>OX381719.1:12576185-13095784 GCA_947462335.1 Harmothoe impar | reverse complement strand
ATTTGGATTTTTTAAGAAATATGTAATATTGCCATGGCAACAGCCACAAAGGTCAAGGTCAGCCAAAACATTTGTCAGATCAGAAAATGTACTTATAGTGGCAGTGCTCAGGTAATATAAATAGCAAGAGTTTGGTATTTGGCATCATGATACAGTCAACTCCCTCTAATGCAGCCACCCTTGGGACTATCCAAAACTGGCCGCATTAGCGAGGTGGCTGCACTGGAGGGAGTCAGTGCTAATTTTATGGAGTACATGGCACGATTAGAGCTATATTTTCAAGTTGATCATAAACAACTGTTCATATAGTATTTAGCCTAGTAGTGTGCTAATACATTTGATACATCAACATACATTAATTATAACAGGACTTTAGACACTGGTCAACATTATATTTAATTGAGTTTTATTGACAATTGACATGCAGTAGTTATGGGACTTATTTGATAATCTGCTACACCGCCCCCCCCCCCCCCCCCCCCACCCCCCCCCCCCCCTTGCTAGTCACCTAGTCACCCAAGCAGAACCTGAGCGGAATGTGTCTGTAGTGAAACTGTGAAGGGTCCGGGTAGTGGATGGGAGGGGGTTGCCCTGATACCTACAGCAAGGTGTTAAAGCTAGACCGCCGCAACCCCTACCCCCCCCCTGCTTACTTCCTACACTCTGTCTCCTCAGTACCTACCTTGAACTGTCTATCAATTGTTGTTTGCACAGGCGCAGAAACAGGGGGTGCAAACCTTTTTTGGGCCGAAATTTGAGTTTATTTAATTTATATATTTTTTGGGGAATTTAAAGCAATGCCACCCCCTGCCCCCCGCCTTTTCAAAATCCTGTACATATCCCCCTCGTTACATGTGGATTCAGGCTTTATTTGCTACTTATATACTACTCTTCTAGACTACATGTAACAAATGAAGCCCGAATCCACATGTAAACGGAAATACAGGTCAAGGTTTTCCTGAATTATTATACAGATGGCCGCACTAGAGGGAGTATTTCTTCATTTGGGACCGGAATATAAGTGTCCACAGGGCGGGGTGGCCGCATTAGAGGGGTGGCCGCTATAGAGGGAGTTTTTTACATTAAAATAAAGGGGAAAATGGTTTGGACTTTCCAAATATGGCCGCATTGGTGGGGTGGCCGCTTTAGAGGGAGTTGACTGTAGTACTATATGAGCTGAACATCCACAAAAGAGGTATTTGACCTTGGCCAAGGTCAATGTCATATTTCCCAAGGTCAAATATGAGAAAATTGACAAAATATTCATATATACTATCTTTCAAAACTTGTTCCTTATAGAAATAGCAGCCCAGATATGACTTTTTATTTTTACATGATGCTGACATAGCTTAGGGACAATATTGATTTGGATTTTTTAAGAAATATGCAAAACTGCCATTGCAACAGCCACCAAGGTCAAGGTCAACCAAATAATTTGTCAGATCATAAAATGTTTCATCATTTATCAAGTTCAAATATTATATTGAAACCAGATCAAATCAGAAAATATGGGGCAGCACTCGGTTAATACTGAAAATATGAGTCTGGTATTTTTTGTCAAACTGCGTCTTATAATGTTAACATCAACAAAAATTCCAACGTGATTTGGTCTAGGTCAAGGTCATAAGGATTGTAAATTTGATGAAAATCGCAAATATGCTATCCTTTAACCCCTTCACCACTGGATTTCTTGTAACTCAATGCATTTTTGTGCAATATATTGGCTAACAGCGTGGAAGGGGTTAAGACTTTGTACTCTTAGGAATAGCATCCCAGATATGGCTTTCCATGTTAATCTGATGCTGACATAGCTTAGGGGAAAATATTTGTTTGGAATTGTGAGAAATATCTAATATTACCATAGCAACAGGAAGCATATCACCAAGGTCAAATATAACATTCACACCAGTACAAATCAGTGAATGTCCAAATGTGAGGCAATGCTTGGTTAATTGAATTGATTTGAATCTTCTATTGGTCGGTAGCATCTTGCAATGCATTCTACCCGAGCAAATCCATAAACATGTGCTGTAATGTGTTGATGTCTTATGAGGGATGAATCATTTTCAATTATTGACAGTTATTAACATTATTAACAATTATGAAAGCATGAGTCTGGTATTTTGTGTCATGACGTGTCTTTTTAACGTTAATGTCCACAAAATTGCTACATGACCCTTTGCCAAGGTCAAGATCATATTTATCAAGGTCAACCATTGACGCATACACTTTCTTTCAATATGCTTTACTCATAGGAATAGCATCTGAGATATGACTTTCCATGTTTACCTGATGCTTACATAGACAAAGTTTTGGTGGCCATCTTGGCAGCCATCTAGGAAATTTTCTGGATTGAAAATCTGAGCCTGAAAATGGATTCTTCATCCCCAAAAAAAGCCTATAATCCATGTAGCACACAAGGAAATCAGACAATCTTGGAGGAACAGGTAACAGGAAGGAGGAAAATGGGGTAGAGGGTGCAGGAGGGGGAATATGGGGTAGTAGGAGGAGGCATAGGGAGGAGGAGGGGGCAGAAGGAGGAGGAGGTAACAGGAAGGAGGAAAATGGAGTAGAGGGGGGAGGAGGGGGAATATGGGGTAGTAGGAGGAGGCATAGGGAGGAGGAGGGGGCAGAAGGAGGAGGAGGTAACAGGAAGGAGGAAAATGGAGTAGAGGGGGGAGGAGGGGGAATATGGGGTAGTAGGAGGGGGAAGTGGTAGGAGGAGAGGGCAGAGGGAGGAGTGGACACAGGCAGGAGGAGGAGAGGGCAGAGGGAGGAGGACAAGGAGAGGTCACAGGCAGGAGGAGGGGGCACAAGGAGGGCTTGTGATGGCAAAATATTATTTTAGGGTTGTTGCATGTGTATGTGGGATGGGGGAGGGGTAATTATGTTGGACTTCACAGTTTGTCTTTGGGCGGGCTTGAGTGATTTCAAGAGTCACCCTGGACCACTCAACTTCTAGTATAGGTCCCGTATGTGCCTAGTATGGGAATAGGCATTGACATTGACAGCTTGGCTTGACATAGGAGTCAATAGTTATCAGGCTGGTACCTATCCTGGCCATTGACAGCTACATTAGAGGACTCAAAATATGGCTGTTCACAAGATGTCTAGGCCTTACCACACAGAACACTGGTACTAAATGCAGTAACTGAAAACTAGATCCAGGTTAAATGAGTTAATTTCACACACCTGCAAGGACACATGGGGATGCCAGTCCTAGGCAAGGTTTAAGGGCCAGCTAGGGCTTTATCTAACAATGAACAAGGGGACCCATGCTAGTCTTTCCTTGCTATTTCTCTCTAACTCTGTTCTGTGGTGTAAATGGCTTTGGGGACAAGGTCCCAAAGCCAATAAGCTGAGCACTGCCCATATTAGGACATTTTCTGATTTTATCTGGTATGAATATTATATTTGACCTTGATGAATGACAGGCTGTTGCCATGGTTATATTACATTTTCCTTAAAAACTCCAAATCAATATTGTCCCTTAGGTATGTCAGCATCATGTAAAACATGAAAAGTCATATCTAGAATGCTATTCCTATGAGTATCAAGTATTGAAAAATAGTATATACTGCTTTATTGTCAATTCTTCCATGTTTGACCTTGAGAAATATGACCTTGACCTTAGCCAATGTCAACATTTTTTTTGTGGATATTTGTCAACTATAGATCTATCATGGTACCATATACCACACACTTGGTATTTATATTAGCCCAGGTAACATGCCCAACTGGCGCCCAGTTGGGTTTACCTTGGGCAACCTTGGGCTGGACTGGGCTGTGTTTTGGGCTGGGCAAATCCATGGGCTTCAGTAGGGCCCCAGTTGGGCTAAGTGATTTTTGAAACATACTCTGTAAATACCCCTGGTATCTTGAATCATGCTCTCTATTTTAAAAAATCCAAGTATGAAAATGTTATAGTCACTTTGTGTAGGAAATGTATGATTGGGTTTTAGGTGGGCTTATACTGGGCTAATTTTAATTTTCACAAATGCTTTATGGAAGCCCCTTTCAGTATGAATCAAACTCTCTTTTAAAAAAGAAATTGATTAGAAATTTTATAATGGTGATTTTGCTGGAAAATCATAGTTGGGCTTTCTTTGGGCTTGATGTGGGCTTCTCAGCAAGTAGTTTGGAGCATTGACACTAGATGGCCATGTGGTTCTAAGCTTTGACACTAGATGGCCACTGTATACTATGTAGAGAGAATTCCTCCAATTCAGTATAACTTCTTCATAAATACAATGAAGCCAAAATGGGTCATGTAGTCAATACATGTATAAGAATGAAGATATTTTAATGCAGTTTGATAATATATGGAAGCTTCTATTTTATTGTCTAAATTAAGGTAGACAATGAAGTATTCACCTGTGGACCCCTATCCTGGGGTTCAAAATTAACTATAAGACATGGACCCACATATCCTGAAGGTATTGGCTAAAGATTTGATGGCTTATATGAAATAGCCACTTGCACAAGTCTTATCTTTGCTGACTTGAACTTGATGAATACATTTTCTATCTTCCATGTAGAAAATGTTTGACTTGGAAGGCTTCCTGCAGGGATATCCAAGCTGAATATTAACTTGGGCCAGCCCAACCTGTACCCATCCCAAGCCCAGTTAGACATAAGTCATTAAGATATAAGGCAATATATTAATTAACATCAATTACCAGATTGCCCTATTATGTAAGTTATAAACCTAAATATGAAAGTGGGGCCCAGCCGGGGCCCAGTTTGGGCTAGCCCGCTTGGGCCCGGACATTTGCCCAGTGCCCGTTCTTGTTGGGCCCCAGTCGGGCAGCCCAACTGGGGCCCAGTTTCCAGCCCAACCGGGGCCCAACTGGGGCCCATTTAGGGTTGCTACTTGGGAGCCGAGCACTGCCCCTGAAGAAACATTTTATGATCTGACAAATTATTTGGTTGACCTTGACCTTGGTGGCTGTTGCAATGGCAGTATTACATATTTCTTAAAAAAATCCATATCAATATTGTCCCTAAGCTATGTCAGCATCATGTAAACATGTAAAGTCATATCTGGAATGCTTTTTCATTGAGTACCAATTATTGAAAGATGGTATACATGACTTTTTTGTCAATTTTCTCATATTTGACCTTGGGAAATATGACCTTGACCTTGGCCAAGGTCAAATAACTTTTTTTGGATGTTCAGCTTATATAGATCTATTATGATACCAAATACCAAACTCTTGCTATTTATATTACCTGAGCACTGCCCCTATAAGTACACTTTCTGATCTGACAAATGTTTTGGCTGACCTTGACCTTTGTGGCTTTTGCCATGTCAATATTACATATTTCTTAAAAATTCCAAATCAATATTGTCCCTAAGCTATGTCAGCATCATGTCAAAATGAAAAGTCATATCTGGGCTGCTATTTCTATAAGGAACAAGTATTGAAAGATAGTATATATGAATATTTTGTCAATTTTCTCATATTTGACTTTGGGAAATATGACCTTGACCTTGGCCAAGGTCAAATACCTCTTTTGTGGATGTTCAGCTCATATAGTACTATCATGATGCCAAATACCAAACTCTTACTATTTATATTACCTGAGCACTGCCCCTGTAAGTACATTTTCTGATCTGACAAATGTTTTGGGTGACCTTGACCTTTGTGGCTGTTGCCATGGCAATATTACATATTTCTTAAAAATTCCAAATCAATATTGTCCCTAAGCTATGTCAGCACCATGTAAACATTTAAAGTCATATGTGGGATGCTATTTCTATGAGTACCAATTATTGAAAGATAGTATATATGACATTTTTGTCCATTTTTTCAAGTTTGACCTTGAAAAATATGACCTTGACCTTGGCCAAGGTCAAATTTTTTTTTTGTGGATGTTAAGCTCATATAGATCTATCATGTTACTAAATACCAAATACTTGCTATTTATATTAACTGAGCACTGCCTCTATAACTACATTTTCTGATCTGACCTATTTTTGGGGTGACCTTGACCTTTGACCTCAAATTTGACCTTGTTCCGACACCTGTATCACTCTACACACAGCAGATTCGAAATCAGCATACCCAAATTAGGGGGTACCAATCTTCAAAGTAAGTATAGCATTCCACTCAAACCTAAATTTAAATATTGACATTTTGCCAACCTGGCTCCCCAATTATTAGTGACATTCTTTTGGTATTTCAAAGATTTCTGAAAATCGTACTCAATATATGTAAAATAACAGCAAAATCAATTAAAAATCGTACTGGAGACCCCAAAGTCGTACTAAATCGTACTCACAATGCTAAGTCGTATTCAGCCTGTATTTCAGGCCCAAAATAGGCCCAAAATAGGCCCAAAAAGCGTTTTAATACGCCAAAAGCGTACTACTTGGCAGCCCTTAATTACCCATTGCGCTGGAATTGTTATTCAATTCTGATTGATGCGTGATATACATACCAATATAACCCTACTGCATGACATTGTGTTATACACGTATGACACTATATTTATGTTATGAAATACAAGATTTTCTATGCTTCTAAGTACTAGAAGAGCCGTATTCAATGTCCCCATTGAATACAATGTGACTGTATTCAAAATTTCGTTTCTTTATCAAATGGCTTCAATTTTTGCCCAATTAAGAGTGTAGAAGGCTATACACCTGGGCTGTACATGTATAAAGGATTTGGCAAAATAACAGTTTCAAAATAAATTACCCCCCCCCCCCCCCCCCACCCAGAGGTGTGTTTCAGATCTGAACCTCAAAGGGTCACCAGTGCCACATGCAGCTCGGAGGTGTGAAGGGCTAGTGGGGTCAACTATGCCAGGAGCATCTCACAGGTACATCACACCTGGAGGTGTGGAGGCTGACTGCCACACCTGTAGGCTTGTAGGGGGGGGGGGGGCATCAAGAAAGCCAAAGTGAGTATCCATATGCAGGGTCTCCAGTCAGTTGGTCCTGTAAGCTGGGTGGAGACACAGTCTTAGAAACAAGCTTGACAGATACATCATATTGTTTTCATGGATTATCCAACATAGGATGTTACACATGGAGCAATGGAGGCTATAACTATGGATATTGTATTATATTAACATATGTAGGGCCGATTTGACATTGGCCTACATCACTAAAGGTAAGGTTTGTTTGGAGCCTATACCTAAGCCATACCCCCGTAGGCCCATGTGTCTATGTTGTATAGAGGCTTAGCAAACTTGAGTTCCAATATGTCAGTATTTACTTTGCTTTTTCCACATTGGTCCCGATTTGTCACACGAAAAAATTGTGGTGGGTCCAGAGAACACAATATTTTCTTTCTAATACTGTGATAGCATATACATTTATGTAATTAAAAATCTAAGTTATAGCTAATTTGAATAAGGCCGTGGCTGTGGCTGGGGGTTTGCAGCAGGTAGGTCTAGCCCATGCCTACCCAAAACCGGAAACTGCCTGGCGAGGGGGCGATAATGCGGGAGTTTGTAACCTGAATAGGGCCTATGTATTACTCAGACTGATGAGAACACCCCTACGTCATGTAGTCTAGTCAGCACACACTCTCCAATAACATACTACACCCTCATTATGGGCTGTCATGTGCAGACTGTGCTGGGAGAGTGTTATCAGCGGTACTCTTGTCGCTGAGCGGCTTATCGTGTGTACAGTGGTGGATTATGGGTAAATTCTCACCTATCTATAACGTGTCGTGATTAACCCTTTAAGGACCGCAGAGCGCTTTAATGCACTATGCTCTTTGTCGGCATGATGCAGCGTTGACGAGTAAAGCGCTAAGGCGGCATTCATGCGGTATGGCGACCTTACGGGGTTGATACACTTTCGAGGGGTCGGCATGATGCACCAATGCAGTGCTGGTGAGTTACTCGCCGGCACTGCTGTGATGCATCATGATGCCATATTACTTGAGGCATGATGCGGTTGTTAAAGGGTAAACACGGTGACAGGCTAGGGGAGCGGAGCAGGCACATGCACGAAATACCTGATGCCAACATTATCTTGCTATTACAAGTTCATTAGGATTATAAAAGTATGCCAATAAACGTCTGACACCCAAGAATACTGTCTGTGTGAAACTAGCAAGTTCTCATCGATTTCCAGGTTTCCCATGACCTAAAGATCTGTAGTTTACCATTAGGAATTTTTCGTCAGTGATATTTTAAGTTTAATTATTTTGTAGTAGGTTATTTTGTATATTTTTATGTATGGTAAAAGTATTTTTCAAATTTTAAATCAAGTGTAAAATTACCCAAGTATCATGAGATTGGGTTTTAGATTTAAGTCAAAGTGAGGAGCGGGCCCTGAGAGGGGTCTTACACTGTTGATGATCGATAACCACTATTTAATGCGTTTACGGTAGATATCTCTGAGTGGCCTTATTTCAAGTAGGTCCAAGTGGACTCTACCTAACGCCCGTGTACAAGTCCAGTAAACACTAGATAGTACTTGAATTATACTAGCTATGTACAGCTATCCTATTGACTTAGAATATATTCTGTCGAGAAGACACCAAACTGTAGGCACAACGTATGGCGCCCAATGTATCAGAGATGCCACATCTGATTTACTTTTGCATGAATTCCTACATATTTACGTTGATTAAATTATGTTAGTTTTTTGCAAAATGTCGACCCTAAGATTTCCTGCATTTTGTATTGTAAGATTGTAACATTTCCTACATTTGTCTTTCAGGGAGTATCTACACTATTATTGAATTAAAAGACATGCTGCAAATTCCTTACATCTGCCAGAATTTTAATTTTAATAAATCTACCTTACACATTTGGTAACCCTGTGTTTTGTCGTGTTCCAGTTGTGCGGGCGGGGCGGCGTCTAAAACACCGTGCCCGGCAGGAAAGGCAAACGCCAATACCGGGAGGAGCACCAGCGCCGACTGTACCGTGAGTAGCTCTGATACTTTAACACTTTAACTCTTTAAGGACGGCGTATCGCTAGATGCACCGATACAGCCCTGGCGAGTTAAACGCCGGTGCTGCTTTGGTGCATTGTGCCGACCCTTCGGGAGTGTCTCAACCCCGTAGGGTCAGCATGATGCTTGAATGCAGGCCTGACAAGTTACTCGCCAGGCCTGCATTTATGCATCATGAAGACAAAGGACATGATGTATTGATGCATTATGTCGTCATTAAAGGGTTTAGGAATGCAAAGTACTTTGATTTGCTATGTCCTTGGGACGTTAAACCATCAAAGCAACATGGCGTCCTTAAAGGTGAATACAACCTAGAGGATTATCTTTATCAAGGGGCTTTCACGATATAAATACCATACCCGGGCCAGAATGCAGTGGAAAGACAGTGACAAATCAGTGTGAAAACAGGGTAGTATGGCAGTAGTGCTTCAGTGTTGAAGCAGTGTAAGTAACAGTGCCAAATCAGTGTACACTGCTATTCTACTGTCAAACACTACAGAGCAGGCCAGTAGTCATCCAGTTGTAGATCAGTGTTATATCAGTTTGTAAGCAGTGGTGGATCAGTATGTCCGAAATATGTAAATGAGGTGGCAGTGCTTAACCAGTAGCCTACTGATTTAGCACTGCTGTAGCAGTGGATATTCAGTAAGTACTGTAGCCCATATAAAACTGGGAATGTGGCAGTATTGGATAAGTAGTACTGAGCAACCACTGTATTAGCAGTAGCTGGTTAGTAGACTACTGATGAAGCACTGATGTAGCAGTGTGGCATCAGTAGTACTGATGCTAAGGTGAGCAGTCAGTGGATATAGAAATGTATATACATGTATAATTCAAAAGGCCTTTCAAGATGTTGACCCAATAGAAAGAATAAGGCTGTTAGTGTTAGAATAGGTTTGTGTGATTTACTTACCATAGTGAAATCTTAATTCTATTTCAAGTAGTCCACTGTGATCACAGGGTCTTTAATGTATTGTATGCCCATTCTTGTAAGATTGAGTAGCCTCCTTGTCAGAATATTTCTGTAAAATATGCTCCCTATGTGTTTCTCTGTTGGTCCCCCTGGATTCTGGCGCATTCTGTGTAACTGTCAGATTTGAATGTGTCTAGTAACCCAAATAAAAGTAGACCATAAGTACCAGTATGTCAGTATTGAATCAGTGACTACTGAATTACACTGACACTTGCCCCGGGGACTATGTCCCAGAAGTCTTGGATCAGTAGCCCTGCAAATAACCCATGAAATGACAAAGAGATAGCAGTGGAAGTTCAGTGGACTACTGGGTCTGCACTGAATAAAGCAGTGAGTGATCAGTAGTTTTGGGAGTGTTGTATCAGTGCATACTGAAATATGCAGTGGTAAATCAGTTTGGTTGCAGTGGCCACTGATTTAAGAAGTAGATACTGCCTTCTGGCCCGGGTAGAGAATATTTCACCTAGACCCATGCAAACTCAGTTATGTCACCTGACGATCATGGCCCCCCCTGTTGGTTTTAATTTACCTCAAGTTGGTGGCTGCAGGTGTAAGAGACACTCAGAGGTGTTAGAGGTTTACATAACACGTGTTGATACAGTGAGATCCCCCTTCATGGTATACCCCACTGTGCCTTTTAGTTTTATAATGTGAACTTAAGAGTACCGTTAAATCCTGTGTACATATATAACCGGACCAATACCCAAGTCTCCCCCCCCCCTCACCACCAAACAAGGAGGAAGAAAAGAGAAGAAAAAGGGAAAAAGAGAGGGAAGGGGGATGATATCATGTAACACATGTCATGGCCTATTTCTGATACATTTTAATGATTTTTTTTATAATTTCCTTGAAAAAGGGTATTTCCAAAACCAAGTGGTAGAGGCTAGATACAAGCCTAAGATGCATGAAAATGTTGTAGGATCGGCTACATTTTTGAAGAAGTGCACATAGCTGATGATTTATGAATTTTATGTATACAATAATATTGTCCATTAAACCCAACTTTAGAAACCCAACTAAATTCTTTTAGTTCAGAAAAGTTCAACATCTGACAGGACATTCGGTCCTGCTACACTTAGCCACAATAGGGTGTAGGGGTGACCATTTAGGAAATGATCAAACCTACTACATCTTAATTAGCCTTTACTGCAACGGTAGATAACAATTAAAATTTTACATGTAGATTGTGTCATCTGCTAAGGGCCTGTTCCCTGTCTGATATCTGTACTAGCTGTAGACTGTAGACCTGAGGTGTCTGTAGGCAGCAGCAGGTAGCTCTATTTACTCTACAAGCACAGCAGGTAGCTATAGGTGTGTGCCAAGACCCCCCCCTCCCCCCCACACACACATTAGTTCCCCCTCCCCTCTCAGTACGGAGTAGTCATTCTACTCCAAGGAGGGATCGATTCCCCCGCCTCTTAAGAAGTTAAATGCACCCTTATAGGGGCAGACCCAGGGATATGATACTAAAAAAAAAGGGGTGGGGGGTCTGCTATTAAATCGCCACAAGTAACGAGAATTGCCGGATAAAAGTATCATTAGAAACATCTGAATAGAAACATCTAAATTTTTTTCCAAAATGGTAGGGGGGGGGGGGAAACCACCACCCCCCCTTCCTGGATCAACCCCTCCCTCTCTACCCCGCTAAGCCTGCACTTGTCCACTCCCTATAGGCAGTCTAATTGGTATTGTAGTGCCTATTGTGGCACTGGGTGGGATTAGTGCAGGATAAGGTGTATAAGTTCCCTACTGTACGGCGTTTAACGGGCTCAGCACACAGTCACTGTTTGTGACCGGGGACCGGGATGTAAACTGACTGTTTGAAAATATGTAGGAGTGGCCAGGAATGAGCTATAGGCAAATTAATGTTGTTGGTTTAGTAGAGCGCTGGACTTGTATAAACGCTGGGGGTATAGGGGTGTCCAAATGTGTCTTAGGTACTAAAACATGACCTTGAATAAGCGCCTGTCTTGTATACGCACCGCGGTAACAGCCTCGTCAAATATATTAAATCAAATCAACGGTATGGTAATTGGAATTTGGACTCTGATCTCTTTCTCTTCGGGGGGTCATTTTAAAATATCAATTATCTATCATAAAGATTTATGATTTACGTCCCGAGACTTCTTGTTGGTGGCCTGACATGGGATCTTTCCTTATTGAACCACGTCTGAGATATCAAAGGCCATGGCATGTCTGGCCCTGTCTGCTGTGGTATATAGGACCAGAGGTTTTCTCCTCATCCTATAGATTTGATCACTCATCTCATAGATGCGATAACAGCTTTATTGGGAAAGACCTTTAAATACCGGTCAAGAACATGCGAAAAGCTTTCACCTTGTTAAAGTCTGGATTGTCTAGAAAGGCCACACCAGACAAACAAAATGGACGGTTTCCATTAAGGCCCTAATTCAAGATGTTTTGTGAGAATCTTTCAGTCTATACGAAAACGTGCCGGACACCGGCTATAGCCGGCTAAAAGCCTGCTGGTCCAGCAGAAAGTCTGTGTCTGCAGGTTTCTAGAGAGTTAACTAGAGAGTCTGAATAATATGTAAAAGAACACACAAAAGTTTATAAAATGATTTTTAATATGATTCAGATATACCTTACTTCTACCTAACTTCTATTTAATGTTATTTCCTCTCTCTATATACATCAATTATTGCTTATTATTACATTACTAGATACAAAGATTTCCCTGGGATGTCCGGTCCTGCAAACATTTAGCCGGGCCTGCAGATTTACAAATCTGCAGGACCGAATGTCCTGCACAGTGAAAAAGTTTTCGTATAGACTGGAATCTTTCTGGGAATTCAGTCACAATATAATTAGTTATCTCTCAAATCGCAAAATCAAGAGTATTTTCTAAACGCCATAACAGGTTCCCCTTTAATGACAAAGGTAAATAACAGAACGGCACAGAGCCTGTGTGCCATATGAGCACTTAGTTCTTGGTGTATCCAGAATAATCACAGAATACTGGAATAGCTCCAAATATAAGACATGCCATTTGGCTCATTTTCACACTGGTAGCACCTCCAGATATTTAGTCAATATTTACCGACCCCCCCCTCTCCTCCCCTTCCCCGTCTATTAAAGCATGTGTATATTTTGGCAGTGGCACCATTTCATGTTCGGTTTAATTTGTTTACGTGCTACCAACGCCTGGGTCTCCAAAGCAAGACATCGCCCGAAGGACTCAGGCCACGGTCTGCGGTGGTGAAATCCCTCGTGTGGGTTCGTTATAAAATATATTGTTATTTGAGGTAGAGTACTAAGACGTGCTCCCAAGGGTACATATGGGGCATAATGTGTGTGTTATGTATGCACACAGCCTGCAGAAAATGCTCGCGATTTTCTGGCATATTTCAAATTGAGGTCATGCATAGGTCACAAGGTTGATAGAAATGTACATGAAGTATCTGCTCCATAAATTGAAACAACGACATCTACCCGATAAAATCCAGCCAGGAAATAATGTCTGCTTTGACATGATTCGGGCAGTTGTTGGTTCAGTATAGGGGGGCTGCTTTAAAACAAGATTCAATTGTTAAAATGTAAAATTCTTCACTCACTCGTTCCGTAATAAGGACCCCCGGAGTAAGTGCCCCCTAATTTTTAGGGACTTTTAGACTGAAAAACGACCATAATCTGCAAGCTCTGTCTATCTATCAGCCAGTGGAACTGTTCCCCACCCTGCCCTGTCATACCATGCAGTACTTCTCCTCATACTTAGCAGAGATGCCACTTTCCTACTTTTACAGGAATTTCATCTATTTTGCTGGAATTCCTGTATCAAATAAGCTAATTTCCTCCAGGAAATTAACCAAACCACCAACTACCTTAATTTAAGCAAGAGGAAGGACCAAGAACAGAAATGAACGTTTTCAGTGCTTTATTACTGGACATCGATTCTCTGTCTCTTTGTAGCTCTATAGTGATCGATGCCCAGTTTTATACTTCAGACCAGTGGCTCATTTTGGCTGTTTTTCGCCTCACAGATTGCTCCTAGCGCAAAATCCTGACTAGGTGTCAATATATTCTCTATGCCAATGTGTAATATGAGGGTAGAAAACAGTGGAACCTCAGTTAGAAAAAATCCTACTGAACAGTTTTTGAGAAAATTAGGGTTTTGTTGCCTTTTTTTGCTGTTTTTAGTACATTTCCTACATAACCCGTGAACGTCAGCATTTCTCAATTTTCAGGTATTTAGAATTAGAATTTGACATTTTTTTATTCGCAGTAGGATTCCTGAATACCGAGCCATTCTACACAGGGTGTTATTTTGAAAAAATATAAATCATTTGATAGTGTATTTGGTCTCCTAAATAGAGGGAGTTTGGTCATGGTTTAATTGATTGTTGACAATCCAGTCAAGGGCTATTAGGTTCAGTTCAGTGCAAGTTGCAAAACAAGTGACTTGCACTTTTCAACTTGACCTCATGTCCACTATGTAGGTCTTCACTATGCATGGGTCTATCCAGAGTCCATCAATGGGATCACGCATGGAGGCAGATTCCGCAGTTTTTGGCGAGAAAAAAGTTCAAAATCGCAAAGAAGTGAAATTTGCCTAAAAAACCCCTATTTGGCGAGAAAAAAGTTCAAAATCGCAAAGAAGTGAAATTTGCCTAAAAACACCCTATTTGGCGAGAAAAAAGTTGAAAATCGTAAAGAAGTGAAATTTGCCTAAAAACACCTGATTTGGCGAGAAAAAAGTTGAAAATCGCCAAAAAAATGAAATTTGCCTAAAAACACCTGATTTGGCGAGAAAAAAGTTGAAAATCGCAAAAAAGTGAAATTTGCTTAAAAACACCTGATTTGGCGAGAAAAAAGTTCAAAATCGCAATAAAGTGAAATTTGTTAAAAAAAACCCTATTTGGCGAGAAAAAAGTTCAAAATTGCAAAATAGTGAAATTTGCATAAAAACACCCTATTTGGCGACAAAAAAAGTTCAAAATCGCAAAAAAAAAAGTGAAATTTGCCTGAAAACCCCCTATTTGGCGAGAAAAAAAGTTCAAAATCGCAAAAAAGGGAAATTTCACAGGCTCATGTACACCCACACAGACATACACATAGGCATGAACATGGCCTTCTCCTTCATATAGCAACCTATGTATTTCTACTTTGATGAGACTGAATATAGCTTTCTGTTAGAAGGACTCTGATACATGGATGTTGATGTCCAGTTTTAGATAAATACCCATATAGTGCATTGTAGTGCTATAATGTTGGACTGCTGTATATTTGGATTTAACTTTAAAAGATTCCAATAGTTTAAGACTGGATGAGAATAAATCCCAGCTCCAATATTCAGCATGTAACACGAGAAGTGACTTATGAAACATGGCGGGCAGCACGTGTAACACTGGGAGGGGTGTAAGTGCGGCCTTGGCGCTACTCCAGTAGTACAGCATGGGGGCATGGTCATCTAATGTGGAAAGGGGGAGGGGAGCTTATCTGGGCTTTGAATTAGATTGTGACTACCGCACTCCTCATATATATCTTCAATTCTTCAGTAGATTTTAAAACACCCATTGGAGAAAACCCTCTCTGATAGGCCCACTCCCTTATAATCTGACCCATTACTTTAAAAGAATATTATTTACATTTAGACATGGTTAAACCGTTGATGAAAAACCTCACTTACAAGCCTTAAATCCCCCAAAACAGTCGGCTTATCAGAGAGGTTTTACAGTAAGTTGGCATAGAGCAGTACAACTAAATTGTACTTCAAGTAACCTCCACTGAGCTTTAGGTTCACATAAAGTAGACTTTATGTACAAGAAGTGAACTTTAAAGTGAGCCTTTTATAATTCCAAGGCTTGCAAACTTGTATGTACATTATATTGTGTGAGGTCTATTTCTCTGTACTTCTTAATGGCCAGTCCTTTAACTTTAAGTAGCAGTAGCCTGGGTGTATTGTAGATACGGCGTGGTCACTATGTGTACCTGGTACATGGGAAGCCACAGAGCACTGAGGGGTAGGGGTAGGGGTAAGGGAGAGGGGGGGGGGGGTGGTCACATATACTGTGGTCCACATGGTCTGCCACTGCTGGTACTCACAGGTGAAAAGGGTACAGTACAGTGAAATAAATGGGAAAAAAATAGGATGTTGTGTGCGATCCAATTAAAGAAAATGCATTTTTGAAATGTAGAATCAGGATAGAACATTGAGGGGAGATTACTTCCAGGCTTAAAGCTACGACCTTGTATGGGGCCCTTGATGGAAGGGTGGGGGGGGGGGTGTCCTGTCGACTTTAAGACATGTTCATGTCGCCATATTCATTAAAAAAAATTGCCCATGTCCTATGTCACTATCAATTTATTCCTCCTGTCCCATCAGCCCATGTCACTCAGCCCGAAAATGGTCCATGTCGCAATGTCGAATTTGGGGGTCTAGGGCCATTCGTGTCATATGACCCAGGTTCTAAAAATAGATTAAATTAGCTTTAACGTAGTGATGTCACAGGTCATGGAGTATGGCTACATTGTTTACTACAGGGTCATGGACTCCAGCTGTTCTAGTACTTAAGTATAGTAGCTCATTGATAACAGAAAAATGCCAATACCCATCGATAAGGTCTCTGATATATATTTCACGAGTGGGGGCCACAAGTAAAATACGCCAGAGACAGTATCAATGTTGTTGGCGTTTGTGTTTATTTAAGCCATTTAATGAAGGAAAGACAACTTTTTTAGCCTGTTGAATACGGCCACATTGTATTCAATGGGGTATATTGCATACAGCGCTTGTAGTAGTTCAGCATAGGAAATCTTGTATGTCAAAAATATAAAACCTATGTCTCTGTTTCTGTTGGCAGTCGTGTGGTACGGGCTCGTACAGTGCTGCGGGTGCTACCTCCTGTATCGTGTGCCCGGCCGGTAATGCGTGTGCCTTCACAGAGACGGAGACCCCTGTACCCTGCACGTCAGGGCAGTATGCGGGGGCCGGGTCCGCATCGTGTAACGAGTGTCCTGCCGGTCACTACTGTGCCTCGCAGACCGACCTGCCCACCGCCTGCCTCGATGGATACTACAACCCAAGCACAGGTACGTAATACATCGGTTATAAGCTGAATTTTTAAGTACTTTTTTTCTTAAGCCAAAATTTTACCCCCAAACTCCCATTGAGCTTATTGTCGAGGTTTTAATATATAGGACTAAAAATCGTATTTCAAACACTTTTACTGTAAGCTGATTTCTCTTACATTCGGCTTTAATATGATCAAGATAGGCTCATAGCCGTGAATTTACATTTGGAGACTCCTGCATTTACTTTTGTTTTAAAGATAACATAAATTATTCTTTATACCCTTTGGCTATTCCTATGGATCCATTGGCTCACTATATGACATAATTCCATTTATATAGCAGTTTATGTACTTTTATCATTGTAGTATGAAAAATAACAACCTTTCTACAATCTTCCCAAAATGTAGCTTGTGATGGAAAAGGGCTTGAAATCACTTAGCAGGTCCTGGGAATAAGGGGCCTGGTTCCATGGGATCCAGTAGTCCAGAGGAAAGGGCCATTTGTATGTAAAGCCTGTGTTTTGATACTCCATGTACCCTGATGATGCTGAGTCCCATATAACCTAACCCTATTTGTATCTGGTTCAGGTCAGACGTCGTGTAACACCCAGTGCCCGGCGGGGTACGCCTGCCCCAGCCGCAACGCCACCGAGATATGTGACAAGGGCACCAAGAGCGCCCTCGGGGAGTCGGCCTGTACAGCTTGTGCCGATGGCTACTACGTTTCTACGACAGGTAATGTATTATTTAAATCGTTAACAAATGTTTAATAAAGGCAGACCTATGATATTTAATAAGACATATGTAGATCTTTTTATCTTTTTTTTTTTTTTAATTTCAAAATGTTTTAAAGATATTATTTTATTTCCAATCATGATTTTTGCAGGGATGAAAGTTTTTAAGTTTTCCCCTGATTTCACGAAGATCTGTCCTTTTACTATAAAGCACCTTTACTTAGGGGCCTCAATTTGAACATTTCAATTTCTTTTGATATCTGTCACTTTCCTACCTGATTTTGTTTAATCTTACTCAATGCATGTAATAATAAAGATGATACATACTTTTACTGTATCGTCCAATTTAAGCGCTAGGTTTTAAATAAGCGCTTGTCTTGTATAAGCGCCGTTGTGATATATACATTACGGTAAGTGTAAAACCACACCCCCTTGCCGGAGCCTTCTTGCTGGTGGTCTGGCATGGGATCCCTCCTCAGTGAACCACGTCTGAGATATCAAAGGCCATGTTTTGTCTGGCCCTGCCCACTATGGTACTCGCCCAGGTGGGTAGAAAAGGCAAATAAAAGAACACTTGCTATCCTTTGAAAAGAGTAGGGGACGTGCCCCGGTAGCGGTTTTCTCCCTCACCTCATAGATGCAGTCATTCTTTTCATAGATTCGATCACTGCTGTATTGGGCAAGCAGCATATAAATATATGTCCTACTACTGCAAGGCAGACTACCACTATTTGTGGCTGACTCCTTGCCAACTTAAAATATGTCCCAGGTGTTAAATAACCCAATCAATCAATCAATCAATTGTCTGTCGTCATTAACCACCATGTCCCCCCTGTAGGTGCTACCACGTGCAGCCAGTGCACGGCCGGCTCCCAGTGTACAGACAAGACGGCCGACCCGGTCTCCTGCCCCACCGGCTCCATCTCTGCCGCCGGAGCCCTCACCTGTACCGTGTGTGCCAGCGGTAAGTGCAGCATAAAATATAATGTAATATAGACCTATGTGACAAGAGGTTGAGTTATATTATAATTTAATATCTATAGACCCATGTGACAAGAAAGGGTGAATTAAATCATAATGTAATTAAGACCCATGTGACAAGAAAGGGTGAATATAGACAAGAAAGGGTGAAATGTCTTGAAAAAAATTATCATTAAAATTTGATATTGAGATTTTGATTTTCTTTTAAATGATGATACATGTACTATTAAACAAAATAAATAATGTTTGTCATATTACTGAGAATGTCAGATAGACGTGAGACCAAACCATCACTACCAATATTAAATGCAACCACTTTTAACACAGAAACCTCTTGGTGCTGTAGCATTGAAAAAGCAATATTTATCGGACTTTATACTGACCATGGTATAGATAGTTGTGGGCTTTGTGTTACAGATAAGGTGACGTCAGGCGTTCAGGACACATGTAGACCCTGCCCTGCTGGTAACGCCTGCACAGACCCCACGTAAGTCACCACACACTCACTTCTACAGCTACATTATGATTATAAGGTGATACTTTTAAAGGTTACAAAGATTTTGTTGCCAAGGCACAACATGTACCAAACAGGTAAAAGCTGATAATATGGTCAGACCTTCCTTTTCTTAGTTCAAATTCTCTTTGATGACACCAATTTTGATGACATAAAGCTAGATATGTTCTATCATGTGAAGCTGACATCTCTGGGTGTACTTGAAGTAGGTATCTCTAGGTGTACTTGAAGCAGGTATCTCTAGGTGGACCTGAAGTACCGGTAGGTATCTCTAGGTGTACTTGAAGTAGGTATCTCTAGGTGTACTTGAAGTAGGTATCTCTAGGTGTACTTGAAGCAGGTATCTCTAGGTGTACTTGAAGTAGGTATCTCTGGGTGTACTTATAGTAGGTATCTCTAGGTGTACTTATATTAGGTATCTCTAGGTGTACTTGAAGCAGACATCTCTAGGTGTACTTGAAGTAGGTATCTCTAGGTGTACTTGAAGCAGACATCTCTAGGTGTACTTGAAGTAGGTATCTCTAGGTGTACTTAAAGCAGGTATCTCTAGGTGTACTTGAAGCAGACACCTCTAGGTGTACTTAAAGCAGGCACCTCTAGATGTGCAATACTCTAGCTGGTTTTTAATCAGGAAAGGAAGATATCAAGTTCTTACTTGATTTCAATGTTTTTTAAATATGGCACATGAAGATCTGTATTCCCCTATGATCAACCTCTATTCAGGGAACTACATTTGAAGTCCTAACACCCCTACTATGTGCTGCTCCCCTATACAGGCAGGCCCCTGCTAACTGTACAGACGGTTACTACGCCTTAGAGGGAGACGCCACCTGCACTCAGTGTCCGGCCGGCTTCTACTGCAGCAAGACTTCTAAAACCGCCTGTCCCTCAAGTAAGTGCACACTGGTACTACCGCACTGTCATGTTTAGGTACCGGGTTTTGAATAAGTAGCTGTCTTTTATAATCAATAAGTGCAGGGGTAATTCACTACAGTATGGTACTCAATACTGTTCGTTTGTTCAGGGTTATTTGCAGAAAGTTCTTCATTTACCACATAGCATATTTGCCAATATTGTATGAATTCACCAATATTGTAAACTTATAAATGTCCAGTACGAAAACATTCAGATGATAGTTTCTAACTTCCATAATTCTCTTATTAATATCCCGATAAACCTGAAGTATTTACTACATGTATTTGGCATTTACTAATGTTTGTCGTTGCACCCACAGACCAGTACTCGGCGGCGGGGTGGATTGCGTGTCAGGACTGTCCCGCCGGTATGTCGTGTGCCTCCGCCTCCGCCACCCCCCAGTCATGTGCTGCTGGAACCTACAGCGCCGCCGCCAGTAAGTTACTCTTATAATTTTATTTGATAACTCTGCTTATTAATGGATTTCAAAATTCATCTGCTACTCATTTACTTATTTTTGCTGAATTGTTGGAAATAAAAAACTTTTTCAAGATCATGTCAGTGTATACAAGAGAAAGTAAAACTTCACAAAGTGTTCTATTTTTCGACTTGCTAAAGCTGTGAACATTGTGTCAGTCTTTGATGCACTATTGTTCAAACAAAGCCAACTATACCTAAAGTTTTGAGTAGAGTAAGAAAAGTATTGAAGATCATGCAAGTATAAGGGGGAAACTAGGAAGAAAGACATGAATAGAAACAGATAAAAGACTACAAAAAGTAGACAGTAAAAACTGAATTAAATGATTCAAAGCTCTAGGAAGAAACAAGGAAGAAAAACTGAATAGAAATAAAAAAAACTGAATTAAGTGATTCAAAGCTACCAGTAGGAAGAAAAACTGAATAGAAATAAAATGAATTAACTGAATTATAACCCTACCTACAGGTATGACGTGTGACAACTGCCCGGCCGGCAGTTTCTGCCCGGCGGGTGCCGACCAGTTCGTGAACTGTCCAGCCAGCCTCTACTCCGCCGCCAACGCGGCTGTGTGCTCGCTGTGTATCGCGGGTAACGAGTGCTCCAACCCCGCGTCGCCCACCCCTTGTGGTGCCGGCACTTACTCCCTAGCCGGGGCTACCGGCTGCATTGCCTGTCCTGCCGGTACGTACCTCTGTTATCTCTCTCTTGTACATTTTATTTTTGAATTTAGTTTTTTCATTGTTTTCCTATTGTTGATTAGTGACAGGCTTCTAAGAGCTGCATAGTAATATAATACATGCATATCACCAACTGGAAAAAAGTAGCTTAGAAAATATTCCGAAGAACCAAGTGGCTTTATAGCGATACAACTTTTCCTACTTTTGCAGGAATTTTTGCATTTTCACTTGAATCTCTGTATCAAATTATGTAAATTTCCTACAGAATATTGACTGACATTGTAAGATTTTCTACTTTTTATCACGATTGAGTGGCACCTCAGCTATAGATACTTGGAAAATCTCTGGGAATGGTACATCTGCTCATATAGTACAGGGATGCCAAGTGTTACGATTTTTTCGTAATTTTATGATTTTTGACCCCAATTACAACCAATTACAATTTCTGCTGGCAAATTACGATTTTTAGGAATTTAGGAATATCCTTCCACATTGGACCAAGGGGTAGAAGAGGGGTAGGGGAAAAAAGAGATAAAAAGGGGAAAAACAAAATCACTTCTTTTGAAACTGCTGACCACCGCCCTGCCTACAAACTGGTCACTTTAGTATGAGTATAGACATTCATTTTTACATTATATATGGAGCATAAAGCAGTCACCTATATGAAAATGCATTATAAAGGACATACTATTTTTACGATATTTTGTTACGATTTCAAGCAAAAATAGTTACGATTTTGGAGCCCTAAAATCGTAACAAATATGATTTTGGGGTGGGGTAACTTGGCATCCCTGATATAGGTGTGTCCATATATATTATGTACCTTCTATAGTTTCACCAATGCTAGTGTTAACCCCTGTTTGCGGTGTGTTTCAGGCTCTTACTGCCCGAGTACGAACTCGGCACCAGTCGCCTGTAACACGGGTGACTACAACACGCTGGCCACGGCCGCCTCGTGTACCCAGTGTCCGGCCGGCTCCTACTGCGCCTCTACAGACGCCAACCCTGTCCCCTGCTCCGCAGGTAAGTAGACAAAGTGCTATTTTGTGTTTATTTCATGGCTTTATTAACAATATTTGTCAACATTTCACCTAATTGATCTGGAAAAAAACAACGACCATGCAATTATGATTTAAAACACCGTGAAATATGGGCGAGGGTTGTTTTAAGGGGGTGTCAATAATGGAAAAATTTGTCAAACTGTGGCTACAGGCATTTTCTAAATGTCCGTTGTAAAATCATGCAGTATTGTCAACACTCACTATCTCGAGCATTTACTTCCTCCGATCCCTCACTTCCTCAGACAGTTGCCTCCCCTTATATGTTCTATCATATTTTGGACTTAATTCCTCAGATAATTGGACTTAATTCCTCAGACATTTGTCCTTGCATTTTCCAAATTCGAGGAAGTGAGGGTCAACTGTATATGGAGCTACGCACACACCTGAAATGCATCTATTATAATCTAAGACTATGCGCAGTATGCATTAGAAAATATGCGCAGTACGCAAATGTCCAGGCACCCCAGGAGGGTAAGAACTAATAGTGTAACATTGTGTTTCTCCAGGTGAGCAGAGTGTGGCAGGACAGACGGCGTGTACCCAGTGTCCGGCCGGCTACGCGTGCAGCTCCAAGACTGACCCCACCACCAACACCCAGTGTACGGAGGGCTCCTACTCCGGGCTGGGGGTGGACACATGCACCCCCTGCCCCGCCGGCTACCGCTGCCCCACCACCGAGTAAGTACACAGCCACAGGCACTGTTCCAGCTACTATTATTGTGTATGTATATAATCTAAGAATGTCATTGCAGAGTCCAAGGTTCCCACCCGTCAGTTAAGTTTTATTTAATTTAAAAGTCAGTTAAGTTTTATTTTATTTAAAAGTCAGTTAAGTTTTATTTTATTTAAAAGTCAGTTAAGTTTTATTTTATTTAAAAGTCAGTTAAGTTTTATTTTATTTAAAAGTCAGTTAAGTTTTATTTTATTTAAAAGTCAGTTAAATGTCAGTTAGAAAAGTATTGTCATAAACTGTCAGTTAATTTTCTAGATTTCTGAGAAAATTTCCTTTAAAAGTTGGTTAGAAAAAAATATTTTCAGCTAAATTCTAACTCTTCCCGGCACTACTTTTTCGTGCCGGGAATCCTGGGAGAGGACGCCACCGGATACAGCCAGTTGCGCGCGCATGCCAGATCGGAGCAGTCACAAGCCGGAGCGAGGAGGTAAGTTTTCCATAAACCTCGGTTTATTTCTAACTTACCTCAATTATTTTGGGTTAATCTTATCAGTAATGGTGTGATTGAGACTCGGTATAAGTTTGGTTACGCTAAAGTGTAAACTTTTGTGTATTTTCAGACTTGGAAATATCGAGCACACACGACAGCCTGTTCGCCATGTCTGGTGCAGGTGCAGAGAGCAATGTTGACGGTCCGTCAGCTGGGAAACCCGCTCCTATGTCAAATCCTGTCAACTCTAATAAGAGAGCAAGAAAAAGAGTTCATACTGGAACTTCTAACACAGGAGGAATTACTGAGAACATTGATATGGAGATTAACGAAGGAGTGGATTTGACACAGTTGCCGAACCCGGGGTTGACAGCTGGACAGGTGACGGAGCACGTGCTGTCACTGTCAGAGGATGATTTGGAAACATTGACAGACGCTGAGTTCCTTCGTAGGGAGCAATTGTTAGTCAAGACAAGGAAGGCTAATAGACTGAGAAGGTTGTTGGCTCAAGAAAGAGCGTTGGGTCAAGAGACTAGGTCTATTGAAGACCAGGAATTTGAGTTGGAGTTTGTCGCCAATCGCTACTCGCAACAAGATTCACAACCACCGCGTCTGTCACGCCAGATTCAATCTCGAGCCAGTCAGGCTAGAGAAAGGAAAACATATCCTGAAGATGAAATGGAGGCTGAAATGCAGGGTAATGTTTATGCTGAATCGTTTCTGTATGGTGGTGAAGAGGATTGGGATGCTGAGTCGGTGGATTCTAGACGCATGAGTGACAGAGCAGGGAGCGAGCTGTCAAGACAGCTGTCACCACCACGTGTAGTGACACCTGTGACACCAGTGACGCCTGTGGTTCAGCCGGAGACTCCTGAAAATACACCACCGAGTAAGGAGAAATCTGCTGAGAAGAGTTCTGAGGAAAAGAAAGAAAGTGCTATGTTGAAATGGAAAGAAGGAGCCTTCGCTAGAGGGGCGCAGAAAGCAGTAGCTGACATTAATCATGATGTGTGTGCGCCTGCGGTAGATGAAGGATTGGCAGAATACATTGTTACCATGTTTAAGAAGACAGGTGATTTATCAGCTGCTAAAGAATTGGCAGAGAAGTATCCTTCCCCGAACAACTTGAAGCAAATCTTGGTACCCAAGATGAATAGGCCTTACTATAAAAGTAACAAGGTGCACCCAGAAGTGAAGAAGGCCGATGTGGAACTTCAGTTTACGCAGAGTCTACTCTTGGCAGCCATTACAGCATTTCTCCCGGTATGTGAATTGATTCTGGAAAAGGGACAGTCTGATCCCGAGCTGGATATGGCAGGTGCAGATGCTGTGGAAGGAATGAGATTGGCGTTTTACGCAAACACATCAATTGTTCGTCGGAGGAGGGCAGCTATTACGCCCAATATGGACAAAGACATAGCGTATCCTGTGTGCCAGGCTGATGTTGGGGGTGCGTTTCTACTGGGTGATGATGTACAGGAAACTGTGGATGAAGTGAAGAAGTCTCGTAAATTGTACAAAGACTTGGCCCCAGAAAAGGAGAACTATCAATTTGCAAGGGGTCGAGGGCGTGGCCGCGCGAGGGGGCGTGGTCAGCAACAGCAGTACAAGGCCCAAAACAACGCGGGTTTTCAGCAGCCACCTGCTCCCAGGGGAAGGGGACAGGGGCGAGGCAGAGCCAGGGGTTCCCCCAACAACAACTACCCAGGCCGTCAGGATGGTTACCAACAGAGTCCACTACAGAACATGTATCCGCAAAACAAGCCCAACTTCAACAAGAGAAAGTGAACGGCCTAGATAGACCGTCACAGGTTGGTAAGCATGAGTCTTTTCTGCCAATTTACACTGTACATAATTCGGAGAATTTTGTAGGAGGACAAATTCGGAATTGTATAGATTATTGGGAACAGTTGACTGGGGATCAATGGATTCTAGAGAATGTAGAAGGGGTAGAAATACCGTTTGTGGAATATCCAGTTCAATATACTGTACCGAAATTGTATTGTTTGTCTGTAGAAGATGTTCGTTTAGCAACGATACAGATTGACAAAATGTGGCAGAAAGGTATTATTGAGACAACTGAGCATGAAGATGGACAATGGATTTCCAACATTTTCACTAGACCAAAGCCGGATGGCACAGTTAGAGTGATTCTAGATTTGACAGAGTTAAATAAGTATGTGGAATATGAGCACTTCAAAATGACATCTTTGAATACGGCTTTGGAAATGGTGAGGGAAGGTTCATTCATGTGCTCAGTTGATCTTAGAGATGCTTATTATTCGGTGTGTATTAGAGATCAAGATCGTAAGTTCTTGAAGTTTGTCTGGAATGGTCAGTTGTATCAATATACCTCGCTGCCAAATGGATTGTCGTGTGCTCCACGATATTTCACAAAAATGTTGACGCCTATTTTTGTGAAGGCTAGAATGGCAGGGGTGCAATGTTTCCCATACATTGACGACGTATTTGTGATGGCAGATAGTTATGTAGCCTGTGAGAATTCGGTGAGAATCTTGTGTTCGATTCTGGACGGAGCAGGGTTGGTAGTGCACCCTGAAAAATCATCTCTAGAACCTTCAACAAATCTGAAATTTTTGGGGTTTATAATAGATTCCAAAAATATGCTGGTGAAATTACCAGAAGATAAAGTACAGAAGGTACAGTCTGAGATTAAAGGACTGCTAGAGGATGAGGAACCTACTATTAGACGGGTGTCGGAAGTAGTAGGTTTGTTAATTGCGTATACTCCAGGTGTGGATTATGGGTTAGCTCATGAGAAACAACTGGAATTGTCCAGAAACAAAGCGCTAGGTTGGTCACAGGGTGATTTTGATCAGGTAATGTATCTATCTGCCAGGGCTAGATCAGATCTTTTCTGGTGGATGGAAAATGTAGACAAAGCAGTGAGATGGATTCGATCGGATACACCAGATGTACATATGTCCACTGATGCGAGTGAGGAAGGTTGGGGTGCCTATTGTGAAGGGGTTTCAGTAGGGGACAGATGGGACGAAGATGAAACTAGTCACATTAAGGCCACTCAAAAAAAAAAAATTGTTTCTCATCACCAAGCAATGAAAAATATGACGAGGGCGTTTTTTATTTAATTTTTTTTTTTTTTTTACTCGGGGGCAATTTACATAGGGAAATTTGGACATTTCGCGATCAATTTTCACGTTTTAGTAATTTGGAGTTTATTGATCAGCAAAAGTTGTAACAATGCAAGTTACACCTAGCTGATTGCATTGCTGACAGCATAAGCTTTAATTTGATACCAATTTTAGCATATTTTTCATCAAAAATGTAAAAAAAAAAAAAAAAAGTTTTCCCCAAATCATGATTTTTATGATGCGCGCGGTGATGAGAAACAACTTTTTTTTTTTGAGTGGCCTAATGTTCTGGAACTGGAGGCCATTTACTTGGGCATTCTAACGTTTTGTGAGGAAGGTGGAGTGCATGTACATGTTGAAACTGATAATACAACAGCATTAGCGTATGTCAGGAAGATGGGGGGTGTGAGATCGGCTACATGTAATCATGTGGCACAGAAAATATGGAGTTGGGCAGAGATGACAGGGTCATGGGTGTCGGCTTCATATTTGCCAGGGGTACAAAATGTGGAGGCTGATTGGGCCTCTAGAAATTTCAAAGACAATATTGAGTGGACATTAAGTCCAAAAGTCTTTGAGAAGATCTGTCTCAGATTTGGGCTACCCTTAGTGGATTTGTTTGCGTCATATAGGAACACGAAGTGTGAAATGTATGTGTCATGGGGGCCAGATCCGTTCTCATTCCATTATGATGCATTTTCCATGTCTTGGAGAAATGTTGACGGGTACTCATTTCCTCCTTTCAGTTTGCTGCCCAGGGTGTTGAGAAAGATAGAAATGGAAGGTCCAGAGCGAATGATAGTAGTGGCGCCAGATTGGCCGTCGAGCCCATGGTACGCCAGACTGAAAGGGAAAGCTCAACGCTACATGAGAATAGGACGAAAACGACGAAACGTGCTGCCAAATGTAGACTACGATCAAAAATTCCCAAGGGGAATAGGGTTCCTTGTTTTGTTGTTCTCGAACAGAGACTTATACATGATCTAGGCTGCTCTAGAGCGACAGCAAAGTTTTTGGTTTCGAGTTGGAAGCCCAACTCACAGAAGTCATATGGTACTTATGCTACAAAGTGGAATACGTTTTGTTTAAGACATAGAGTAAGTAGGAGAAATCCAACCGAGTTTCAGGTGTGTTCTTTTCTAAGAGAAATGTCAGAGGAAGGTTACTCTGCAGGAGCAATAAACTGTGCAAGGTGTGCTCTGTCTGTTCTACTCCCCAGGTCAGATTCAGGTCAAACTATGGGGGCCAGGTACTGGGTGGGCAGAGCAGTTAAGGCTGCGTGGTTGCAAAATCCAGGGGGTCCTAAGTATAGCAAATTCTGGAATGTTGGTAAAGTATTCCGTTGTTTGAAGACCTGGGGAAAGAACACACAGATGACACTGGAAAAGCTGGGAAAGAAGCTACTCATGTTAATTTTGTTGGTGACAGGCCAGAGGGGCCAGGTGGCCTTGGCCTTGGATATTGATCACATTGAACAGTCTGATGATGGAGTTGTAACGTTTGGCTTAACAGAGTTCATGAAAACAGCAAGGTCAGGTGACAGGCTTGAGAAGGTGATTCTCAGGCCTTATCATCGAATACCAAGGTTGTGTGTGGTGAGAACCCTAAGGGAGTATCTCAGTAGAACTGAGCTGTTAAGGCAGTCTGATGATGAGGAAGATGAGGAGTATAAACTGTTGTTCTTATCATTCAAATCACCGTATGAACCGGTATCTAGAGACACAATTTCTCGCTGGGTGTTGTATGTGTTGCGGGAGAGTGGTGTTGTTGGGAAGTACGGGGCTCATTCGACTAGAGGTGCTGGGGTTTCAGCAGGGTCGAAATTGGGTGTTGGAGTTGATGTACTACTCAAGTATGGTAGCTGGAAAAGTGAGAAAACCATGGCGGCTCACTACAGAAAGCCGGTAGAAACTGAACCAGAAACTAATCTGGGCACGGTGTTGTTGGACAATTATGGTTGAAACACCGGTTCTTGGAGGAAAGAGTCCGAAATGCAGGACTAAAGTGTTGTTGTTAACAGTAAATATTGACCCAATGTCATTGAAATGACTGGGGATTTGTTATGGACAGCCTATTTGTTGTCTGTCCCAGGTACCTTGAAGGTGCTGGAATTGTTGTTAAAATGCTAGAATCTGTGATTAAGAATCCCGACATGTTGAAATTTTTTGAATAAAACACCTCGGGTGATTTATTAAGTTGAATGAACGACTTGTTCCTTTGTTCACGATCACGGAAATTCTAAAAATGACAAATACTTTAAAGTTCTCCCAGGATTCCCGGCACGAAAAAGTAGTGCCGGGAAGAGTTAGAATATAAAATTACCCGAACAACTTTTATAAAAAAGTTGTGACGGGGAATTAATGTTCTAACGAAGCCTAGAGGCACTACTAGAGTGCATAGGGGATCATGGGCCCACCTGCCTTCCCCGGGGCTAACCACCAGAATTATGGTAATTATAAGATTTAGAAATTTATAATTTTTAAGAAAGGTGAGATCAAAACTAATTTTGATGAGGTAATTTTATTTCCTAACCTGAGAAATTCTTTGTGTTTTGAGAATTTCCTTGGGAAGTATGCTTGCTCTAGTAACTGACTGTATCCGGTGGCGTCCTCTCCCATGATCCCCTATGCACTCTAGTAGTGCCTCTAGGCTTCGTTAGAACATTAATTCCCCGTCACAACTTTTTTATAAAAGTTGTTCGGGTAATTTTATATTCATTGAATGCACCATTTGACCCCTAGATTAAAAGAAACAAACTGGGTACAGTTCTATGTGAAATGTGAGTTATCTGCGGACTTTATGGTACTAAAGCTATCCAAAGTGGGAGATAAGAATTAGTCGAATCTTAAATTAATCTCCTTCCCCTTCCGCCCGTGCAGCATCACGACGCCCATCGCGTGTCAGGCGGGGACCTACGCCCCGGCCGCCAACAACACGTGTGTCACGTGTCCCGCCGGCTACAAGTGTCCCTCCACCTCCGGGGACAGCAACGAGGTCTGTCAGAGTGGCAACTACGCACTCGCAGGTTGGTGTTAACTGTTTCATTTTGAACATTTACTTTAACGCTTCTTGTAGATTGAATAACAGGAAATTGCATAAAATTGTGTGTACATGAGACAGTGGATTCTGACTACCAAAGTAACATAATACCACACCTTTAAACTGAGCCGCCCCCCCCCCTGTTCAAGAAATGATAAGGCGTATATACAAATATCGTTAAGAAATATTTTCTTCATCAATATATTTTCTTCATGAATGCTTCATCATGCACATGCATGACAGGGCTGTTCTATACACTTACCTTGAAACACTTATAATACACTCATACGTGTATCTCCAGGTTCTGTCTCATGCACCAAGTGCCCGGCGGGGTACGCCTGCCCCCTCCCCACCTCCGACTACAAGGCACTTATATAATAACACTTATATTCATTCATAACACTTATAATTCTCCCCCCAGGTTCGGTGTCATGCACCAAGTGCCCGGCGGGCTACGCCTGCCCCCTGACCACCTCCGACTACAAGACGGCCTGTACAGCGGGTACCTACAGCACGGGGGAGCAGTCGTCCTGCACGGCCTGCCCGGCCGGCAAGTACTGCCCCTCCTCCAGCCTGGACACGGAGCTGGTGTGTCCTGACGGCACCTTCAGTACCGGCAACCAGTCCAGCTGTACCCTCTGTCCATCCGGGTATGAGTGTCCCACTGTTGACACCGACTCGAGGTGAGCAGCATATGGGATGAAAGTTTTCAAGATATTCAATAATTGCATTTTGTCGCGAAGACATATATACTTTCCTATAGAGGACCTTTATTCAGGGGGCTCAGTTTGGACATTTCAAGTTTTTTTTTGAGATTGGTCACTTTCACCCATCTCTAAGAAATATTTATTGTGGAAAATAATTGCAATTAAACGGAGATTTTATTTCATATTTAATCCTCCTCTTGTTTGGTGTATCTGAGTAATTTTCTGTTGTTGTACACTATCGTGATTTAAATCTATACTTTGTGTACAAGTATATAGTATATTGTGTATTGTTTGTTCATCTTTGATATCGCATGTAAAATATCTGATATTTATATCATAAACTGTACTTACAAATGAATAAAAGGATAAGAATACTTCATTTATTGTCCTAAGATTAAAAACTAGTATTTAACTAGAGATTAGTTTTGAAATAGAGATTGGACATCAAAGATATTTCAAACCTTAAATAATAATTGTTGAAAGAAAAAAATAAGAAGAAAATTGATCATAATAGTTTGTCTATTCCCTTAGGGTTGCGTGTTTGGAGGGTTTCTACTCGTACGGGTCCCAGAAGGCGTGTACCATCTGCCCCGAGGGCTTCGAGTGTCCGACCACCATCAGCGGTCCCTACAAGTGTGGGTCGGGCTTCTACAGCTCGGCCAAGTCCATCAACTGTACCGTGTGTCCTGCCGGATACGCCTGCCCTGAGCCGGAAGGTACGTCAGGGATATAAGTCTCACTGTTAACCATTTAACTCTTAAAGTTTAAGGCCGCATAATGCTTTCATGTGTTCTAATGGTAAGAAAGTCATCAGTGCTGCATTAATACATCATACCAACCCTGATATAAGGGCAGGTATGTTGCAGAAATGCAGTCCTGTCAATTTGCCCGCGGCCACTGCGGAGTTACATCATGGTGTAAAATATTGCTATAAGGTAACACTAAAGGGTTAGACCAGCATGCTGCCTCAATACTGCATGTAAAAAAAAAAATATATACTGCATGTTTTCTTCTAGTCAAGATAACCAAAATAATGCTGGGGAGTGCCTGCAGAGTACTCTGCCAGTGCTGTACCTGTGTATAGTAATTATAGTAGGGAAATATGTGGCAGCTGTAGAATGTACCATTTTTATGAAATCTGTTTTTACGAAGTAACAACACCAAAACATTACCACTATCAATACCATGTTCTCACTGATAACAGAAGTATATTATGTAAGATGACTGAAAATATTCCCAAAACCCTCTTCAGGTTTTTTGTATTAAAGTAAATGAGAAATCACAGAGACAATATATGGAGGTATAAGTGGTCGACGTTTCAGCTCTTTCGAGCCTTCTTCAGGACTGAATTTATTTCTGAAGACAGTTAGGTATGTGGAGTAAAGAGCCCTTTCTCAGGGTTCAGTGTCAGGTTGATACAACTTTGATCAATTAGATTAATAAATGCTGTGTTGTCTCCAGTATGTTAATTACGACCTCTTAGTGAGTAGGTAGATTATTAAAACAAGGACAATTATCAATAAGATTAATAAATATTATTAATAATGATAAAAATTGTCCGTAATTTAGATACTTAGAAGTATATTATCCTTGTTTTCTCGCTGACAGAGTCTAAGATGATTGAGTGTGGGGCGGGTGAGTACTCGGTCCCCGGTCAGACCTCGTGCAGTAAATGTGACACGGGGTACATCTGTGCCTCCAAGTCGACCAGCCCCACGCCGTCTGACGGTGTGTGTGACGCCGGGGGTTACTGTGACGGTCAGCAGTTCTACCCCTGCATCCCCGGTACCTACAACCCCAACAACGGGTCCTCCTCCGCTCAGTCATGCCTGCCCTGCCCACCCGGTAAGTGCCTGGATTCTCTTTTCAAGATCATTTTATCAAATTACCTTTTTAAAAAAACTGAAATGATGAAAAAAGAAAATAACCCTATAAAAAGGTTTATAGGATTCATAAATAACAGGTAATATGATAGAATGTTGTAAAGGAGAACAATTTTGATTCAATATTCATAGATCTAGTATTTCTTTTTTACATTGAAGTTTGAATGGATTTAGTTTTCTCAATTATTGAAAAGAATACTCACAGTCACTTGCAAAAACATAGTTTATGTATTAAATCAAGAAGTTTTCTTCAAGCTTGAAGTACAGGTACTCTATGAATTGTTCTGGTTTTCAAATACCTGTTTGGCTTGGGTAATCATAAATGCATCAGTTATCAAGTGACTTTAGAACTGAATTACCAAAATTCCCTACTTCAATGTACTAGCTGCATGACATCATATTTAGAAAATCATTTGATGAATATACTTTTATACAAAATCAAATGACATTTTTGCCTCCCTGTTGCAGGTTTCTATTGCGCTAACCCTGGAGAGACGCAGTACACAGACAAGCCGTGCCCCAAGGGACACTTCTGCCTGATCGGGACCACCGTGGCACAGCAGAACCCCTGCCCCGGTGAGTCAACTGTTACACACAGTTACAGTTATATCGATGATATAAAACAATTGAATATTAACACTATAAAGACATGAAGTTGCAAGCTTTTGTCTGACCAAGACAGCCATGGCACAGCGAAACTGGGGCCTGGCGAGCTCTTGAAAATATCATATATAAGTTGGTAAATCATGATCTTAAGAATTATTAAAAAGATTATTGACAGGACAGGTATTATATTCAGATCTGCAAATTTACCAGATTTTTTTTCCCACGCTGAACCATTTAACTCAGGGTGCACCTTAAACAGGAAACCTTAAATGGTAAAATACATAAGATAGGAAATATATCTTCGCAGATCTGCAAATTTACCAAATAGGACAGATGAAACTTGTTAAACTTTGGTGAAGATTGTCATTGGTTTCTCAACGCTACAGGTGAGCTTCCTCACTAATGAAATTATGTATCATGCACCTAAGTGAGTGATCCCAAGCTCTGTATCAAATAAAAACATTCTGCTATAGCATAAAGATCAAGAATGCAAAAGAAATTATTACCTTTATTAAATCCCTTTCCTACATGTCTCTACCTGTTGTCTGTAGGTGGCACGTACAACAACGCGGAGAACGCGACCAGTGAGACTAACTGCATCATGTGTCCGGAGGGTTTGTTCTGTCCGGTCGGGTCGGAGCTGGGTCAGACGTGTCCCGCCGGGTTCTGGTGTACTGCAGGGCAGTCTACCGGATACCAGAACAGCTGCCCCATCGGCACCTACAGCTCTCAGACTGGACTCACCAGTGAGTATTAAAAAAAATATCACCACCCAAACTAATCAAATTGGGTGTATTTGGGGATAGAAATTACTGTTCTTCAGTCTGAAAGTTTGAAATAATATGTATTAAAACCAGGGTAAAAAAATTATTTCATCGCGTTGAACTGGATTCACCGGTTGATAACTCAGGCTCAGACTGGCCTCCTCACAAGTAAACTGAGCCCATATGTAAGGTCTCGTTAGGAATATGGTTTCATGAAAGGGACTTTAAGCACTTAATGGGAAAAAACTGTTTCAAAGATGGCAATATGCTGAGAAAGAGTCGGTAAAACACTCAGAATTATTTTCAGTATTTCTTTTCTCCCCCCCCCCCCCAAAAAAAGCAATAACAAATAAAAATGCAGCTAATGTTGATATGTTTTTATTTGGGAAAGGTTCTTCAGTAGAAAAATTGTATAAACTAACATAGTATTGAGTTCAATTGGATTCACTGGTTGGTAACTTAGGCTCCTACTGGTCCCCAAAGGGAGGCATACCAACTGACCTCACACACAGGTTAATTTCACGTAAAGAAATCATTCTCACTTTATTCCACCAGACTCTACGCAGTGTGAGATCTGCCCGGCGGGTAACTACTGCCCCTGGGGCAGTGCCACAGAACCAGCCGTGGCGCCCAAACCCTGCGACCCCGGTACATACAACCCTATGGAGCAGACCGGACATCCACTCAACTGTCGGCGCTGTGACTCAGGATTCGCCTGTCCACGTGTCGGTCAGGTCAATGTTACTGACAACTGTGCTGAAGGTAGGCCTCATTATCCTCATTACATTTACATTTTAATTCAAAATTATTTTTCTAACAAAACTATTATGGTTGTAATCGAGCGAGAGAGACCCCCCACCGCTAGCTCTTGTCAAAAATAAAATTATCCTCATCACATGTCTAAAATAAATGTTGTATTGTAACCTTGGTCACTAAAATATACAAGACTAGTATTACCTCGTCCTATAAAACCTCTTCTCTCTGATAAGCCAACTAAAATTTGGGATTTTAATTCGGCTGATTGCATTTTCTCTAGGGTTTTGGTTAACAAGGCAGGGGTTTATCCAAGTCATAATTTAAACCTGTGTAAATTAAAAAAAACAAAAAAAAACTATGTAAATTCCCTAAGCATTGGGGTGTATCTGCATTGGAAAGATTACATTGCATTTGTAAGATAACTAAATGTGGTTTTGTGTTCAGGCTACTACTGCCCTAACGGCACGGTGACGTCTGACCAGTACCCGTGCCCCCCGGGCACCTTCAGTGGCCGCATCGACCTGACGTCAGCCGACGAGTGTGACGCCTGCCCCGAGGGACACTACTGCAGCTGGGGAACTGGTATGTGGGGCTTACTGACACTTTACACGGTTAAATAAGGATAATCTAGTTATTTCTTATCAATCAGCAAAAATATGGTATTGATAATAGAGTACAGTTCATGGTATTCATAGCACATGCATATTTCAAGACATTTATTTACTACTTCCATATATAGCAAAAATGATATTGGTGATAATAGGAAACTTAATTTAGTGTAATATACACCTATTATGCTGAATTGATTTAAAATGATCAGTAGTCATCTCATCTCCGATGACAAATTCAACTGTATTCCACAGGCATGGGATTCTTCCGGATTTATCCGGATTTCCGGATTTTTGAAGGCCAAAATAGTCATCCCTGTGATTGGTGCAAATCCAATGAAAAAATATTTTAACATTGATAAGGGGGGGCGGTCTTAGTCTCTAGAAGGCTCCATGCCATGCAAATTATACAAAATGCCCCCCAGATAACGTATTTTGACTGCTTTTTGGATTTTTCTTCAAAACCCAATCCCATGCCTGATTCCAAAGATTTCTTTTTAAATTTTTGATGTTGCAATATCTATTCAGGAGTGAATAAGCTAGGTTCCTTATTAATATATAACTGACCCCTTTTATTCATCCATTCACCAGGTAACTTCAGTGGCACCAACCCGCCCCAGCCGTGTAAGCCCGGTTACTACTGCCCCTTACAGACCCCGTCCCCCAGCCGCTACCCCTGCCCGGCCGGCACCTACTCCACCCGCTCGGACCTCAGCCGCGCCGACCAGTGTACCGTCTGTACAGAGGGAGACTACTGCCTTGGTAAGGGATTTTATTTGTATCAAGAAAAAATTGATATTAATTTAGCTTGTCTCTACTTTTTTTCAAAATTTCAATTTTTATTTCCAAATGCCAGTTCTTCAATATGAAAGCTAACAATTATTTAAAAAAAAAGAAGAGTTTAAAACCATAAAAAGTAATCATCCCATTGAGTTGGACTGGATTCACAGATTGGTAACTCAGGCTCCTAAGGGTGCCAGAAGAGCTGAAACATGGTATACAAAAGGTTTATCAAACGCTTAAAGTACTTTTTTTTTATGAAAAAAAAGTTTTAAATATCCCAATGAGCTGAGAAAGAGTCCGTAAAATGCTCAGAATTGATTTCAGAAATGTAAAAAATAAATCATTCTCACAATAATGAATTAATATTTCATAACAACAGAAATTCTTTTATATACAAATTATAAATGAAATACCATTGGCTCATTTACATTTACACAATGTCACATTTAATATTCCAGATATCCTTGCATATAAGTTTAAAAAGTTCAATTTAGATTTCTTATCTATATTAAATCAACATTTACTGTATACCTGTATAACATTGTCCTATTCCAGGCGGTAGTTCTGCCACGTCCGGTACCTGCCCCCGCGGGTACTACTGTCCTAACGGCACCCAGTTTGAGACGCAGTACTCGTGTCCTAACGGGACCTACAACAACCAGCTCGGGCAGAAGGCAGAGGCCGACTGTAGGAACTGTACACAAGGTGAGCTCTAGGTTTAACTAGATTATTTGAAATAAATGATAGAAATAATACAAGTTCTTACTATTGCATCAGCCTTGTTGGTATTCATTTCAAAGTTTGCATGCCCAGAAACGTTTTTGCCAGTCCGAATAAAATGATGTGCCATGTCTAATAAACCAAAAATCCTCTTTATCAAAATTAATGTTAATCAAATATGTTATCATGAATCTATATTTCTTATTTACTATAAGCGCAGCATGTTTCTCAAAGCAACATTTGTTATGGCGCACCACCCAGTACCCGCACGTAACTCGCCTTCACCACATATAGATGCATCATGCCAAAACTTCAGGAGTGTATTAACCCCATAGGGTCGGCATGATAGCTTAATGCAGCACTGGAGAGTGACTTCCCAGGGCTGCATTCATGCATCATGACGCCAATGAGCACGTAACATTAAACCCCTATACCCTTACCCCTGTTACAGGTCACTACTGTGAGAGTGCCTTTGTGAACCCCGTGGAGTGTAAGGAGGGCACCTACATGCCGTGGGGCGTCACCCCCGCCTCCGCCATCACCAACCCCTACGTACCTGACCAAATAGGACCCGGTAAGTCACTCTTATCTATTTTTATGGAATATGGCAGGGCTATTGGTTTAAATACAGACCTGAATAGAATCCTATTCATGTCTGTGGTTTAAACAAGGAATCCCTTATTTTGCCTTCCCATTGAATATGCCACACCAATATGCCATAGCAGTTGGTTTTCAATTCTTCATGAAAAAAAGAAGTTAAAAAATAAAACAGAAAAGAGCACTTGCTTTACTCTGTAGACTATGTTCGTTATTTATACCTTCAAAAAACATTTTTTAAAGCCCCTTCGATGACAATAGAATTCCTTTAACCCCAAGAACCTCTGAGCTCATCTATGATATACCCCAGTCTCTAACCTGTGTATGTATGTGTCTATGTGTGTAGGAGAGCCGGGTAAGCGTCAGTTCAGCTGCCTCGCCTGTCCCGCCGGCTACTTCTGTAAGAACGGCACCATCACACCCAGCAGCTGCGGCATCACCTTCTACACCAAGGAGGGACAGACCGAGTGTATCAGCTGTAAAATAGGGTAAGTAAGGAGTGTATCAGCTGTAAAATAGGGTAAGTAAGGAGGGTATCAGCTGTAAAATAGGGTAAGTAAGGAGGGTATCAGCTGTAAAATAGGGTAAGTAAGGAGGGTATCAGCTGTAAAATAGGGTAAGTAAGGAGGGTATCAGCTGTAAAATAGGGTAAGTAAGGAGTGTATCAGCTGTAAAATAGGGTAAGTAAAGAGGGTATCAGCTGTAAAATAGGGTAAGTGAGGAGGGTATCAGCTGTAAAATAGGGTAAGTAAGGAGGGTCTAGGCTCGCGCTAGCCATTCGCCAATTCGCCAGGGGCGATAGAAAGTTGTAACTGGCGAAAATATATTGTAAATATACCTCTAATTCTCGCCAGATATTACTCAGCTGGCAAAAATATATTACATGCACCTAGTCATGTCATATACCATTTGAAAGAAGAGATTGTGAGGAAGGTGGTCATGCACCTCCCACTTTAGATTTAAGTGTTAACTGAAAGGTCTCTAAAACGTAAGATTTCCCAACACATAACTCTACTTCAACCCTATCTAATTCGGGCTAAAATATTCCATATTGAAAATCACAATAACCTGGCTGAATATCTGGCGAATTATCTCTGAAATTGGCGCAAGGAGCCAATCTGGCGAAAGAAAAACATATCCTAGCGCGAGCCTAGAGGGTATCAGCTGTAAAATAGGGTAAGTGAGGAGGGTATCAGCTGTAAAATAGGGTAAGTAAGGAGTGTATCAGATGTAAAATAGGGTAAGTAAGGAGGGTATCAGCTGTAAAATAGGGTAAGTAAGGAGGGTATCAGCTGTAAAATAGGGTAAGTAAGGAGTGTATCAGATGTAAAATAGGGTAAGTAAGGAGGGTATCAGCTGTAAAATAGGGTAAGTAAAGAGGGTATCAGCTGTAAAATAGGGTAAGTAAGGAGTGTATCAGATGTAAAATAGGGTAAGTAAGGAGGGTATCAGCTGTAAAATAGGGTAAGTAAGGAGGGTATCAGCTGTAAAATAGGGTAAGTAAGGAGGGTATCAGCTGTAAAATAGGGTAAGTAAGGAGGGTATCAGCTGTAAAATAGGGTAAGTAAGGAGGGTATCAGCTGTAAAATAGGGTAAGTAAGGAGGGTATCAGCTGTAAAATAGGGTAAGTAAGGAGGGTATCAGCTGTAAAATAGGGTAAGTAAAGAGGGTATCAGCTGTAAAATAGGGTAAGTAAGGAGGGTATCAGCTGTAAAATAGGGTAAGTAAGGAGTGTATCAGCTGTAAAATAGGGTAAGTAAGGAGGGTATCAGCTGTAAAATAGGGTAAGTAAGGAGGGTATCAGCTGTAAAATAGGGTAAGTAAGGAGGGTATCAGCTGTAAAATAGGGTAAGTAAGGAGTGTATCAGCTGTAAAATAGGGTAAGTAAGGAGGGTATCAGCTGTAAAATAGGGTAAGTAAGGAGGGTATCAGCTGTAAAATAGGGTAAGTAAGGAGGGTATCAGCTGTAAAATAGGGTAAGTAAGGAGGGTATCAGCTGTAAAATAGGATAAGTAAGGAGGGTATCAGCTGTAAAATAGGATAAGTAAGGAGGGTATCAGCTGTAAAATAGGGTAAGTAAGGAGGGTATCAGCTGTAAAATAGGGTAAGTAAAGAGGGTATCAGCTGTAAAATAGGGTAAGTAAAGAGGGTATCAGCTGTAAAATAGGGTAAGTAAGGAGGGTATCAGCTGTAAAATAGGATAAGTAAGGAGGGTATCAGCTGTAAAATAGGGTAAGTAAGGAGGGTATCAGCTGTAAAATAGGGTAAGTAAGGAGGGTATCAGCTGTAGGTAAAGAGTGTATCAGCTTTAAAATAGGGTAAGTAAGGAGGGTATCAGCTGTAAAATAGGTTAAGTAAGGAGGGTATCAGCTGTAAAATAGGGTAAGTAAGGAGGGTATCAGCTGTAAAATAGGGTAAGTAAGGAGGGTATCAGCTGTAAAATAGGGTAAGTAAGGAGGGTATCACCTGTAAGTAAAGAGTGTATCAGCTGTAAGTAAAGAATGTATCACCTGTAGGTATTAAGAGTGTATCAATTTCTTTTGCTGGAAAACACCCCCTCCCACTTAGGGCTGGATGTATGACTCCCTCGGTGACTAGTTCACCACAGTAGAGAGCCAAACATTCGGCTGGTCGAGGGGGATAAAATTTCACGAAGAAAGTGTACCCACATTCATTTGTCTAGTAGACTATTGAGGGTTTTCTATATAACAGGTCTAATGCTGTATAAAATAGATCCAAGGTAGTGTTAAGGTGTGGAAGTGTCCCAACAGGCATGATATTAGACTAATGCTGTATTAAACACTGTCTCCTCCTCCCCTACCTACAGCCATTACTGTGACGACCCGGCCACCTCGGAGGCGGCCATGTTGACCAACAAGACGTGTACAGCCGGCAAGTTCTGTCCGGCCGGTCTGGGCTCCATAGCAGCCGCCACGCCGTGCGACGCCGGCAAATACTGCCCTGAAGGTAAACTGTTGAAAAAAAAGAAATTTTTATGTAGTACTAGATAGCTCTGAAAGGTGAATAATGGAATTAAATTGATTTTTATATCCTTGACTCCTTTCCTTAAATTTAAACAAAAAGTACAGTAAGGCCACTTAAAATCTATTATCAGCTCTGCGGACACCGCACGCATCCTCTAAAAAGGGCGCAATGGTCCTTTTTTCACCTTTTAAGAAAAATAAGGCCAAAAAAAGGCGCATCTAAAAAAGACACGGTGCAAAAATATCAATATCTCAGCTGATAATAGGGGTAGAAACGAAGTTTAAAGGGCATTTTAGACCTCATTTATATGTGCAGACCATCAATTTATGCAAAAAAAAAGAAAAAAGGCCCTGTATATACTGTATACTTTATATTCCAGAACCACTTTTATTCTCTACACCTAGAATTTGGGAATACTGTATAACCTGTACCGGGGCGGTATTAATTTATGGTATTCAATAAAAACACTGTTATTCTTGTGTATAAGCCTAAGGCTAATAGCACCATGTGGTTCTACATTGTGCACCTGTTGTGATTACAGCGACGGTGGAGATGATAAACTGCCCGGTGGGTACGTACAACCCGAGTCAGGACGGCCCCAGCATCGCGTCCTGCCTGCCCTGTACGGCCGGCTCCTACTGCCTGGAGGGCGTCTCAGCTCCCTCCGGGGTGTGTGAGGTCGGCTACTACTGCCCCACCAACATCTCCAACCCCTACGGCACCAACCCCGCCTACATAGGCGCCTACGGACCCAAGATGGTGAGCAACTACAATATACTGTAGGACATACCTTTGTCACTGCGACAGATTTCAGATTTGTTTAATTTTTTTAATTTTAATTATTTCACATTTGTTTTGCATGATTGTAAAATCATGCCTTCTCAGTCAGAATTTTTTTTAGGGGTTGCGTTATAGCAAGGGTCTCATGGTTTAGAGATAACTCGTTCAACTTGAAACCCCATGTTCAACGCATTATGCCATCCTTAGAGGATTAACATAAAACTAACAGTGATGGGAATCCGTTTTTCCTTGATTTCAAGTTTTTTTCATGTCACCAAGTCCTGTACTTACCTATAGAAAATTATATTGATTTACCAACATTTTAGGAAGAAAAATGTTTTTAGTAGTAAAATTGCCAAAAATGTCATTAATTTCCTCAAAAATCAAAAATAATCTCCCAATAAAAAAAAGGCCTAATTAACCCCTACATTTTCCCCCCTTACAGAACCAGTGCCCGGCCGGTACCTACACCAACGTGACGGGGACCCCCGACCTGGCCTCCTGTGTGGTGTGCCCCGCGGGGTACTACTGTGAGATCGCGACCAGCGACCCGGTGGACTGTCCGGCCGGCTACTACTGTACCGAGGCCAGCACCAGCCCAGAGTCCTGCCCCATAGGCCGCTTCGGCAACGACACAAGTAAGTACTTCTTTAAGACAATTTCATTTATTTTTGGTTATTTCATCTCCAAAACCAAAACCAAAACCAAAAGCTGCGTAACAAATTTGACAGGCATTGGATGATGAAGCTCCGTACCCAAGTTCCTCATGGTATGAACCTAATTGATGCACCAAACTTTCAGGTCAGAGGTACACCCTGCACCCCGATTATGACTTTTATAAGCTCCGTTCAAAAAAAAAATCCTGTCTATTTCCTTGGAAATAAGTGATTACCATCGACGAATATAGATAGCTAAAGACTCCCACGTGTCATAGAAAATCAGGGAGTTTCATGGAATAAAAGGTGGTCATGGAAAGTCAGCGAAAGTCATGGGAGTTTTGCCGTGAGTTGAAAAGTCATGGAAAATGAAAATGAAATTGATACAAGAAAATCCCAAAACATGAGGAACATAATTTCCCTATACCTTATCCTGATCATCTGATTGAGTACATTTTAGGGATTCTGTCAATACCCAACTTACATCTTAGCTTAATAATTGCCAATAATGTGTTAAAACCCCATTAAACCGCTGTTATTTGTGTTGTTAGAGTTTGAGAAGATGGAGGACTGTCACCTGTGCACGGTGGGGTGGTATTGTGACGCGCCGGGTCTCCTCACCCCCCGCGCCCCGTGCGACCCCGGCTACATCTGTTATGTCGGGGCCACCACCTCCGCACCTGTAGATGGAACCAGCGGGGAACTCTGCCCCGCCGGCGGCTACTGCCCACTCGGTATGTTCATGAGAAACAAATTAAATGTACTAAAAGAGTAAACATTTCATAATGCCAGTTATGATTCCAGTGGGTATGACCCTGGATAAGTCTGCATAGTTATTAAGTCTGAAAATGGTTGACATTTTGAAAATGTATTCCTTTCTAGTTATTTAAAACAGCTTAGATCTAATATCCCAAATAAGAGTTTTATATCTCACAACCCATTCTAATACTGATATTTAAATAAAGCATTTATTCACATTTTTCCTAGTGAAAAATCACTGAAGTGTGCAGACACAGATAATGTACAAGTTCTTTGAAATTTCACCAAAAAAAAGTGAAAACCATATTGAATGTAATTAGCGCACAGTATACTTAACACATATTATTTAACACATTCCTAGTAGTTAAGAGTTTAAATTAGCTCCGTATACATATAGATGGTTCTATCATTGACTATTCTCTCCCCCTCCAGGTGCCACCTACGTGCGTCCGTGCCCCATGGGGACGTACAGCAACACGTCGGGGGCCTGGAACAAGGACGACTGCACGCCGTGTGACATCGGCTACTACTGTAACTCAGTGGCCGGCGGCTCTCCCTCCGGTCCCTGCTGGGGCGGATACTTCTGTAACGAGACCGGCTCCGCCACCCCAAGGAAGTACCCCGCTGAACCTGGTAAGTGTCGTTTAATATTTTGTACTGTAAAACCTTGTGTAGAAGCCTAACTTGCGTGTTAGCCGCACCTAGACTTTGGGAATACCCTATAAGCCACACAGGGGGTCTCATTAAGGTGACTTCAGTACTGTAGTATACATCTAAAAACTCGAGTAGTAGCCGCACCTTGATTTTGGGCCCATCCTATAAGCCGCAGCGGCAGTCTAACTCATAGCCGCAAAAATTGATGGTATTCTTTCGACTCTTCAGTGTCCATCTGTGACCCACCGACTAATAACAGGAATGCCCTTATCGGTCAGAAACCTTCTCATGCACGAGGCATACTGTATGCATGTGCAGCGCCAGAAAATTTTCCTTTTGAATAAGGAATTTACCTTCCCTAAATTCTCTTTTTAAAGAGTCGAATATTTGTATATCTATTATAGTCTGAGACTATAATAAATATACAAATATTTCCTAAAAAGGCAAGCTTGTCAAAAGTAAAGTACCCGCAATACCACTGGCTATGTATAAGCTGGGTTAAAAATATTCAGGACTACATCCAGACTTTTTCAGATCCTCTTCAATGAATTTTTGGGGAATAATGATATTTCCTCTCATATTTTATAGTTAAATTTTCTATGTACATTCCCCCCCAGGTTACTTTGCGCCTAACGGTTCGATCGCGCAGTACCAGTGTGAGCAGGCCACCTACAACCCGTACGACCTGCAGTCTGAGTGTGTGGTGTGTGAGGAGGGCTATTACTGTGACGAGAAGGCCATGGTCAACCACAAGGCCTGTCCCGCCGGCAAGTACTGTGGTAACGCGACTATAGTACCCGCTGACTGTCCACCTGGCACTTACTCCAACCTGTGAGTCTGTTGTTTATTTCTGCTCTTCTTTTTTCAGCATGTAAAAAGAAAAAAATGTCTTTGTGCCATTTTTTTTCTACTTAAAAGCTAAAAAATTGTGACTTCCACTGCCAGGATTTATGTATTAAATATTGTAAATTCATGTATTAAACATTGTAAATTTTCCAATCGAGAATTGACCTAAATCTTACGATATCACACCAGCGACTGCCATTCCTCAGAACTTTTTTTATTTAATAAGTACCTCAATGATTAGTTCGGCTTCTGACACAATCTAAAGTGTCTTAATATCAGCACATTATACTTTTTTTAATAGTTTTATGTCACATTATTATAAAGTCATGGAGTTTAACATGATATTGTTGTATTTCCAGCACCATGTTGTCCAACATCACGGAGTGCACAGACTGCCCCCCTGGTTACTACTGCCAGGACCGGGGGGCCACCGCCCCAACCGGAGTCTGTAAGGCCGGCCATCTTTGTTTCAAGAACGCGCTGGGCAGCGAGCCCGTCTACAACGCCGACACGTCTGGTGGGAAGATCCTGGTGTTGTACGGAGACCGGTGTCCTGCCGGCCACTACTGTCCTGCCGGTGCCACCGACGCCACGCCCTGTCCGACCGGGACCTATCTACCGACACTCGGAGGGACGGCCGAGTCAGACTGTTTGGACTGTGACCCCGGGATGTACTGTAACACTACAGGCCTGATCGCCGTCACAGGTCAGTAGACTCTGAAAATATAATTAAAATTCTTACGGTTTATTCAAAAAGATTATGTCATCAACTTATTATCGAAGATGTTTTCCTGTATATCATACTTTCATGTTGTACCATCATGCCTGTCTTGCAAAGCTTTGTCGCAGCAGTACGGTACTTACATACACTTAAATACCATCATCGGGTATCATTAACTGGTCTAATGATAAACACCTATGTAGTCAGTGCCACCCTGCTAAAGCATCAGTAGGTTCTATGAATGTCAAACACCGCATATCTAGATTGCGACTCCCTCCTAGCGGCCATATTAATCAGTATTTTAGTATATTAATATTCTTTTTTATCGATTATATTATGTTCAATCAATATACTAAACTCCTTTTATCACTTGCCCTCCACAGGTCCATGTTCGGCCGGGTACTACTGTACTGGTAAGGCCTACATCCCGGAACCCAACGACAACACGACCACCGGCGCCATCTGTCCCCAACACTACATCTGTACCCAGGGCGTCGACACACCCGCACTCTGCCCCATAGGGTAGGCATGATTCAGCACTTTATTTATATGGCCCTGTGATAATAAGCTATTTTCACTTTAGATGTCAGTTAACATTTTAGTCGCTTGGAAATTTTGTGTACATTTGAAAATTTATCCACAGTTAGGAATTCCTGTTTGTAGAATTGATAGGTTCTAGTATGAGAAGTACTACTACATATAGACAGTAGTTTATCTGAGGGTGCTTAGGGGAATTTTCAGATTAAATGTACATATTTACCGGTCAGTTACATTTGAAATTGTTCAGATTAAGCGCTTGGTAGCGTAGTTTTGATACAGAAAGATCTACATTTAGTATAACTAAGACAAGGAACTTGACTATTGAATATGTAGATCTCACTGCTAATTCATGTGTATGATATAACTAATTGATGTTGTGTGTTTTCAGGTACATGGCTAACAACACAGGGCTGGACACGTGCACGTTGTGCCCCGACCGGTTCCTCTGTCTGCCCGGACAGGCGCCCCTCGACTGTCAGGCCGGTAAGTGGGAGGATCTAATATCAATATACTGCTTCATTTGTTAACCTTAAGCCTCTTTCACATCATTCACAAACTCAGAAGCCTTTATTCTACTGCAATGTAGACTGCTATAAAAACAATTTAATTTGTGGAAACTCTGTTCCCGATGTAGATGGACAAGGTTCTGCCATCCCACTCTGAGGGATGAAGATTTACAAGTTATTCCCTGATTCCAATTTTTTAAATTGTAATACAAAGACCTGTACTTAATTATAGAGGACCTTTATTCAGGGGCCTCTGACCTTTTGTTTTTATTGAGATTGGTCACTTCCATGCCTGTCAGACCTAGTACTCATGTCTTTGGGTACACAGCCTCTTCAATCTTCCTCCCTCTCGTCCTCTATTATCCTACTGTCCAGAGTTGTATCATATTGTATTACAGTGAAATATCGTTATGAGGAGGGTTATAAGGAGCACATTTGCTTTGCCAAATCCTTTTCTATACTTGTCTATAGTAAAAAAACACTATTAGAACGAGCATTTCTAGCCAAAAATTGTTTATAAGGAGCAAATATTTTCAAGATTAAGTCAAATTCATCCCGCCCTATACAGGTGGTTGAGTGCCCAGGACTTCCCTTTCATTTCTCAATCCTCCCTGCCACCTACCTACCCCTACACCCCGCCCTATAGGCCTACAGGTGGGTGAGTGCCCAGGACTTCCCTTTCATTTCTCAATCCTCCCTGCCACCTACCTACCCCTACACCCCGCCCTATAGGCCTACAGGTGGGTGAGTGCCCAGGACTTCCCTTTGATTTATCAGTCCTCCCTGCCGCCTACCTACCCCTACAACCCACCCTATACAGGTGGGTGAATGCCCAGGACTTCCCTTTGATTTATCAGTCCCCCCTGATGTGGGCAGCCCAGAGGGGTAGATGGTTGGGGAGTACATTTCTTCTTTAAATGTCACTATATTCTTACATATAAGTAGACTCATATAAAATACCAAAATCGGTTACAAGGAAGGTTGGTTATAACGAGCAAATTTGCCTTGCCAAAAGGTGCTCCTTATAACGAGATTTTACTGTAATTGTTTCTCGCACTGTGCAGGTTACTACTGCCCGGCGTCCACCGTCCTGATCCCGCTGACCACGCCCAAACCGTGCCCGGTAGGAACCTTCAGCAACATCACCGGACTCTACGCCTCTGCAGAATGTACCTCCTGTACCGGGGGCAAGTACTGCGCTACCACCGGTAAGTACCGCAGTGCTTCAACGCATCATACTCTACAGGATTGATACACTCCTGAAGGATTGGCATCATGCACCCATGCACCACCCGCGAGTTAATTGTTTGTGATGTATTCATTGGTGTAGTAGATTTCTATCCAGTTAAAACAGTTTGATACCAAGTACTTCTTATTTTTGTTATGCCACGTGGTAGCGGTGCTCATGGCAAATACGGGATAACTCTTCTAGGTGAGACGTTTAGAGCGTTATCTTAATCTCAAATCTTAAATCTTAATCAAGTTAAAATCTGGCAGGGCTGTTTTGTTTTGACACACTGTCAGCCACCTAGTGTTACCTACCCAAACTATGCTACCTGAGGTTTACCTTGATAGTATATACCCTACACCCAGATCAGACTACATATACATCTAAAAGAAGAGAAAAAAATACGGGCGTTGGGGGGCAGAGCCCCCCATTAGGCCCACACACTAATAACTAGCCTATCACACAGTGGACTGACTGCTATATGACCTATATGAGGAAAGGTGGCGCCCTCTCTTTTGAGATTGAGATACCAAAGTTAAGACAAGTAAGACTATCTTAATAATGCAATTAAGATAACGCTCTAAACGTTTGTCCTCTCACGTGGGAGACCTATCCCTGGCATGCGTGATCATGAGAGTACATGTAATGATTAGACATAGATAACTCTCCCTGCAATAAAAAATAATATTTATACAGGGTTTATTATTAAGGATTTACACAATCTTTGTTATAAAGGATTATAAAATCTTTATTATAAAGGATTTATACGGTCTTTGTTATAAAGGATTTATACAGTCTTTGTTATAAAGGATTTATACAGTCTTTGTTATAAAGGATTTATACAGTCTTTGTTATAAAGGATTTATACAGTCTTTGTTATAAAGGATTTATTCAGTCTTTGTTATAAAGGAATTATACAGTCTTTGTTATAAAGGAATTATACAGTCTTTGTTATAAAGGATTTATACAGTCTTTGTTATAAAGGATTTATACAGACTGGACTTAAAACATGACACCCATTTCCCCTTTATATAACACTACCTCTGTTCCCGCAGGTTTGACAGAGCCCACGGCAGACATCGCGCCGGGTTACTGGTCCACCACCGGTTCCACCACCAGCGCGCCGGGTCAGGACGACAGTGCGGTGCTGGGGCAGTGTCCTAACGGTTACTTCTGTCCTGCCGGGAGCGTGCTCCCCACCCCCTGCCCCGCGGGGAGGTACACAGGGGGCTGGAAGCGGACAGTGGAGACGGAGTGTATGGCCTGCACCCAGGGCCAGTACTGCCCCAGCACCAACATGACGGCCGCAGGGCCATTCTGTGATCAGGGTTTCTACTGCCTCGCAGGCTCCCCCGTCAAGGATCCTGTTAATGCCACGTACGGAGACGAATGTCCAACAGGTCAGCTCTTGTTTTTATTTAAAAATTAAAAATTAAATTGATTGAAATCAGATCAGTTTTATATAGTTCTTTAATCCTAGCCATACTTATCACTTATTAAACTCATCAACTAATCAGCTTAATTTACGAGTATATTTTAAAGGGCTCTTTCTCTCACATTGCCCCCTACAGGCAGGACAGTGGCTCATGTTACATAGTGCTACCTATCCTTTGAAAAAAGTAGGGGAAGTGACCCGGTAGTGGTTTTCTCCCACATCACTCGTCTCATAGATTCGATCATCCATAGATGCGGTCACTGCTATATCGGGCAAGCAGCATATAAATATCTGTCATTACCAGAGGCAGACCACCACTATTTGTGGATGGCTTCCTTGAGGCAGTCCCTTAAGGTACTTAATGTGCACTGGGACGTTTGACTCAATCAATCAACCAATCCTCTATCTATGTGTGTCCTCCATACAGGTTACAAGTGTCCGGCTGGCAGTGGTTCCCCCGAGGCGTGTCCGGCCACCACGTACCAGGACGTGCCCCGACAGTGGACGTGTAAGGGGTGCCCGGCCGGCTTCTACTGCCCCGTTAACACCAGCACCCCCCTGTCCTGTCCTGCCGGCTACTACTGCCTGGCCAACCAGGGGGAGGCGCTCACCAACCCCTGCCCCACCGGCAAGTACAGCAACCTCACCGAGCGCAGCACCGCCGCCGACTGCCAGAACTGCCTGCCCGGGTAGGTCTTGTTATATTTTAAAGGCCAAATCCTTGTGGGTTCGGACAGCTAACTGGTCACTGTAACTCATTATCTTTAGATGAATATGAAAATTAGTGAAAAATAAAACCCACTTTAACTCATTTATGGTCAAGAATTCTGCCAAAATCAAAGGTGTGTGTCTATGAGGGAATGTGCACTGACTACTGAATTTGATGTAATAAGCGCAGAGTGCACTTACCAAATTAAAAGCGCACACCCCCAACTCATTTTCCCCCACATTTTTAATAGTTAAAAGTTAATTTGCGCTCAATACTTGACACATATAGGAGGTTTTAAGACAGAACCAATGGGGAGGCTGTCCACTTATTTTTTGGAAATACAAGATCTCCTACGCTTTAGCACTGAAGGGTCGTATTCAATGCCCCCCATTGAATACAATGTGGCCGTATTCAATGGACACAAAAATAAACACAAATGCCAACTACATTGATACCACCTCTGATGTCTTTCACTCGTGGGGGCTGGGGCCATATCCCACTCAGCCTGCGGCTTCGTGGGATACTGCCCCAGCCCCCACTCGTGAAATACAACAGAGATGGTATCAATGGGCGTTGGCATTTGTCTATTTATTCGGGGATGTGCGCTTATTACGTCGAATACGGTTTGTCGAGTTTGGCACTAGATACTGACGGTCGCGTCTTTCTGCAGGTACTACTGCGGCACCCAGGGGCTGTCCTGGCCGACCGGTCCGTGTGACGCTGGCTGGTACTGTACCAGCACCGCCAAGTCAGCCCAGCCGGCCACCACCGCCGAGGGAGGCCGCTGTGACCCGGGCAACTACTGCCCCGAGGGAAGCTCCCTACAGGTAGGTTACGGCACTTTTCTACTTTTGTAGGAATTCTTACTTTTTTGGTGGAATTTCCCTATTAAATAGATTTTTTCATGATTAAAATTTTTTATAAAATTTTTTAAAAACATTTTCTTATCTTCGTCCACCGGGAAGTGTTAATGTACACCAGTAGCAGGTTTTCTTCCGAATTTTATCATGTCATACATTTATACTAAGACGATGGAAATAATGAATCCTTGCTACCATGCAACAAAATTAGGGCATGGGTCCCCTTTTAATTTTGTCATGGTAGGAAAGCAGCACCATAATTCCCCTCTTCATGCTGATTTGTTCAACGACAAACGTGAATAGCTTTACCTTGTGGGACTCTAGATTTCCCATATAGAGCTGACCGTAAGTTTTAGAACCGAACAAACAATCTGCCTGGTATACTACATATGACGTTGTAGTCCAGGTTCTATGTTTCCCCCGGTCAGTTCTGTGAAGACGGTAATGGTACTGAGGGCTACTACTTCTACTGATGTGTCATGTTAGGTTGTGTTCTGGTACATTGTGTCATGTTGTGTTGTAGGTACCGTGTTCCCCTGGACAGTACTGTGAAGACCCGGGCCTCGCGGCACCCAATGGTAACTGTAGCGAGGGCTACTACTGCTGGCTCAGTGCCAGCTCCGCCATGCCACCTGGCGACACCTCAGGTAACCAGTCTACTTTATTATAGATAATGTTTAACTCACAGAAAACTTATATTGAAGATTTTATGATAAGTAATGATTATTTATGGAAAATAAGATGTATTGAAGATTCTTTAGATGATACATTTTGACATGAGCAACTCTTAAATGAGTATCTTGAATTTCATTTTATTGCTAAGAAACGCACAATAGGGATGTTGTGTCTGAGAATAAAAGCGTAAATACATGTCTCATTTTCAAATGAAACTAATATCAGACCCTATTTAAATCACATACATGTAGGCTCAGAGATGCCACTTTTCCTACTTTTGAAGGAATTCCTACCTTTTTTCATGGGAATTTGATATTAAATTCTGTAAATTTGCTACATGAAATTGACTAGAATCCTATGGCTTGTCTACCAGAGAGTGGCATCTCTGAATTGTAGACCTATAGCAAACCTCCAAATCACAATGATTAATCCCTCTAATTAATAACCCTGATTCCGCCTGTCAGGAGGTGCGTGCCCGCTGGGTGAGTACTGTCCGGCCGGCAGTGCTAACGGCACAGGCTGCCCCCCGGGCACCTTCCTCAACGTGACGGGAGGTAAGACCGTCGCTGACTGCTACAACTGTACCGCCGGGTCCTACTGCGCTGGGTACGGGAACGGGGCCGTCACCGGGCCCTGCGCCCCGGGCTACTACTGTCCTGATGGTATGGTCACCTCGTCACCACCCGAGTACGTCTGTCCTCAAGGTAAAGAAATCTTTTATTCGACTATTGTGGTTTTCCTACATAAATAAAGTGAGGTTTCGGGCCTTCATACCATATTTTAGAATGGATCAACATCAAAGTTGTCCCTACTACATTGTACATTAGAAAAAGAAATCTTTAAAATTTTGTTGGTTAACAATATGATAATAATAATTGATTTGTTACTGACTTTTTAACATATTGCTTGATACATGATTCTGAAAATATTTTGAGGGAGGATCTCAAAAAGGTCTATCTTCATTTCTATGTGAGAGATAACTATATTCCCCAAATATATATTCATCAATAAACACAACCAGCAAAAACAAAAGGTTTCAAGGATGACAGAATAAGACATTTATTGTCAATAAACCATCACTATGTTTCGACCGTAGAAGGTCTTCATTTTTTCAGAGAATATTGACATCAGAATTATATTTTGCAAAAATCCTATTTCTGTTTTTTAGGTCACTTCTGTGCGGAGGGCAGCCACGAGCCGGTGCGCTGTGACTCGGGGACCTACCAGGACCAGACAGGGGAGGCGGCCTGCCAGACCTGCCCCCAGGGATTCTACTGCGACAACACCTACGCACCCGTCGTGCTCTACAACTCCAGCTACTGCCCCGAGGGTAAGGGACGCGTTTATACTGTAACAGGGTTCCCACCTTTCATGGAATGTCATGGAACCTGAAAGTTGTTGGGAAAGTCATGGAATGTCATGGAATTTTGTGTCATGGAGTGTCATGGAATATGAAAATAATGGAATTGATATTGCAAAATCTTACAAAAATTGAGATTTTTGTCATGGAATTTAATCTGATTTTTTTGTGGGAACCCTGCTTTAACCTTTTAAGGATAAATGTCGCTAGACGATGACATTTGTTGACATTTGTTGACATGATGCACCGATGCAGGCCTCGCAAGTAACTCGCCGGTGCTGCATTGGTGCATCATGCCGACCCTTCGGAGGTGTCTAAACCCTGTAGGGTCAGCCTGATGCTTGAATGCAGCCCTGGGGAGTTACTCGGCAGGGCTGCATTCATCCATCATGACGACCACTGGCATAAAACATGTTACTAACATCCCTGGGGGCACGTTCGGTAACTACACCGGGTTGTATCTGTATACTTACTGTTGTGTTTGTAGGTTACTACTGCCCGGCAGGCACCCAGTACTCTACAGAGAACCGCTGTCCACGGGGCACGTTCGGTAACTACACCGGGTTGTATGTGTATACTTACTGTTGTGTTTGTAGGTTACTACTGCCCGGCAGGCACCCAGTACTCTACAGAGAACCGCTGTCCACGGGGCACGTTCGGGAACTACACCGGGTTGAAGAACGTGACCGACTGCCAGCCCTGTCCTGCCGGCTACTACTGTGACGAGGAGGCCCAACTCTCCTACAGCAAACTCTGCACCGCAGGGTAAGGGCTACTGAATCTCTATATATCCTTTAAGGATAGCATAATGCATTTATGCATCATGCCCTTGGTCGCCATGATGCATGAATGTGTTCTCTAGATCAATTACATTGTGCAACAATTTACTTCATATGAATTCTTGACTGGGAGTTTTGCCTAGATTTAGTGAGGCACTTTTCCACTGGCATATACATATTATAATTAATAATTTTTTTCTATAAAAACCTGTCTAAAATAGTATTGTTTCTTTACTTTTGTCAACCAGGGAGAAGCACCTTATGAGCACCTTTTCTGGTTTAAATTTGAACTCTTTACATAGGATCATTTATACCCTGGTCACACTACGTTTATTCCCAATCTGCATAGCACTCACGCACAGGGTTTCAGAGGACATTACCTGTATTTAAATTACATTGAATTAATTAAATAACTATTATATTTGTAGTTACTACTGCCGTACCTATGCTGCGTCGGGTACCCCTAACCAGGGAGACTTGGCAGACGAGTGTCCGACCGGTCACTACTGTCCTGAGGGTACCGGGGAGCCCGCTAAGTGCCCCACAGGCACCTTCAACAACGCCACCAAGCTGGTGGAGCTCACCCAGTGTCAGAACTGTACTCCTGGTAAGGTTATCTATGTTTTAGATATTTCTAATTGGGAAAAAAAAATTCAGTTCACTGCGAGGGAGATTTCCTCATTAAAATGTTTTATATAAAAACACTGTAAACCAATGGGACCATAATTTTACCATGTTCAGTATTAAAACGAAAACGTTTAAATTTCTACAATGTAGACCATGGACCATGCGTTTGATTAAAACGATATTTTAGAAAGTAACCTTTTAAAAAAAATTCTAATGCTAGTACGCAGTAGCTATTCCGACCAATAATTAAATTAAATTAGATTGAATTAAAATCTCTCCCCCCACACCTCCACTCAGCCTACTACTGTGACATGCCCGGTCTGTCAGAGCCTGCCGGTGGCTTCTATACGGGTTACTACTGCCCGATCAGCGCCTCCATATACCCCTCTACCTGCTACATGTCTATAACTCCCTATACGTTATGTACCCTCTCTAAAACTCATTATACTTTATGTACCCTAGGTTACTACTGTGACACGGCGGGTCTGTCAGAGCCGGCCGGGGGCTGCTACGCGGGTTACTACTGCCCCATCAGTGCCGACCGTGCTGACTACATCGTGTGTCCCTCCGGCTACTTCTGTACCAACTTCAGCCACGAGGCACTGCCCTGCCCCGCAGGTAAATACATAGATCATTCTGTATTCATTTCAAATCAGTTACCATCCTGAAGAATTAGAGTCAGTATTAATATAATACAATATTATTTTAAACACTAATATATCTATTTTATCAATAAAATTCAATAAAAACTGTGGCAACTTTTGTAAATTTTTCTTAGGATCTCTGTACATAAGAAAGTACTGAATTGATTCAAATCGGAAAAATCTCTGCTTTATGGTTGGCCAGGGAATGAGATGCCTTTTGCCACAAAGATTTTCTGTAAAACACACACACAAAAAAGATCATATCATGTTAATAAGTCAATTATTAATAATTCTAAAAACTCACTTTGAATAATGAATATAACCATGTTTCCCCCACCCCTAGGTACCTACAACAATGTGACTGCCCTGGAGGCGGAGGCAGACTGCACCCAGTGTCCGGGCGGCTCGTACTGCGAGGGGGTCGGTAACACCTACCCCACCGGGCTGTGTGGGGAGGGCTACTACTGCCCCGTGGGCGCCTCCCAGAAGGAACCCGCAGACAAGTTCTGCCCCATCGGCAACTACTGCCCGGCCGGGTCCTCCGCACCCCTCCCCTGCAGGAACAACAGCCATGTGAGTACCAAGCTGATGGGGAACACGTTAAGGACTGAATGCCACCTAAAAGCAACAACTGTTGATCTACAAATGCAATGCGAATAACTCGCTGGCACTGTAATTGTGCATTCATGCCTACACTTTTGAGAATGTATCAGCTGTAGGATCGGCATGATGCATGTACATTTTGGTATAAAGTGTAATAAATGCTTTATGCAGAAATGTCCCTTCCCCTGCAGTCACAGGAATTCCATGTTTTAAAGGATTTTCAGTATTAAATTATGTTGATTGTCTGCACCTTTTCGACCAGGGAGTAGCATCTTTGTATCGTAGATCAAAAATCAAATAGATCTATTAAAATAGAAATACATTTTAAATGTTATGAATAGCTATCTCTGTGTACCCCAGGTGAACCACACCCACGCGGTACAGTGCGAGGCCTGCCCGGCCGGTTACTACTGTGTGTATGTGTAAAGTGTGTGGGGGATGGGTGTGTTATTGTGTGTTACTGTTACTGTTTATACATTGGGGTACTTATACTGTGTTGTAGGTGAACCATACCCATGCAGTACAGTGCGAGGCCTGCCCGGCCGGTTACTACTGTGTGTATGTGTAAAGTGTGTGTGGGGGATGGGTGTGTTATTGTGTGTTACTGTTTATACATGGGGGTACTTATACTGTGTTGTAGGTGAACCACACCCATGCAGTACAGTGCGAGGCCTGCCCGGCCGGTTACTACTGTGTGGAGGCGGGTCAGTCGGCCATCTGCCCGGTGGGCTACTACTGCCCGGCGGGCACGGGGCTGGACTGGAAGTCGTGTCCGCGGGGGACGTACAGCGACGTGGACGGTCTGTACGATGAGACGCAGTGTAAGACCTGCCCTGGAGGACAGTACTGCGACGGGGAGCACCTCAGCACGCCCTCTGGTACGTGCACGACATGATCAGCTCTTACCTAAAAGGAAATGAATCATTTGTAGCCACAGAGTCTAACTCTGCGGCTCAAATGGTTTGTTTTCCTCAGTATAAAACTATATCAAGTCCACCTCACTTGGTATAGTTAACGAAGCAATATTTCAGAACATAATGTTTCAATATCGCAGTTGCTGGAAATATCTCTTAGAAGTTGGCCAAATTTAGGATATATAGTCCAATTCGACTTCTGAATAAATTTTCACAAACTTGGAGGATGGATTTTAAGAGAGATTTGACTGTACACTTAAGAATGTGCTTAAATGGTTGAGAATATTAAAGATCGGCGAGGTACTTGTAATATTATTTTTAATTTGGTTAAGAAACTGAATTTGTTCATTAAAAATAAAGTTTACGCTATACTATAAATAGAAGCTTTGCTAAAATTAACCCCTACCATCTCCCTCTCCACCCCAGGTTCGTGTGCGGCAGGACACTGGTGCATGTACGGTATAGACCGTGAGTACCCCAACGGTGTGAACCAGACGGACCCCCTCAACAACACGTGTTACGACGACCGCCAGTTGGGGTACGGAGGCCGCTGTCCCACCGGTCACTTCTGTGTCCAGGGCAGCACCCAGCCAGCCGCCTGTGACAACGGGACCTACGCCGACGTAGAGGGACTCGCCGCCTGCCTCACCTGTCCCGAAGGTAGGTTTAAAAAAAACACCTTTAAGGGCAGCATGGTGCTTTTTAATGTACCATGCCTTTTTCTGTTTATATAAATGTAGGAAGGGAATACATTCTCTTGGTAGGACAATTTTTGGTTCATTGGGCGCTTATGAATTTCAATTAAGATCTACCCAAGCGGTTATTCATGACCAGCACTTATCCAATACTTAGTTTGAAGTGAATTCATGACTATCAATACCATTCTCCACCTGCGCTTATTCAAAAACAGCGCTTATTCTAAAAGCTGGCGCTTTAAAGATATATACATGACCACCAAATAATTGAAATCCAAATGTCTGGTTTTGTGTAATATAAATTCCTTATAATAAATATAGACATTAACTCGTTACCTGCCTATACCCTGTACTAACAAACTGCCTGCCTCCCCTACTACAGGCTACTGGTGCCCCCGTATGACGACCAACTACACGGACTACCCGTGTCCGGCGGGCTACGTGTGCCCCCTCGGTACCCAGTACTGGACGGACGCCCCCTGTCCTGCCGGCACATACAACAACCGCACCGAGCGCACCAACCTCAACCAGTGCATCTCATGTCCTGGTAAGTCTACTCTCATCTTGTCATTGCTTGTCAGTTAGTGCTATTAGCCTTTTAGGTGACTGAATACACTGTACCCTTTGTTGGTATGATGGATTATGTAACCCTTGAAGGCGGCTACACTTACCAGGGATGCATTCATGAGTGTATCATGCCGACCCTATGGGGTTGATACACATCTGAAGGGTCAGAATGATGTACAGGCCTGGCGAGTAAAATTGCCAGGGCTGCATTCATGCACAATTTTCAGATGCCCTATTTGACATACATAATATCACATCATAAATGCCTCGAAAATTTACCAATGTGTGTTTTATATTTGCTAGTTTTGATGAAGAAAACTGAAGTGGCCTAAAAGTTAACACTGTGAGCTGAGGTGCCTTGTCTCTAATACTGAGTATCTATGCTAAAACAGCACATAAATCAAAGGTTTGTAATGTGAGCTTATACAATAACTATGACATCCTGCCCCCAGGTGGTGAGTACTGTGACAGTGCGGCCCTGTCTACCCCGACCGGGAGCTGTGACGCAGGTTACTACTGCACCGCGGGGGCAGTGACAGCCACGCCCTCTGACGGCACCACCGGTAACCGCTGCGTGAACGGCACCTACTGCCCGGCGGGTGCCTCGTTCCCGGTCCCCTGCACCGGGGGGCAGTACTGTGGGACCGACTACCTCAACGCCACCTCCGGGCCGTGCGACCCCGGCTACTACTGCCACTCCTACGCCACCGTGCCCAACCCAGCCGACGGCAACGTCACAGGTAAGGGATTTGTCTGTATTACGAGTGAGAGACCGGCTTCAGCATGAAATTTAAAGGCTTGTTTATTTCTGACCATTATAATGTTATGTACCTGCAGTGGAAGTTGAAATAAGTAGAAGGGACATATCCTGTTTCCTTTCTTTTTAGACTGTCATACAGGAATGTGAGATTAAATAAAAGTGATTTCTCCATCTCATGCCAGTAGCGAGTAGTATTATATGGAGAGTAACTTTCTTGATATAGAACTGATATTTTCATATAAAATCTTGGCACTAGATTCCAAAGTTGACTCATCAATTTGGTTTGAAGATGGCTGTAATTTGAACACATATACTAAAGTAGAAATGACTAAGTAGATAAGTATACAGGATTTGTTTAAGTTCCGTATTTCCACGACAGATTGACCACGAAAGGCCCCGTATTTCGTTGAGACCCTTCATACCAGGAGGCACTATAACATCTATGTCTTGCCCCCTTATACAGGTGCCGAGTGCCCTATGGGTGCCTACTGCCCCCCCCCCCCCCTGTATATCCTTATACCAGCAGGCACTGTAACATCTATGTCTTGCCCCCTTATACAGGTGCCGAGTGCCCTATGGGTGCCTACTGCCCCCCCCCCCTGTATATCCTTATACCAGCAGGCACTATAACATCTATGTCTTGTCCCCCTATACAGGTGCCGAGTGCCCTATGGGTGCCTACTGGCCCCCCCCCCCCTGTATATCCTTATACCAGCAGGCACTATAACATCTATGTCTTGTCCCCCTATACAGGTGCCGAGTGCCCTATGGGTGCCTACTGCCCCCCCCCCCCCCCTGTATATCCTTATACCAGCAGGCACTGTAACATCTATGTCTTGTCCCCCTATACAGGTGCCGAGTGCCCTATGGGTGCCTACTGCCCCCCCCCCCCTGTATATCCTTATACCAGCAGGCACTATAACATCTATGTCTTGTCCCCCTATACAGGTGCCGAGTGCCCTATGGGTGCCTACTGGCCCCCCCCCCCTGTATATCCTTATACCAGCAGGCACTGTAACATCTATGTCTTGTCCCCCTATACAGGTGCCGAGTGCCCTATGGGTGCGTACTGCCCGGCAGGCAGTGACTCGCCCACCCTGTGTGGGGCCGGTTACTTCCTCAATGCGACCCGTAATGACGCCGTGTCCGACTGCCTGTCCTGTACCCCCGGGTTGTACTGTGGGGGTGCCGGTAACGCCGAGCCTGACGGGCCGTGTGCCGCCGGCTGGTACTGCCCCGGCGGGCAGGACGACCCGCGACCCACCGGATACAACTGTACACTCGGTAAGACATTTATACATTGAGATTTGCACATTTGAAATTTTACAGAAAGTAAACAATTTTATCTCAATCTCAAAGTTACCCAGGGGGCCAGAGGGGGTTTAGGGTGTTGGCTCTGCCGTCAAAGGTTGGTGTATTTTTTCAATAACTGGGACCCATGGGGAGTTGATTCCACCTGGCCAACCTTTTTGGAAATCCACACAGGGCATATGGCGGCCATTTTGAATATTCAGGACGGTGAGAGTATAGATAATCTATAAATATGGATATCTCTGCTTCTAGCTAACATAGAAATACAAATTTTGATTCAAAATATACATTTCTGAGGTCAGGGAATGCAATGGAGTAGTTTCCAAGTAGGTCAGTGGCAGCCATTTTGAATTATTAATGATATTTATGATAAAACATGCCTGAAATCTGAAAATATGGATATCTCTGCTTTTAACTATCATAGAGACTCAGGCTTTGATTCAAAATATACATTTTTGAGGTCAAGGAATGCAATGGAGTAGTTTCTAACTAGGTCAATGGCAGCCATTTTATATTATTTATGATATCTATGATAAAACATGCCTGAAATCTGTAAATATCTCTGCATCTAGTTGACATAGAAACTCAAACTTATGTTTAAAATATACATTTGTGAGGTCAAGGAATGCAATGGAGTACTTGTCAAGGAGCTCAGTGGTGGCCATTTTGAATTACTAATGAGGCTCATTGACATGTGTCTCATTTATCAATATATTGGCAAAATGCCACCATCATCTTAATGACACAGTTATAGGTTACAGCTATGTTAAGTCAACCACTTCAGTGAGCCTATTAAGAAATAAGTAGCCAGTGATCTAGTCAACATTGGTTAATGGGGCACATATTGTTGTATTTTACTTGCCCACATCTGGGAAATGGTCATTATTGTCCAGGGCTACCAGTCCAGCTGGACCAAGCCCACCAACTAATTTTGGTATAATGTATCTGCTCTTTTCCTCAGCAGAGGATACTATATAAAATAGCTCAAACATAGCCAAGCTCAAATACCCATTTGACCATGGGCATGAAGATATCTTTAAAACTATTTCACATATCTAAGCACACCTTAGAATAAAAGAAGACTGATTGAAGTTGTTCCTGATGAATGCTGCTGACAATATTCAATCGTCCTGGTGTGAGAAGCTACTTTGATCAATGAACAACTCATCCACTGGAAGTCTCCATTATTTTGGGACAGTGAGAGGTAATGGAGAATGGGTGCCCTTTCTATGACAGGAACAATTCCTTGATCATATCTTTGTTCATTTACAGTGACCATCTGAAAGGTGATAGACATCGGATTAGAGTTTCTTTAATTGGAAAAATAACGACTGCTAATCACACCCTTTTCAGATTGTGCTCAAAAGCATCTTCAATTTGAGGAGGATTATTCAAAGATTACCCAGCCTTCTCCCCCATGGGCCTGGGTGCCTGAAGTGCATTTCTTAAAGACAGGATCCTCCTTTTGAATACAAAATACATAATAATTGACCTGTTATATCAAGGGTTTGACCATTTTCCTATTATATGCATATCATTGGGTATTACAGAAGTTAGTCTGACATTATCTGATCATATCTGGACCAAATTTTATTTTGCATTTGGTCATTGTTGCTGCATTAAGTATGGCTTTATTGCTATATCCGAGACTCATTACAGCCTGAAAAAGACATAGACAATTCTGGTACAGTAGAATCTCGTTATAAGGAGGACGGATATAAGGAGCAGACGGTTATAAGGAGCAGATTTGCTCTGCCACTTTCATTCCCATACATTTCTATAGATAAAAAACCCTGCTAGAACGAGCAATTCTTATGAAAAATCGTTTATAAGGAGCACTTTTTGAGCATAAATAGGATATATTTACAACAAACTTCCTTACAACCAATTTTGGTTACAACAAACAAATTTGCTTCGTCCCGATTTTTATCCATAAAAACATATCTCCACAATACACAGGGAAGTCCTCACAGTAGGTAGGGTTCCATACACTACTCAGGGAAGCCCTGGCAGTAGGTAGGCGTCCCTGCACTACACAGGGAATATAGAAGCCCTGGCAGTAGGAAGGCGTCCCTACACTACACAGGGAATATAGAAGCCCTGGCAGTAGGTAGGCGTCCCTGCACTACGCAGGGAATATAGAAGCCCTGGCAGTAGGTAGGCGTCCCTACACTACACAGGGAAGCTCTGGCAGTAGATAGGCATCCCTACACTACACAGGGAAGCTCTGGCAGTAGATAGGCATCCCTACAATACACAGGGAAGCCCTGACAGCAGGTAGGCGCCCCTACACTACACAGGGAAGCCCTAGCAGTAGGTAACAGTCCCTAAACTACACATGGAAGCCTGTTTACTGGGTGGGCTTTATATATGACCAAAATCGGTTATAAGGAAGGTTGGTTATAAGGAGCAAATTTGCCTTGCCAAAAGGTACTCCTTATAACGAGATTTTACTGTACTTCTGAATAGGTAACTGGAAAGTGATCTACGTACCCAATAGGAAGAGCTATATATATTCTCACTCTATAGTCTTTGGAGTAAGACTGCCTAGAGCCAGTAGGTACTTCAGCATTAAATATAAGAGGAATGGGGTGCCACCTAGAGGAGGACCTCTTGGGAACATGGCACATTTTGGCAGATAGCTGACTTGTAACCCCCAGGTAAGATTAGATATGTACCTCTGCATAGGTATCATAAATGGATAGCTGAGGGATAGTCAGGGTAGTTCCACCCATTTCAGGAACAATTTTTCAGTCCTGTTCAAAGTTATTTAACCCTGGTCAGGCATGCTGCAAGTTCCAAGGTAATTGTTTTAGCAGAATCAATGTTTAGAAGACCAGAGACCTTTATCTGAAAGGATCACTCATGTGATCTTTAACCACTGATTATGCTTCATCAATGAAAGGTTGATTCTGTTCAGTTACTGATCTGGTACTTTTCTACTGCTGAAGTTGCATCCTTGATGTCCTTATTCCAGCATTGTGTATAACTACTTAGTGCTGGCCACTCAAGCCAGAGGATTTGTCCTGTACAGCACATCATGTGATAGGCCATTGTATTTTTGGTATGTGTGCCTGACTGTGGAGTCTAACAATTCTTCCGAAAGGTGTGGTAAAAAAATGGCAATGTATTTATTGTTATACAGGTAGAAATAAAATGTGATAATATATACGGCACCATGTTGTCTGCTTCTGATAGGTTATCCATCATAACGGCTGTGGGAACCCGTCCACACCTCTGACACTACCTTGATCTACTGGCTTGTTGCCATGCCCGCCCTCCTAAGGTCAACTTCCGTTGTAAGGGCCATCTCCACAGCATTCAGTGAAAACTGATAGGTTATCCAGCCAGTACCTCTGACATTGTGTATGCAAGAACGTCATTGATATTTTCATCTAAGTGTGTCTCAATGTTAAGTAAAATCACGTAGGGTAGCTATTAGTGTAGAACCACTACCCATGATTCCAATGCACAACAAATTACTGGGCACTGTTTGATCACTCACCTGCTTTGAATCCCAAAAGGCTGCTCACTATTTTCTAAACAATGGCACCAATGAATCCATTGACCCCATGAATGTAAACTTTTAGCTTCAGGATGTGTCTCTAAGATGATTGTGACGTATTATGTGCAAGATTGTTGATTATTGAGACACATTTCAATGAAGATATCATTAATAATTCAAAATGGCTGCCACTGACCTACTTGGAAACTACTCCATTGCATTCCCTGACCTCAAAAATGTATATTTTGAATCAAAGCCTGAGTCTCTATGATAGTTAGAAGCAGAGATATCCATATTTTCAGATTTCAGGCACGTTTTATCATAAATATCATTAGTAATTCAAAATGGCTGCCACTGACCTACTTTGAAACTACTCCATTGCATTCCCTGACCTCAGAAATGTATATTTTGAATCAAAATTTGTATTTCTATGTTAGCTAGAAGCAGAGATATCCATATTTATAGACTATCTATACTCTCACCGTCCTGAATATTCAAAATGGCCGCCGTATGCCCTGTGTGGATTTCCAAAAAGGTTGGCCAGGTGGAATCAACTCCCCATGGGTCCCATTTATTGAAAAAATACACCAACCTTTGACGGCAGAGCCAACACCCTAAACCCCCAATATGGGCTCTTGGCCCCCTGGGTAAGTGGGGAAACAATGTTTTATATGAGCAGAGATGCTGTGACATGCATTGCCATAACTATTGCTATAAACTAGTCTACCTAACGTTGTAGGTTGCAATAAATCTAGTCTTCTACTTTAAATCTTGTACTTACCCACTGTGGTATTATCTTTAAATAATAGGGATGAAAGTCTTAATTTTTTTGCCCTGAATTCAAGTTTTGTATGTCGCAAAGACCTGTACTTAACGATAGCGAACCTCTCTATTCAGGGGCCTCTATTTGAACTTTCCAAGTTTTTTGTGAGACTGGTCACTTTCATTCCTGATATGAAATGGCTTTGCTAACCATGAAATATATTTTGGCTAAGTTCCCTTCCCCATGCCTTTAATAGACTATAATGTAACCTCCCATTTATCACCTTACCCATGTCGTGTTTCAGGCCACTACTGCCCGGCTGGTAGCTCGGCCCCTGTGCGGTGTGCCTCCGGGACCTACCAGGAGGAGTTGGGACAGAGCGTGTGTAAGGACTGTCCTGCCGGCTACTTCTGTGACAACGTCAACGACCCTGTGGTACTCTACAACAACTCCATGTGCCCCACAGGTAAGCACGGAGACAGCTTTTTATTTTAACCTTTAAGGGCTGCAAAGGGCGTTAATACATTATGTCCATTTGTCATCATGATTCAGGAATTCAGCTCTGGTGAGTAACATGCTAGGGCTGAATTCCTGCATCATGAAAACAAAGGGTATAGTAAGCGCCATGCTGTCCTTAAAAGTCTAATACTGGATGTATCTTCTCAAAACCATTGAAATAATTTCAGTTTTACGTTAAAAAAAACAGCACTTGTCAGATGTTCAGATTTTCACATTTTGAATAAAATTCTTTCTTTTGGGGTTGGTTTGACACGCAATATAAACTTTCTAAAATATTGGTCTAAATCTCGTCACATTCCCAATCAGAAGCCCACCAAACATATCAGTGTGTACTTACTATATTGTGACATTGCAGGTTACTACTGTGGTGCCAACACGCTGTACGCGACCCAGTCCCCGTGTCCGGCCGGCACCTTCAACAACCTGACGCACAGAACCACCGTCAACGACTGCCAGGCCTGCTCCGGGGGCAAGTACTGCGACGCTGAGGGACTCTCCGAACCCGTGGGAGACTGCGCAGCGGGTAAGTGCAAGAGTTTTTTTCAATGATATATAGAAAAACTTTTGTCCCTTAACAGGGCTCCCATGTGTCATGGAAAGTCATGGAATGTCATGAAATTTGAAAGCTATCTGGAATGTCATGGAGTCACGAGTGTCATGGAATTTTGTAAAAATTTGCCATGTGTCATGGAATGTCATAGAATTTGAAAGAATAGAATTAAATAATATAACAAAACCTTCAAGAATGTACCATATGCTTTCTAGATTTTAGAAATTTTCTCAGGGGCCAAGCCCCATGACCCCACACAATAATTTTATAAATGTTATGGAAAATTGAGATTTTTGTCATGGCAATGTCATGGAATTTTCATTTCAATTTTTGTGGGAACCCTGCTTAAGCTTAAGTTTCTTCCTTAGCAGTGCAAGATTACCTCTATATTTTCTCAAGAGATGTCCTCTCTGTGGGCATGTCATATGTCATTAGAATAAGGAAAGTATATTGGAGCCAGGAATAACAAAATTCTGATATTTTGATAACTTAAACTAAGTATTCATGCTTTGATTTTGATGAAAAGCACAAGTCTAGATGTAGATTTTTCATTTCTTGTTAAATACTCACTGCATTGGCCCAGTCTACTCACCTTTAACAATATAACCATGTCTCTACACCCTCAGGTTACTACTGCTACTACGGCTCCAACAGCTCGGCCCCCCTCCTGGGCGCGCAGGCTGACGAGTGTCCGACCGGTCACTACTGCCCTGTAGGCTCGGTGCTGCCCTCTGCCTGCCCCCCCGGCACCTACAACCCGGCCATGCGGCGCCAGGCGGTGGACCAGTGTACGAACTGTACCGCCGGCCAGTTCTGTCCTGACTGGAACATGACAGCTGCTGGAAGTCAATGTGATGCTGGTAGGTGTTGGTTGATTGATATTCCTCTATTACATGAAAATGTGTTGGCAAAATATGCCTGTATTTGTTTCAAATCCAGTCAATGGTTTATGAATTTAACTTGCACATGACTAGCTAATTCAGTTTGTCTTGACATGAGATCATTACTACACCACCACTTCATTAATGCATCATGCTGAACCTTCGGGAGTGCATCAACACCTTTGGGTCAGCATGATGCATGGATGCGGCACTAGTGAGTTGCTCATCAGTGCTACATTTATGCAGCATTTTTGGTACTAGTTGCGGACGGTAATGAACAGTAAAACTTCATATATCAATACATCTTCGAGAGTACTGTAAAGACTGGTCACAGTAAAGAGTGTTTTTGGGAGACTATAAATTGAAGTGAAGTTCCTATTTCATGGTGTATTGTGGATAGCTGTAATTTATATAACATTGAATGTTTCCCTGTTGCAGGTTACTACTGCCCCACTGGTGCTGACGTGGCGACCTTCGTGCCGTGCCCGGCGGGCTCGTACTGCCCGGTGGGCAGCGGTCAGCCCGTGCCGTGTCCACGCGGGACATTCTCCAACACCACCCTGCTACAGGCTGAGGCACAGTGCACCAACTGTACCGGCGGATACTACTGTCCTGATACCGGTAAGTACCCCCCCCCCCCCCCACACACACACACACAGTGCACCAACTGTACCGGCGGATACTACTGTCCTGATACCGGTAAGTACCCCCCCCCCCCCCCACACACACACACACAGTGCACCAACTGTACCGGCGGATACTACTGTCCTGATACCGGTAAGTACCCCCCCCCCCCCCCACACACACACTCACAGTGCACCAACTGTACCGGCGGATACTACTGTCCTGATACCGGTAAGTACCCCCCCCCCCCCCACACACACACACACAGTGCACCAACTGTACCGGCGGATACTACTGTCCTGATACCGGTAAGTACCCCCCCCCCCCCCACACACACACAGTGCACCAACTGTACCGGCGGATACTACTGTCCTGATACCGGTAAGTACCCCCCCCCCTCCCCCACACACACTCACAGTGCACCAACTGTACCGGCGGATACTACTGTCCTGATACCGGTAAGTACCCCCCCCCCACACACACACACACACAGTGCACCAACTGTACCGGCGGATACTACTGTCCTGATACCGGTAAGTACCCCCCCCCCACACACACACACACACAGTGCACCAACTGTACCGGCGGATACTACTGTCCTGATACCGGTAAGTACCCCCCCCCCACACACACACACACACAGTGCACCAACTGTACCGGCGGATACTACTGTCCTGATACCGGTAAGTACCCCCCTCCCCCACACACACTCACAGTGCACCAACTGTACCGGCGGATACTACTGTCCTGATACCGGTAAGTACCCCCCCCCACACACACACACACACAGTGCACCAACTGTACCGGCGGATACTACTGTCCTGATACCGGTAAGTACCCCCCCCCACACACACACACACACAGTGCACCAACTGTACCGGCGGATACTACTGTCCTGATACCGGTAAGTACCCCCCCCCTCCCCCACACACACTCACAGTGCACCAACTGTACCGGCGGATACTACTGTCCTGATACCGGTAAGTACCCCCCCCCACACACACACACACACAGTGCACCAACTGTACCGGCGGATACTACTGTCCTGATACCGGTAAGTACCCCCCCCCCACACACACACACACACAGTGCACCAACTGTACCGGCGGATACTACTGTCCTGATACCGGTAAGTACCCCCTCCCCCACACACACTCACAGTGCACCAACTGTACCGGCGGATACTACTGTCCGGATACCGGTCAGTGATTTTATATTTGCTTCAAAAATCAGTAAAATGTTAGTTGAAATAGAAAATAAATATTTTGTCAGTTATTTGATAGTTTTTGAGAAAATGTCAGATATAAAAGACAGTAAAAGAAAAAACGATAAAAATTTGGGTGTCATTTTACGTAAAATCCAGGTTCGAATTTAAGATACTTAACTTGTCAGTTTAGATAATTATTTGTCTGTTAAAAATTCTGAGAAAACGTGCTTTGTTTTCTCACGCCTGGAGCCTCATATCTGTAAGACTAAACATGTATGTATTGTCACTGTTGTCTTGTCGCTGTTGCCTTTGTTTGTGATGATACTAAAACTACTCCGTGTCCCTGTAGGTATGACGGAGGTGACCCAGCAGTGCTGGGGCGGCTACTACTGTCCTACCGGTCTGTCTGAACCCAACCCCGCCGACCTCCTCTGTCCACGCGGCACACACTGCCCCAACGGCAGCGAGATATACAAGGTGGGTGTTTTATTGTCTTATATTGTACGAGCTCATGGTGGCACCAGTCTTGGTGTAAATGTGGACAGTAGCATGAAATGATTCAGGAAATTCTGTCGTATAAGCCTAACTTGGGAGAATGCTATTAGCAGGAACTATTTGACTATTGACTATTTGAGCCGCGGCTTCTACACAAGAATTTACGATAGGCTTCATATTCTCTGGTCAGTATGAGAAGTTGCTAGGGCCTGTCCCATGTAAATTTAAAATTAAAAAAAAAAGATGGAAATTGACATCTTAATTTATTTTTTCTGTCTATGTAACCTGGAAGAGTCTTTCTCATTCTTTGCCTTTTATTCTCAATCTTTGTCTTTTACTATCAAACATTTTGTTTGTAGGAGTGTGCGTCTGGTTACTATGCTAATGAGACGGGTGCTGCGTCGTGCGCGCTGTGTCCTGCCGGGTACTACTGTCTGCCTGTACAGCCTTACAACGCCAGCCTTAACGCTCAGCCCTGCCCCGCAGGATACTACTGTCCTCAAGGTAAGGATGGGTTTATTCATCAAAAACTTCATTACATTAATTAGTAAGACTAGTATCTTTGAGATGTAAAGTCTCATCTATTAGTCAACTCTGTACTCTGCAAAAAGTTTTAGCGCCCCTGGGTTTATATATTTCACCCTCCCATATGGCCTGCATTTATTCAGGACATGCGCCTATTTGCCAAATTGGGATCCATTTTTAGTGGTTAAAATTGTTTTGAAACCCTGTTCTACCCTGCAGATGAACGGCAGATACTGTATATTGGGAAATATTCCCCAACAATTCAAGGTTTTATAGTAAGTCTTAATCCTGCACTTAATTGGCTTTAATATCCTTTTCTCAGGCACGGCTCTGAACTGGATGTCGTGTCCGGCTGGTACATACAGCGACCAGGAGGCTCTTTATGAGGAGGCGCAGTGTCTGCCCTGCCCCGGAGGAACCTACTGCGCCGCTGAACACCTCACCAACTACACTGGCCAGTGTGCTGCAGGTAAGCAGAAGTCTTGTCTCCATCTTCTCTGACTTTTAAGGAAATATTTGAATCTTAAAAGGAAAAGGGTACTAGAGTATCTGTATACAGTGTGCAAGTGTTTTCTATAATCCAGGCCAATCCATCAAGTGACAAGCCAATTGTGACCAAAATTTTGCTTTAATATATATCCCCCAAATTTGCTAGGATCGACCCTGTTTTTCAACTAGGGTCGGGTTGACTGAAACACTTTACAAAAAGATTTAATATAATTTATTTAATGTTCAAGTCTTCTTTTAACACTGTCCTCTGTCCTCCTGTCCCCAGGTTACTACTGCACGTCGGGCGTGGACCGTGCCGACCCCGGTTCCAGTAACACGACCTACAACACCAGCTGTACCTGCCCCTCCCAGGCCGTCCACTCCGGTATCGGCGGTCTCTGCCCGCTCGGCTACTACTGCCCGCTGGGCTCGGAGCGCCCCCTGGGATGTGAGGCAGGAACCTACGCCGACCTGGAGGGGCGCGCTGAGTGCACCGTGTGTCCGCAGGGACACTACTGCCTCGCTAACGCCACCGAGTTTGTCTCCACTCCCTGTCCTACCGGTGAGTTGTTGCTGCATTATCATGGGTTATTCTCATGAAATCTTGGATATTTATCAGCTTTTGGGTAATAGTTTGGACCCAGACTTGCTAACTGTGCAGTTTTCAATCAAATAGGGCTGATCTTATTAGCAAATGAGGTGGAAAGTTTGTATCAAATATATGAAAGTAATTAATTGACTTAGTGACCTTAAATAGGCCTGTGTTATTAATGAATTTGACAAATTAAAGCAATTGTGTTTTTGACTCAATATTGTTATAAAAGGGGTCCAGATCTCTGGTAAAATATAAATTCAGAAACTTCAAGAGGATAAATACATGAAACTATACTAAAGAAATAAAATATTTGAAAAAACTAAAATGTGTATGATATTGTCTACATTGCAGGTCACTACTGTCCTAATGGCACCAAGTTTGGCATTGAGAACCCATGTCCCCCCGGTAGCTACAACAGCCTGGAGTCGGGGACCTCGCTGAGTGACTGTGTGTCGTGTACAGGGGGCATGTACTGTGAGGGGCAGGGTAACGCCGCCCCCACCGGTAACTGTAGCGCTGGCTGGTACTGTACCGGGGGCTCCGACTCTCCCAACTCCACCACCTACGGAGGGAAGTGTGACCCAGGCTACTACTGCCCCGAAGGTAAGGGTGTACAGTATTCCCCTTTTTGGGCGTATTTAGAAACTTGAAAAAAATAACTTTTTTTCTGAGGCTATTATAATTATACTCAAATGTACTAAAATGATTGAAATAATTTCTATCGTAAGTTTTAAATATTGAACCAATTACAGGCTATGAGATTTGACACCCAGATGTCACTCTTCCTGTCTTTGTAGGAATATAATTCCTACTGTTTTGGTGAGACTTCCACAATTTAAAATCAAAATTAAATGTCATTTCTTATAAGAAATTGACTAGAATAGGAAGATTTTTATTTGTCTTGTAATCAAATGTAATTGTATACTTTCAAACTGATTAAAATACCAGAATAAACTCAAACCTCAAATCCCTTTTTCCCCCAGGTTCGTCCGACCCGCAGCCGTGCACCCCGGGACAGTTCTGTCAGTTTGAGGGTCAGGCGGCCCCGTCCGGCCCCTGTACGGCGGGGTACTACTGTGTGGGGCGAGCCTCCTCCCCCACCCCGGGTGACGGCAGCACGGGGGCCGTGTGTCCGGCCGGCTACTACTGTGAGGAGGGTGTGTCTGTCCCCGTCTCCTGTCAGCCCGGCACCTACAGCCCGTCTACTGGCAACAAGAACCTGACCGACTGTCTGTCCTGTACACCCGGAGAGTGGTGCGGAGACTACAACCTCACCGCCACTTCAGGTACGTACACCCGAAATCATGAGGTGATTTTAAAGGAGAGATGTTTTTCTGGATTTTAGATTTTATTTTTTTTAGCTCTTTAGACTTATACTTTAATACAAATAAGAACCCTCTATTCAGGGGCCTCAATTTAAATACATATATTAAATAAGTTTTTTGGTCACTTTCAACCCTTAAATATAAATGCGACATGGCGTTGAGGGGGGAATTTAAGTGACTACTACATACTACCAATATCTCCCTATGCTACTCACCAAGCTAAGCCTGTGTAAAAGTCCCATTTCCCTATGCTACTCACCAAGCTAAGCCTGTGTATAAGTCCCATTTCCCTATACTACTCACCAGTCTAAACCTATGTCCCATTTCCCTTTACTACTCACCGGTACTACTCACCAGTCTAAACCTGTGTAAAAGTCCCATTTCCCTATACTACTTACCAGTCTAAACCTGTGTCAAAGTCCCATTTCCCTATACTACTCACCAGGCTTAGCCTCTGCAAAAGTCCCATTCCCATATACTACAGCCAAAGCCTGTGTGAAGTCCCATTTCCCTACTACACAGCCTGTGTGAAGGCCCAATTTCCCTAGATACAACTTACCAAGATTGTGTGGAAGTGTGGGCAGATCCATGGAGTGGAGCATGTACCCGCCCCTGGGAAGCCCTATTCATATACATGTATACTATCATCATACCATCCTGTAACCACCAACATAAACCCCTTTTGTCCTCCTACCTGCAGGTAACTGTAGTGCTGGGTACTACTGCACCTCAGGTCAGCTGACCTCCAACCCTCAGCCCTGCCCGGTCGGCCATTACTGCCCGGAGGCGACCTTTGACCCGGTGCTGTGTCCGAGCGGCTTCTACCAGCCGCAGACGGGACAGTGGACGTGCGACACCTGCCCCGCCGGCTACTACTGTGACAACAGTCTGGGCGTGGTGGTCATCAATGACACCATCACATGCCCCGCCGGCTACTACTGCCCCGCTGGTGAGTCAAGGTTTAACATTCATTTATTAATCGGTTTCCATAAGTAGGAATTCTTAAATTTTTTGGCTTGGATTTTCAAATTAAATTATACATGTATTGATTTTAAGTAAAGTTATTGACCAACATTGATTGATTTCCTACATTTCGATGACTATGGAGTCGCATCTCTGGATGAGGGTGAAAATGGTATATAACTGACGCCAAGGGATGGGAACTACCCAATATGGGAGGGAGGAGGGTAGGGCCTCCAAAGGAAATGTATAGCCTTGCATTTTTCAGGTATGAACTTCTTCAAGTTTTTGCCTGATTTCAAGTGTTTTTTTCATGTCAAGAAGTCCTGTACTTACCTCTAGAGAAACTGTATTCAGGAGTCTCCATTTGAATTCTTTTTAGATTGGTCACTCTCATCCCTGTTTCACTTCCCATCCCTGTTTCACCTCACATCATGTATTAACCCTTGTCTCCCCATGCTGCAGGTACAAACCGTGCCGACCAGTGGCCGTGTGCGCTGGGTACGTATGGTAACAGTACTGGGTACAACGCCAGCACTGACTGCAGCCCGTGTGTGGGCGGCATGTACTGCGGTATCATCGGCCGCACCACCCCCACCGGACCCTGCACTGCGGGGTACTACTGTAGGACCTACGCCGAGACATCCACACCCAACCAGGGCACCAACGCCAACACCTGCCCGCAAGGTACCCACCAATGCTCTTAGACATGCTACTGTCATTGCCTTTACTGGATTTCCTGCCATTTTGATGCCATTTCTGTATTGAATTATGTTAATTTCTTGCATAAAGTTAGCAAAAACTGTAAGGTTTCCTGCTTTCTGCTGAAAAGGGAATGGAATCTGTGATATATAGGTTGTTGAAATACCTGGATTTTCCCCCCTCATATAAATGTACCATGGATATATACCTTGCATGGCCATGAAGCAGCCAGCATATAAAAGCAACTGACAATCATTCATAAAACATGGAATTAACTCACTGGTAATGTTTTACTGCCCAGGTTCGTACTGCCCCGAGGGTACGGCTGACCCCCTCAGCTGTCCGCCCGGTAACTTTGGTGCCTTGACTCACTCGGTGTACTGTATTGTAGGTTCGTACTGCCCCGAGGGTACGGCTGAACCCCTCAGCTGTCCGCCCGGTAACTTTGGTGCCTTGTCTCACTAGGTGTACTGTATTGTAGGTTCGTACTGCCCCGAGGGTACGGCTGAGCCCCTCAGCTGTCCGCCCGGTAACTTCGGTGCCTCTCCGGGACTCACCAACTCGTCAGAGTGCACCGCCTGCACGGCCGGCTACTACTGCGAGAGTCACGGACTCACCACCAGAGAGGGTAAGACCTAATTCAATAATGTTAGTACTGTACATTCGGCCTGTCAATAGAACCACAATAGTAAAAAGAGACATAGGAGAATACATAAATGATCATGAGTAGCAAGGTTGTCCCTTACCCCTGGCATACATAGAGGTTAGGGTAAGTGCAAAAATCATTGCAAATCTTACAACTGCAATTACGATAACTATCGCAACATATATGTGTTTCACCATAATCTATTCATCTTTGCTTCCCCCTGTAAGAAAACTTTACCTATTACCTCCAATGATAGAGATCCAGTACAGTAACCTAAATGATAAAGACAACAAATGAGGTAACATACCATTATTGTGCTTGTGTCTGCAGGTTATTGTCAGGAAGGCTACTTCTGTGTGATCGGTTCCAGTTCTCGTACAGCGGAGATCTGCCCCACCGGACACTTCTGTCCTAACGGTACCGCAGAGCCCGAGAGGTGTCCAGAGGTAGGAACACTCTACAATAATGGGGTTATTTATTCTCGTAGGGTTTCCTAATTTTCTGTTATAGATCCAGATCCAGGGTCATATTGGGCCTTTAAAAAAAAAGTCTCCCTTTTTTGGTGGGGGTTGGGGAATAGGGGTATCCGAGCACCCACTAGGTATTCTCTGTGGGTACATTATGATCAAGCAAATTCGCTGCCATCAATTAAAAACACCAAAAACACTTTTAAAGTGCAATGAATGGTAGTATACATAGAAATAATGTTTGCAATACATGTACTGCTCCCGTTTGGGATAGAAATTTTCGATGATTCTTATTCTGTCCTTTTCTCTATTAGGGAACCTTCAACCCGTACACAGGCCTGTCCTCAGTAGACCAGTGCACCCCGTGTACCGCCGGTCAGTACTGTGGTGCGGAGGGTCTGAACGCCACCAGTGGGCCGTGTGAGGCCGGGTACTACTGCCCGACCGGTCAGAACTCGTCGCGGCCGGATGCCTACCCCTGCACGGTGGGTAACTACTGCCCGGTGAACTCGTCTGAACCCCTGCCGTGTGCCGAGGGGAGCTACATGAACCACACCCACGCCGCTGTCTGCTACACCTGCGAGGCCGGATGGTACGCCACAGCTTTCATCTTTTGTTATAATTTTGTACAGGATGACTTTCATGTATTTGTTAAAGCTCCAATCGGATGCAGTTGCACAATCAAAATGAAATCAGTTGCTTTTCAAAACAGGAGAATATATGCTAACATTTGCAGTTTTGCAGCTTCTTATTTTACCATTGATGTGACTAGTCTTACTGGAGCTTCCATAAATAATAAAATTCTGTCTGGTATTGTGAAACAATAATGTTATTTCAACTTCAGCATTCTATATATCAGAATATTTCAGCTATAACTGTACATGATATACTAAACATTTGGTACCAGATTGACAAATACATCTCTGAGCAGTATGGAAATGTATATATAAAACGTCCTCCCCATCCTTCCCATCCGCAGGTACTGTGCTAACGGCTCGCTGATCGCTGCGTGTCCCGAGGGCTACTACTGTCCTGCTGGTACCGGTAACGACTGGCAGGCCTGTCCACCCGGCACCTTTAACAACCAGACCGGCCTCAACACCATCTCTGAGTGCCTGGCCTGTACCGGGGGGTCCTACTGTGAGTCGTGGGCCCTCAGCACCCCCACCGGTCAGTGCGACCCGGGTTACTACTGTAACTACGGTATAGACCGGCCCCGACCCACCGGAGGCAATGAGACCAGCGACATCAACGGGACTTGTGTTCTCACAGGTAAGCTGCTTTGTGTGCTTTAGTACAGAATTTATAATGTTTATTTGGAGATATTGCTATAGTTCTATCGAGATGCACTGCTGCACTACGGCAGGGAGAGGTCAGCACTTACAGTATGAGATACACATTTTCTGACTTCCTGCGCATGCGCACAGCCCAGCGCGCATGCGCAGGAAGTCATATTGACTCCCAGTATTCTGCTCAGGCAATCACAGTCCAGCGACACCTACAGTCAAATATACTTGTTGATTCAAGTGCTTTTAAATTCTTTCTCCTCTGACCTCTGTTTTTTTAAACATGAGCCCTTTTGACAACTTGACTGTCTTGATATTGGGGCTTTAGAGTTATTTCACTTTTCTCACCGTGTTCAGCCCCGTTGGCAAAAGTGAAGACCAGGTGTAGCCTCCAGCCAGTCGTCAAAACTGTTAGATTTAAGTATTAAACTCACTGTGAAGTCCCTAATATATCCCTCTCTCCCGTCCACAGGAGGTCAGACAGGCGTGGGGGCGGTGTGTCCGACCAGCAGCTACTGCCCGCTGGGTACCACCACCCCGCTGCCCTGCGGCCCCGGCACCTACAGCAACGTCACCGGCCTCGCTGCCTGCCGGCAGTGTCCCGCCGGCTTCTACTGCCTCGAAAGTGAGTAACTGAGCATATGGTATATTAAAGTGTTTGCAAGTGTAGTTAAAATTGAAGAAATTTTAGGGATGACAATTTCTCTGGAATATTTTTCAGAATTCAGAATTTTTCATGACATTATAACATAACTTCATAGTTTGATGTCAATTTCAAGAAAAGGTAGCAAGATTTCTGCTTTTAAATATTGGGTAAAATCTCCATTTTAAATCAGAGTTGTACTACACAGAAATTCACATAAGTCATAGATTTTAGGAAAATTGTATGAAATTAATAAAATAATCAAGGAATCCCCTTAAAGTTTACAACCAACAGCAATGGAAATATCAACATCCCAAACCCCCCTTTGTTCCCCCCTGTAGGTGCGGAGACGTTCCTGGACACGCCGTGCCCGGCGGGTCGCTACTGCCCGGCCGGCACCACACATGGAGACGAGTACCTGTGTCCTACCAGGACCTTCTACAACACGACCGGAGCTAAGGAGCTGGCCGACTGTCTGCCCTGTACTCCCGGCTCGTACTGCGGCACAGACGGACTCACCTACCCCACCGCTCTCTGTGAAGCAGGTATGGAATACTATGATAAACAGTCTTCTTACCTATACCTTTGTCTACTGACATATTTTACAATATGTCCAGATGATATACCAGATGAAACAAAATTAATGAGGCAATCAATTCTTTTCCAAAATATTGAGGGGGGGCGCCCATTTTTTCCCTCATTGTTTTCCCCTTCAAGCTGCCCAAAAAGTTTCTTGTAAAATCCCGATATCAGATTATCAGTTATCAAATTGAAACTGCCTCTCCTGTATACTCCACCACTTGCCTTTAATCATTTAATTTCACAATGCTTTATACATTTCTGATTAACCCCGTCCTTTCTCCCCCACAGGCTGGTACTGTAGTGGTAATGCCAGTGCGAGTCAGGAGGCCCTTAATGGCGGCCAGTGTCAGCCCGGATACTTCTGTCCGGTCGGTTCCTACCAGCCGACCCCCTGCACACCCGGCTACTACTGTGAGACGCCCGGCCTGGAGACGCCCACCGGTAACTGTACCGCAGGTAGGTACAATGAGGGAGTGGGAAAGGGTGCAACAACCCCAGTACAAACCCATGACAACAAATGTTTCTCTATGGCAACATTCTACTGTAAATGCATTTTATTTCGTGCTGTACATATTTCCGCGGAAATGAAAATCTGCGGAAATATGTGCGAATATTTATCCAGTATAGTTATTTATACAATGACTAATATATCCCAAAATCCACACATTTCTATACATGTAAAATTAAATTTCAACTTTTCTTTTTTAATATTACAAAAACTCACAATCCTCTATAGAATAAACAATTTTGGAGCCTGTATTCATACATTTGCAATTTCTTTAGAGATTGCTGAGTTATGGTGTGTTGTGTTTCAGGATACTATAGATTCAAACAATTGCCTATAGACTAACTTCTTTTTAGGAGCCTTCATTTAAAAATTTCAAATCTTTCATAGATTGCTGAGTCATGGTGCATTGTGTTTCAGGTTACTACTGCACGCTGGCAGCTAACAGCAGTCAGCCCACAGATGGCAGCACGGGTGCCGTGTGCCCCGTGGGCACCTACTGTCCGCTCGGGAGCCCGGCCGCCCTGCCCTGCCCCACCGGCACCTACCTGGAGGTGACGGGTCAGACGGCAGAGACCGACTGCCGGGACTGTCCCCTCGGGGAGTACTGCCCTGGTACAGGGCTGGAGCTGCCGGCCGGTAACTGTAGTAACGGCTACTACTGCCCCGGCCGTCAGAACACCTCTCAGCCTCAGACATACAGGTGGGTGCTGGTTTAAGGATGTTAGGTCTTTGACTCAAATTTATCTATTATTAAATCTATTTGTCTAAATAGTACTGTCTAAAGTTCACACCCAATCTTTAACATTATAAAGTAATATCCATAATAGATAAATATTATTAAAGTGTATTACATATGTATTGTGCCAAAAACAAGCACAACCTATCTATGTGTAAGTATAAAGATTTCCAACAAACCAGGTGGATTTAAAAAAATAAGGAATAGGAAAAATACCACCAAATAAGATACATCAGAAATATTAATTATTCATGAGTACCGAATTAAGGAATTGCAAACAATAATTTTTCTAGTCAAATACTATGAAACTGTGATACTAACGCGTTCCCTCTGTTTGATAGCTGCCCGGTGGGCCACTACTGCCCGGCGGGTACCGGAGCGGCCCTGCGCTGTGAGAACGGCACGTACCAGGAGCAGGAGACCCAGTGGTACTGCAAGGACTGCCCCGAGGGCTACTTCTGTGACAACACGGTCAGCATCGTGGTGCTCGACAACACCACCACCATCTGCCCCATGGGCTACTACTGCCCCCAGAAGACACGCTTTAACAACGAGTTCCCCTGCCCCATAGGCACCTTCAACAACAGGACCGGTCAGTCAAATTGATATTTTTACTCATTTTAGTGAAAAAGTATAAAACCTTGAGTTATTTCCAGTTTTCAAAAAAATACTAAAAAATACTACAGTGTGCCTGTAAACATTTGATACCAATATGAATTCATGAGTCCCTGGCCATTTCCCCAAAAGAATTGTTTAAAAAACATTGATTTAAACTAACTTTCATAGGTTATCATTTAAGGTTCTAAATAGTTCTCCTCTATGTTGTCATATTACATAGGTATAAAGCAGGAGTCAGACTGTACCCCGTGTCTGGGTGGTTACTACTGCCCCATGGTGGGTCTGATCACTCCCTACGCTGAGTGCCAGGAGGGTTACTACTGCCGGCAGTACGCCAACATCTCCGCTCCTGACCAGGGTATGTACAAACTTGTAACACTTATATTAATCATAACAGGTAAAACTTTATTGTTAATTGTCTCTGCTGTAAGAGATTCACCAAGCCTATAACTGCACTTAAGTACTATAACAACTCTCTATCAGTTCAATATAGCCCCCTCCCAAAAAAGAAAAAAATGGTAAGAAGAAAACACATGTATTTGATTTTTAATACCTACTTGGCAAGACATGAATATGTCCCTTTTCTAAATCTTTCGTCTTCAAGAAAACATGACCTGAATCCCCTATTTGGATATTTCTTTTACCTCATTGTGGTTACACTCCACAAGAGTCCTGGTGTTATGTATGAGGACTAGGGAGTTACCATACAGTGCTGCCACCTATCATGAACCTCTTGAACTCTAGCCTCATGGCTCCCTGTGTTATGCTTTACATCACTCATCAAACACATGTCCCCCGTGTTGCAGGTTCGGATGCCAACATCTGTCCCATTGGCATGTACTGCCCGCTGGGTACAGCCGACCCTGAGCCGTGCCCCAAGGGGACGTACAACAACGTGACGGGGCTGGAGAAGGAGGCGGACTGTACCTCCTGTCCTGCTGGGGAGTACTGCGCCAACACCGGCATGACCGCCACCAGCGGCCTCTGTGATGAAGGGTTGGTCACTTTAAATAAACAACTCTGATGAGCAAGACAATATTAGGGTTTTCTGGGATTGAGACCTTTTGAACTGGGGCCCTTGGGAAAGCAACCCCTGAATCAGAGCTCATGGAACAGGAGCCTCCTAAACCAGAGCCAATGGAACAGGAGCCCCCTGAACTTAGGTAGCTTCTGTTCCAAGGGTCCTAGTTTAATCACTTGGAACAGGAGCCCCCTGAACCAGGGCCCATGGAACAGGGTTCACCTAAACTAGGACCTCTGGAAATGTATTTTATGCTCACCAAATCATCTTCAGTCATAGTAATTCAATCATCTACAGCCATGGTAATTCAATTTCCCTCTTTGTTTCCAGTTACTACTGTGAAGTAGGCTCCAACCACTCCCAGAGTATCGTGTGTCCGGTGGGTAACTACTGCCCCCAGGGGTCGGGGGCCCCCACCCCGTGCCCCCGCGGCACCTACACCAACACACTGTCCAACGTCAACGTGACTCAGTGCACCGCCTGCGATGCCGGCTGGTACTGTAACGACACAGGTGGGTAGTTTACATACACTTATCCATTACTAGCCAGTTACTGGCAGATTGATTGAAAAGCCTATCTTTTCATGTCAGACCAGAAATGCATTCGGTAGAGTCCTCCCACTTCCAATGACTGAGTATTGGGAATTTATCTGAGTCTACGGCCCTTAGATTTTGCCTTGATTGGCACTTGTGTGGTTCGAGGCGACAGGAGAGGTGGAACCGATGCTCGCGCATGCGCATCGTCAGTTCAAATCTAATGATACTGACCAAAAACTACAACATGTATTAATAATCTTGTCTGCATAACAAAACTGGTCAAACAGCTAGGGCTTAGCTTGTATAATTCGTGCTGCAATAAAAAACTGTGTGCATACTAAATGTTCTCCCTAAAGACTTGTCCTCTTTGTCCTCCCTCCAACTGTTCACAAGCATCCATCCAAAAAGTCAATATTAAAATCAAGATTAATACAACCTATAATAACCCCACTTTGTGTTTGCCCACCCCAGGACTGAGTGCCCCGTCGGCTCAGTGTGACGCGGGGTACTACTGCCCGGGTGGGGACGACCTCCCTAACCCGGTGGCCACCCCGTGCCCCATCGGCCTGCACTGCCCGGTCGGCACCGGCACCCCGGTCCCCTGCCTGCCCGGCTACTTCACCAACTTCACGCAGGCGGCCCTGTGTGTGGTGTGTCCGGAGGGCTACTACTGTGTACCGGAGGAGGTGGTGGAGGGTAACTCCAGTGCAGGACACCGGCTGTGTCCGCGCGGCTACTACTGTCCTACCGGGACTGGCGCTGATTGGAAGGGCTGCCCCGCTGGTACCTTCAGTAATGAACTGGGACTCGCTAATGTCACCCAGTGTACCGACTGCACAGGTGAGTACTCAATTTCTGTTATTTTCAAAAAGGATGTATTCTCATGACAATCTCTCTAATAATCTGCCCAATAATGTATGTTGCAGGTATATTTTAGTAGACAAGAAAACCTATATCTCTGAAATTCACCTTTAGACAGTGTTTTAGATTGAAATGAAAATATGAATATAAATGTATGAGGACTTGATACTGTATTTTCATAATTAAGAGTTTAATTTTGCCAAAGAGTGATTCTGGCTAATGTTTAGTCTAGATCTCTGACAAAAAGAGGTGTGTGAGCATATTGAGAAAATAAGTTCATTACATCATCTAAGGTATTCCAAATGACTAAATGTTTGCGCTTTGTCCCCCTTGTCAGGTGGTCAGTACTGTGACCGCAGTAACCTGACAGCACCGACCGGTGACTGTAGTCCTGGCCACTACTGTACCCGCGGTGTGGACACCAGTAACCCCACCAGCGGCAACAACACCGGCACCGGCGACATCTGTCCTGTCGGCCACTACTGCCCCGGCCAGACAGAGAACCCTATTGGCTGTGCTGCCGGCACATACCAGGTATGCTTTTGATATACTACAGGATATCCTTTCGGCAGTTGGATCTACAGACCGAAGTTCCAAGCCAATTTACAAAATACAGTTTAAATGGATCCACAAACCGAATAAAGTTCAATTGGATCCACAGACCGAAGTTCTGAACCCTTATACAAAGTATTCAGTGTCAAACCCATATATACAAAATAGAGTTCATTTGGATCCACTGAATGAAGTACTAAACCCTTTCACAAAATAGAGTTCAATTGGATCCACCGACTGAAATCCTAATATATTCTAAAATGTCCAATTGGATTCAAAGACTAAAGACCCAAATCCATATGCTCCCCCAAGTCAATATTAACCTTAGATTCTAAATTTCTGCCGAACACAGGGGTATGAACATGTGAATTTATATATGCTCTGATATTATAAGTTACTTCATTTTACCCGATTAAGTCTTGTTTAATTTCACAAATATGTCGTTGTTTTCTTATATATATAGGACCTGACGACCCAGGCTGCCTGTAAGACCTGCCCCTCAGGCTACTACTGTGTGGCTAACTCGTCTGACTACAGCACCCAGGTGTGTCCGAGCGGCCATTACTGCCCTGAGGGTACTCAGTACGACATCCAGTACAAGTGTGCACAGGGCACCTTCAACAACCTCACAGGTCAGTTTCCTTCTTGTGCTCTTTTTTCTTTCTTTGTTGAAAGTCATCCAGTCACAGTGAGATTGCAGTCTTCTTTACCTTGATATTTATCAAATCTGATGTTGTAGTGCATTGTCTGAGGTTGTGGATAAAAATATAGACAAAATGAGTCTATGAATGAGTCTGTTGTATTCTAGAGTGACTAACACTGAATTACAAGATATGGTTTCAGCAGAGATTTCTCTCATCAAATGTAAAAGTTCGAAGTTACTGCTGTAATGCCATTATAAGAATGGTATATTGCAATGTACATTTTAACTAACTTGATGTTAACCTTGACTGCGCTATGTGTTAACCAGCTTCCTGATCTGCCCTTTACAGGTCAGGCTAACGTGACGTCGTGTGTGGACTGCACGCCCGGCTCCTACTGTGCCGGCACCGGTCTGCCGGCCCCCACCGCCCTGTGTGACCCCGGCTGGTACTGCACCAGCGCCTCCTACCTCGCCCAGCCAAACGCACCCGAAGGCGGCAAATGTGTCGCAGGTAAGAAAAATATGACTATCATTTTCACAAGACCATGTTAAAGGAGATCTTAGTACATTATTGGTGCATTTCCTTTTTATTGTTAACTTTTTCCCTCATGCATAATGTGCACTGCCCTCATGGGTATAAGGTTTAATTTTTCTAATGAGCTAGAATCCTCAGCATAGAATTGTATTGTATTCCATGGTTTTTGGGGCCAGAATATTCACAGCTGCAATATAATCAGATGCTGATGTATAATGAGAATGTAGAAGTCTAAAATAAGTAATTGGCTTAGATTGAATGAGTCCTGTCTGCTGAGCCGTGAAGCAATGTAAACTGATTCACATGTTCACGTTGTAGGAGAGTACTGTCCGCAGGGCAGCTCAGCCCCCATTGGCTGTGACCCTGGTCAGTACTGTGATGTGGATGCCATGTCCACCCCACGCGGCCCCTGTGCTGCCGGATACTACTGTGAAGGAAACTCCACCACCGCCACACCCAGCGGCCTTGGAGGTAAGTTTAACATTTTTATGCTTTTCGTTTGGTTTTATAGTACAAGATACACACACCCTACAACTGCTCATTTCATTATAATTATGATTTTTCTATTGCCATATTAAGAAAGCTGGCTATCTATAATTGTACTAAGTCATCTGTACTGCTAGTTTTGACAAAAACTTGATATCCCATAATTTTTGTCCAAAACAGTTGTCAACCAGATATTTGGTAAATGAATATTTGGAAGATTTGAATTTAATGAAGTATGGCAATATTTTCCTTTTATATTTTCCTTTGGCTACAACATATCAAGTTGAAATCTGATATCTGTCCCTCCTGTGGCCTCACTGACCACTGGTCTATACAGGTAATTACCAGGTATCTAACCTCTGTATGTCCCTATCCAGGTAACGAGTGGAGCTTGGGGCACCACTGTGTGGCTACGACCTGCCCAGTACCCTCCCCCCCAAACCCCTCCCATACAGGTAATTAGCAGGTAACTAACCTCTATGTATCTATATACAGGTAACGAGTGCAGCTTGGGGCACCACTGTGTGGAGGGCAGCTCCTACATGGTACCGTGTGAACCCGGCTACTACCTGCCCAGTACCCGCGCCGCTAACATCACCTACTGCCTCCAGTGTACTGCCGGCCAGTACTGCAACCAGAGCGGCCTCCCCAACCCACAGGGCGACTGTGATGCCGGTAGGTTACACATGTCTGGATACTTTGTGAATTCCAGTCATGCACTTTGATGCACTTACTAAAGAATAGAGTTCAGTTGGATCCATTGACTTAAGTCCCAAAACCCCTACACAAAATAGAGTTTAGATGGATGCACTGACTCAAGTTCCAAAAACACTTGTGAAAAGTTTATGATTTTTTTGTGAATATAAACATGGCAAATGTTAAACCCCTCCATCATCCAAAAAGTGGATTTCAGTAGGATCAGTTATTAATCGGATTCTCAAACTGCTTTACAAAAGACAGGAACTGTAGTTCCGAACTAGCACTATATAAAAGAATAAGGTCCAACTGAAGTCCGGAAACTCCTCTACAAAAGAAGAATTCAATTGAATCCACTGGCATGTCCTAAATCATATTCCCTTCATCAGATACTATTTACCCTTTCCCTGCTGCACAGGTTACTACTGTCCTGCTAGTCAGACTGTTCAGAACCCGAGTGCGTTCCCGTGCCCGGTGGGTTACTTCTGTGTGGCCGGTTCCCCGGCGCCCCAGATCTGTGCCTCCGGCACGTATCAGGATGAGGAACGCTCCAGCAGCTGCAAAGACTGCCCAGCAGGCTTCTACTGCGACAACAGCATCGAGGCCGTCGTCAACTACACCAAGTATGAGTGTCCACAAGGTAGGTGCTTTCTATGATTTTATTATTATATGGTACAGTAAATAGGGTTCATCAGAGTTTAAGATGAAAAAACATGAATGGGATCTGTTTTTTTAAGAAAAATATCAAATATATGAATGAGATCTTTTTATTTACAATATTATCAATATAGTTTTTTTTACTCCCTTGTGAATTCCACTTGTCTGAAGATGGGTGTAATAATTATAATTGGTGGAAGGACTGTGGCATCTGAGCACATAAGAAGGTTATATGAGGAAAACTAGTGCTGCATTACTCACCATACTCATCAGCTACTGCACCATTATTACAGTCTACCCCTGTTATAACCATTATGTTTAGCCCTACCCCAGCTGTAACCTTGTGTATGTGTACTTACAGGCTACTACTGCCCCAATGGGACCCGCTCACCCACAGAGTTCCAGTGTCCTGCCGGCACCTTCAACAATGGCACCGGCCTGCGCTGGGAGCCCGAGTGTCTCAGCTGCCTCGGTAAGTACTCTACAAACAGAAACGGGTGAAAAAAAGGAGTATAAAAATGGAGTATAACTGGATCCACAGTGTTCAAATGAGCTAACATGTAAGCTCCAGAATAAATATCACCAAACATCTTCCCTACAGGTGGTTACTACTGCCCTGGTGGTGCTGTGATCTACCCGTCCCTGTTCTGCTCGGCCGGCTACTACTGCCGCACCGGGGCCAAGACGGCCACCCCCATGCAGGACTCAGACTCCTACGAGTGTCCTGTTGGTCACTACTGCCCTGAGATGAGCGCTGAACCAACCAAGTGTCCGGTCGGCACCTTCTCCAATAACACCAGGCTGAGGAACGAGACTGACTGCCAGATGTGTACCCCAGGTAGGGTGGGCTCCTCAATAAGTATATTTGTCCTATATGAAAGAGAAAATATGTTTCTCATCAAACTAAACCCATTGAATTGCCCCCACTGTGTGTAACCAAGAAGTGTCAATTCTGTATCTTAAAGCCAGGGTTTTGTGATATATGTAAAAACACCCATACTAGTACTCTCCCAGTATACTATCCATGTCTTTATGAAATATATACATAATACACTATTGTAGATATCTTTACCTGTCTATATAATGCATGACATCATGTACATATTCTACATGTCTGTTTTCTTGCTGTTCAGGTTACTTCTGTGCGGACCTGGCTCTCACCACCCCGTCTGGTCCCTGCTCCCCCGGTTTCTACTGCCTGGAGGGATCAGTCAGTAACTCGTCTATTGTCTGTCCCGGAGGCAAATACTGCCCTGAAGGTAAGAATACTGTGCTAGTTCTAGACCCAGGTTGTGAGAAATAGTTTTTTATACCTTTCTGAAGGTTAGCTCTTAGGGTGTCAAGTGTAAATATTCCATTTATCATACATCATAGATCAATAAATGTCTTCCAAATCAAGTAAAATGTTGCATGTGTACACAAAGATATGAGCATTCTACTGAAAGAAATGTAAACTCAAATTAAGTAGGAACTAGAATTATTCAAATATAGCTCCAAGAAGGCCCATGAGAGCTGTTTTAAGAGCTCATAATGATGAACATAAATCATGCTGGTAGTTTTCACATATATACCCACAAACACACCCTGAGGATTAAATACACAAAAATGTCCTTTATTACACTTCAGGTACACACACCCCTATCAAGTGTGCTAACGGCACGTGGTCCAACACGACCCAGCTCACAGCGCAGTCAGAGTGCACCGACTGTCCCGCCGGCTGGTTCTGTCAGCAGAACGGGCTCACCGACCCCGAGGGGCAGTGCATGCAGGGATACTACTGTCCGCAAGGTACGCCAGAATACTCGTAACCTCTGAAGGCTCTCTCAGAATCATTTTTGTTGATGCAAACTAGTATTGGTATAATTTGGGCTACTCAATATCAGATTAAATTTGAGACACTTTTGCCTGTAAAAAAAGAAAATCAGTTTTATATCTGAAGTACTCATAAACAAAGAATTATATATCTTTTAGTCTCTGGATAACTTGAAAATGTTCAAACCTTAATTGAAAAGCCATAGAAATATTGTGTAGCCAAAGATCTTGAACCATCAGTAGATTTTTGCAGGCAGGATTGATCCTAGACTGCCAGTTGCTGCTTCATCCTAAAGACCGCATAAAACATTTTACCCTCCTGGATATATTTTGAGTTTTACATCTTTTTTTTTCAGGTTCAAATGTTCCCAACCCTGTGATCTGCCCGATTGGTCTACACTGCCCGACGGGCTCCGACACCCCCAAGGCCTGTGTGTCTGGCACCTACACCAATGTGTCAGGTGCATGGAGCTGTGAGATCTGTCCTGACGGGTGAGCCGCGCACCATTAATAGTTTTATAGATTTGTACTTTTTCCATTTGTCAGGCATGGTTTTTTTCTGGATTAATCCAGGTGTTTGGTTCTTTAAAGACCAAAAGGGTCATCCCTGTGATTTGTACAGATTCAATGAGAAAGCATTTTGCTCAGTGGATTGGCTGAAAGCACACTTGTTTTGTGCCGGATGGGGCAGGTGAAGAGATTTTGTGCTATGAAACGCCTGGGGTTTCAGGGGTATAATTATAATAGACGAAAGTGTTGATCGCGCATGCGCGCTTATGGTCACTTCCGCCTTGAGTTGATTTTCCAACATGTTAAGTAGTTTGTTGCTCTGGTATGCCCTCCCTGAACTGGCTATTGAGAGTCCCATGTTGGGACATAGTCAATATGATACAGAGAAATATAAACTCATTCTTAGGCAATGACATAACCATAATTTTACAGTAACTCACACTGAATGTTTACTGTGTAAAACTGTTGCAAGCTCCAACTCTCCCCTTTTGCTTGCAGCTACCACTGCCTGCCTGAGAATGTGACAGCAGGAGACCCCACGTCTGGCTACCAGGACTGTCCTGCCGGCTACTACTGTCCTAACGGCACCGGCCTCGACTGGAAGGCCTGTCCTGCCGGCACCTACAGCATGCAGCGCAACCTCTACCGGGTAAGGGATGGAACAATTTTGCTGTAGCTGGTTTCTCTGAATATGAAAATTTGTACAAAATGTAATTGTTTCATATAATATTACTGTATTTGCTACTTATCCAACATTAGAGGATAGAATACATAGTATCAATGCAGGCTATATACATTTCAGTGTATACTTTACAGAGTATATGTATGCCTTGTTTCACACCTTGATATTACATCATATGGACAGAAAAGTTTATGAATTATTTATCCCTTCTATTCATATACCTTTATAGGTTGAGCAGTGCCAGGACTGTGACGGAGGCTACTACTGCTCGGTGCAGGGAGCCACAAACACCACCGGGCTGTGTGCCGCCGGCTACTACTGCCAGTCTGGTGTGGACCGCCCCAACCCTGACAACGCTGAGGTCAACAGCACCTACCCCGCTGACTGTCCCCTCATAGGGGGCCACACAGGTAAGTCTGTCTTACATCCACCAAAGAGCAGACATAATTGTATCATTTGCTCTTTGCAATTACAAGAAGCTCTTTTAGCATTATAGTCAGAAGTAGCAGGCAGGGACCTCTTCAGGATTTTCACAAATATCTGGACTTCTTGATGCTAAAAGGGTCATCCCTGTAATTTGCCTGGTCCAGTGAGGAAATATTTTAACTTTGATAGGGGGATGGGCTTTCTGGAGAGGGGGGTCATCCCTTGCAAATTCTCTATAATATACCCCAGATAAAAGGTTATGACTGCATCTTGTAATTTCTTCAATACTCAGTGTCATGCCTGTGGTAGGTTTTTGTTGACAGCTTTATACACAGGTTTTACCATTGGTGTTGATATTTGCAGGTTACGGTGACATCTGCCCGCGGGGCTACATGTGCCCGGTGGGCAGCGTGGTACCGACGGGATGTGCTGCAGGATCGTATCAGGACCAGGAGGGTCAGGCCACCTGTAACTTCTGTACTGAGGGTAAGACAGGGTTCTACTTCTCTATTGAAACCATGAAATCATGTCTACAAGGGGAGACCGATCTAACGGATACATTGATCATTATGATAATACAATAGTAACTTGATATCCAGCAGCAGTCTGTCAAATATCTCCATAAGTATAAGTCTGTAGAAGTTCGGGGTCTTCAGAGCAAAAAATCTTGGGGGAAAAAAGGGACCCCTGAACCAGGGACCCCGAAAAAAGGGGACCTTGAATCAGAGCGCATTTAGAAGAATCTTTGAACAAGGGTCGGTAGTAAAGCAGTCCATCGTCACGATTGGCATAGTGCACATTATACAAGTGAATAGTTTGTATATTTCACTGACCCTGACTTCCCCCACAGGCTACTACTGCACCGGTAACTCCACAGACTTCCTGGACAAGCCGTGTCCGTCTGGCTTCTACTGCCCGGCTGGCACCGAGCGCTCAGACCAGTTCCCGTGCCCCGCGGGAACCTTCAACCCCCACACCTCCCGCACCAACGAGACAGCCTGCGAGTCCTGCACCCCTGGCATGTACTGCATGGGCACCGGCCTCTCCGCTCCCACCACCAACTGCAGGTACGGCATTTTATTTGGTTTTCCATCTAGGAAGGAGATAACTACTTCTATCCAATCATATCTCTAAGTTTTCACAGCAGGTAGAGGGTAGAGTGATAGCTGGAGTGAAACCTGCAGTGTATCATAACAAAAATGTGGCATCTGCTGAAATTCATACATATATCATCATGCTTGGGATCAGTCATTTCTATTTCTGATTGTTCTACACACATGTACATGAACAATTGTTTTACATGAATAGTGTTGAATAGAAAACCCCAGTACTAATCCTCCTGTCTCGTGTGTCAGTGAGGGCTGGTACTGCAGCGGGGGTGCTACTGCCCCGATGCCCAGTAACCCGCTGGAGGGCGGGAAGTGCCAGGCAGGAACCTTCTGTCCGGGCGGCAGTGACGCACCCACCAACTGTACAGGGGGCTACTACTGCGCCACCCCTGGCCTCGCCACCCCCACCGCTCAGTGCAACCAAGGTATGTGTATTTTTACTTATGTAGTGAACCATTCCTCTATCATAACATCTGTTATCTAACCAGTATGGTATATATTTTTAATTTGTAGAAAACCTTGGTTGTAAACCAATATCCTTTTGTAATTTTTCCCAACATATAAACCAAATCTTTCTCTTCAAAGTCACTTTCGGCATATACCGTAAAACCTTGGCTATAAGCCGACCTTGGCTATAAGCCGAATGTGAGTTTGGGAGTAAAACTTCGGCTTATAACAAAAGTGCTTGAAATTAGTTTTCACTATGTTTTTACATTATCAAAACCTCGCCTATAAGCCGAATGGGAGTTTGGGGCTTAAAATTCGGCTTATAGCAAATAAAAACGCCAAATAAAATTCGGCTTATAGCGGAGGTTTTACGGTAGGTGAGATTTTGATACAATTTTGAATCATTTTTATATGGCCAATTATTTTCTCCCAACTCACATTAGAATTTGTAGGTGAAGTAGGCTTCTATAAATCAAGGTTCTAATGATACATGGATTTGTAATCCTAATGACAGACTAGAAAAAAAACCCAAGAAATTCCCCCGTCTATTCCCAATACAAATAACCAATAACTACTGACTACCGGAGTGTGTACCAGAAGCTATGTCCCTGTTGCAGGTTACTACTGCATCCTGGGGGCCTCAGAACACAGTCCTACAGACAACATCACGGGTGCCATCTGCCCGCGTGGCTTCTACTGCCCGGTGGGTAGCAGCGCTCCTACAGCCTGCGGTATCGGCTACTACCTCGACTCTGAGGGCAACAGTGTCGACACCAGCTGCAAGACCTGCGAGAAAGGTAATGACTCTTGTACTCTCGTTGTGTGTAAGGCCCTTTAGAATCTTAAATCCCCTTCATAATCAAAATGAATTGAGTATTTTTAATTACTAGTAGTCTACTGTAAATATCAGATTTATGAATAAGGAGGTAGTTATTTATATTATTCTTGAGGATATATCAGCAAAGATAAATGGTGTAAGTTGACATTTATCTTTTCATTTAAGAAGAATTTCACTATCTTAACCTTTTTATCTTAATCATATGATATACAAATGTAGCTTGCAACCCAGATAACATGTGAAAATTCAACAGTGATTTAGTCTGCCATCACCAATGTCTTAAATATTTTTTCAGTTTGCAGTTCTACTGCACTTCTACTGTATAACAGTCAGAGCCCCCCCATCCTCTCATGTAACTAACACCACACACCTTACACCGTTTCAGGCTGGTACTGCGGTGTGGAGGGCCTGCCCTCCCCCAGCGGTGAGTGCAGCCAGGGCTACTACTGCCCTAACGGTCAGGTGACGGCTACACCCGGTAACTACACCTGCCCCGAGGGACACTACTGTCTGCAGGGGGTGGGCGACCCCGCTCCCTGCCCCTCCGGCACCTACCAGGTAAGATGTCAATGTGTGACCGTCCTATGACCCGCACACGGACCGCATAGTAATGACATGTCATGTACCCTCTGTCTACATAATGTATAAACACAGCTCTGACTGAGAACTCAGCAGGCTATATTCATGCATGATGCCAACTCCACTGGGTTGATACACTCCTTATATGTAGGTGTGATGCAGCCTTAATCAGTCAAGAAAAAGGCTAAAACATCCACTTTTTCTAAATTGTTGGTCTTTAAAGGTCTTTGTTGGTCTTGGAGGCCATCCCAGGTTTCGATTCACCTCTTGGCTATAACAAAAAGTACTGTAACAAATGCCTTTCAGAATTTCTCATAAATGTTTCTCATTCACAAAGTTTTGCATCAAAGCTAGTGCATAGTAAGGAGAGCATTAATAACATCCAGTATGTATCTTTGTTTCACAGAATGAGTTTGGCCAGTACAGCTGCAAGACGTGTCCGGAAGGCTTCCACTGTAACGCCACGCTGGGCCCGGTCGTGCTGTACGGCTCTTACATCTGTCCTGAGGGCTACTACTGTCCTAACGGCACCCAGTACGCTGAACAGTTCCCCTGCCCCCTCGGCACCTTCAACAACCTCACAGGTTAGTATTGTATAGCCTCTGTACAGAAACAATAGTGTTAGATACATATACAAGTACTGTGTGTATAGTTAGGTACATGCCCTACTACTGCCCTAACGGCACCCAGTATGCTGAACAGTTCCCCTGCCCCCTCGGTACCTTCAACAACCTCACAGGTATGGCACAAGGGCACCCTGCCAGTTATGTCAGTTTTCATATTCTCATAAAATTTGAACTGTTTCCTTATAAAGTGAGTAAAACTTAGGATACAAGTTGACCTCACCTAGATATGTTGCTCCCCCTACTTTGAAGAAATTACAAAACGTTCCAAAATAGCCACAATTTACTGGCAAGTATATCTGCTGGTTTAAAGACTGAAATGTTAACCTTTAATATGACCTTGCCCTTGCAGGTATTTCTGCTGAGTCACAGTGTAACCCGTGCGTGGGAGGTATGGCGTGTGACGTCATCGGTCTGGTGACCCCTATACGACCTTGTGCTGCCGGATACTTCTGTAAGGAAAGTGCAAATACAACCACACCAAACCTTGGTAAGTTGATGAACAGGATGGGATATACAAGATTTGAACTTTTTTGTCTGTACAAATTACTCACCATGGGAACATTGATTCACTTTTTGTTAACACTTTTGATTTCACTTTTTTCAGAGTTGTGACAATCTCTAATATAAGCATGTATGAGAAAGTGATATGTAGTGATCCATATCTGCATAGAAAACTTACCAGGGAGTTTCAGACCTTTATATACTGCATTCCAAATACCTCAGATTGTAAAACTATTTTCCATATCCCTTGATCAGTGGGGTAAATATACCCCAATCACTCCTACTTCTATATGCTTGTAGGACTTACAGAAAGCCCATGTTTGAGTTCTGTATCCATGTATAGTGCTGCAGCTGGTGTGTCCCCTGTACCTAATCCATGTCCGTCTGTACTTGTAGGTGCTATAGCTGACGAGTGTCCGGCAGGTAGTTACTGCGTGGAGGGCACGGCTGAACCGGCCGCCTGCCCCGAGGGCACCTACTCACCCAGCTCCGGCCTCATGGCTGTCGGAGAGTGCCTCAACTGTACAGGAGGGTACTTCTGTAATGAAACAGGTAGGTGGGGCCTGTGTGCGAGATTATTTCCTACCGGAGTACTTGTCTAGAAACCTTGGAACAGCAATTAGTTCAGATGAGTAAAACATAAGTGTCTTCGGGTTGATAATTCCCAAAAATATGTGGATATTTATAATTTATCTAGAAATTATGATATTGAATACTGATCCTTGAATTTAAATGTAATTGAAGGCCCTGATATCATGTATACTTGTCTTGAAAGCTGAAAATGATCATGTGTTATCATGTATACTTGTCCTGAAAGCTCTGATATAAAATGTATATTTATCTCCAACTGCCCTGTTCAGTGTTCACCCTGATATATTTATTCTGTACACTGGTCCTGAAGGTATACTTGTATATCCTGTATACTTGTCCTGATATATCCTGTATCCTTGTCCTGATATATCCTGTATACTTGTCCTGATATATCCCATATACTTGTCCTGATATATCCCGTATACTTGTCCTGATATATCCTGTATACTTGTCCTGATATATCCCGTATACTTGTCCTGATATATCCCCTATACTTGTCCTGATATATCCTGTATACTTGTCCTGATATATCCCGTATACTTGTCCTGATATATCCTGTATACTTGTCCTGATATATCCCGTATACTTGTCCTGATATATCCCGTATACTTGTCCTGATACATCCTGTATACTTGTCCTGATACATCCCGTATACTTGTCCTGATATATCCCGTATACTTGTCCTGATATATCCCGTATACTTGTCCCATTACAGGCCTTACCGCAGTGTCAGGCCCCTGTGTGCCCGGCTCCTACTGCCCTGAAGGCTCGCGGCGTTCAGACCAGGAGCTATGCACCATGGGATACTACTGCGGCTTGGCGACCCAGTACCCCGCCCCGTGCCCCAACGCCACATTCTCCAACGGCACCGGTCTCACACAGAGCTCCGAGTGTCTCCAGTGTACACCCGGGGAGTACTGTAACGGACTAGGCCTCACCAGCCCCAACGGACCCTGCACTGCTGGTAAGGGAAAAATCTGGATCTGTCATAATGTAGTATTATGCGTATAGTATAGGAGCAAGTCTCTAATAAAATCCAAGCTGAAGAGACTGTCAATGGTAAGACATTTTCAGCATAAAGAAGATTGTACCACATCTAGCTATATTCATCTCTCTAAACTATGCAGTATACATGGCCAAACAGTGCATATTAGCTCTATTAGCCTCTGATGTCACAAATGGATGTAACAAAGTGATAGCAAGAATAGACACCCATTAAATCATCCATGTGGCCTATATAGAATGGGGTATTTTCGGCTGAGTCAGACTGATAATATAGAGCAATAGCTTTAACTATTTTGGTATAATTTCCTTCTTTCAGGCTACTACTGCCCAGAAGGCTCGAGTCTGCCTACAGAGGTGATCTGCCCGATAGGTAAGCACTGCCCTGAGGGTAGCGCGCTGCCCCAGGACTGTATCGCCGGTACCTACACCGACTACGCCGGGGCCTCCACCTGCAGCATGTGTCCTGCTGGTACGTACACACACGATCGGGGAATCATTCATAATGCTACTATTTCTTTTTATATATTATAATTTGTGGGAAGCAATGACATCTCTACTGTATAAAGCTTAATCATTTCATGTGGCCATGTCACCGGCCTGTCATTCTCATTAGATCTCACAAGATGTCTCTCACCATCCTGGTGACGTTTGCTGTACTTTCTGAGAAGCATTAATACCTCAACTGTATGTTCTTAGGGTTCTATTAACCAAGCACATCCTTTCAGTGTTTACTGGTAAAAGACCCAACTTTCCAAGGAGATAGATAGTGGAATACTTGCCATATGCAAGTTATAATGCCACCATAACCACCAAGGTTAGGGGGGCACCAAAAGCATAGCATTGACTATTTTATCTACCTCTGTTCAATGCCTGTTCAACACTCACCTTGTTACAGGTTACTACTGTGTACCGGAGGCGGTGGTGGCGGGTGACGTGTCGTCGGTGAAGATGCCGTGTCCCCTGGGTTACTTCTGTCCTAACGGCACCGGGTACGACTGGATGTCGTGTCCCAGCGGCTCCTACAGCAACCAGAGCCGCCTCATGACCGCACTAGAGTGCACGCCGTGTGACGCCGGACACTACTGTAATGGTGAGTAGTCTAACACAACGTACAACAGGGTCAGATACATGAAAGGTCCTGCAGAATCCCTGACATACACAGGGATGAAAGCTTTCAAGTTTACTGGATTACTTTAAAAAGAAAATGGAAAAAAAACACCTGTTCCCAGTCAAAATGCCAGTAGTGGATACAAGTCTTAAGATTGAAGCAGAATGTCCCAAAGACCAAACTTTCATTACTGTATTCTGTTCTCTAGTGTCTAGGTTCTATTTGATGCCTATGGCACATACTTCTCTTTTTATACATACTTCTGATCCAGTTCATGGAATGGCAACCATTATCTGAGCTCTCCATTTCTCATGGATTACATCTAATTGTCACCCATCTGCATGTGAACTTGATTTATTAATTCAAAAACCTAATATTTGGATGTCTCAATACTCTTCCAGGAGTAAACCTGACATCGCCGTCTGGTGAGTGTGACCCAGGTTACTACTGCGTCTCGGGTGTGGACAAACCCAACCCTCTGATGCTCAACGACTCCCAGTGTCCGACCGGCACCGTGCACCCCATCATCGGTCACGCCTGTCCTGCCGGCCACTTCTGTGTTGGAGGTAAGTAAAACTACACCAGGGTGGTTATTGGTAGGCAGTTTGGGGGGAAAAACCAATCAAAGGAATGGGCCTCAGAGTTGGTTCTAGAAGGTGGTTTAGATTCCTTTGCATTCTAATTTCTAGGTGACTTAGTCAACTTACAAACTGAAACATTGAACAATAAGAAAAATAACAACAACAAAAATGGAATATAAGGTGAAGATAAACAAAATAGTGCTTTGAAATATAGAGGAATCTGTACAGCTTTAGAAATGTGACTTGAAGCACCTTTCCAAGAAGTCATGATACCCTATCAAAGTCTTTATTTAATTTCAAATACATAACACAGACTATCACACCAAGTTTTAATTATGTCTAATTGTCCGTTGCAGGAACCATCTACCCCCAGGGCTGCCCTGCCGGCACGTACCAGAGTCTGGTGGAGCAGAACGCCTGCCTGCCCTGCCCCGCGGGGTACTACTGCGTGGCTAACACCACAGACTTCATGCCCTACCCCTGCCCCTCCGGCTTCTACTGTCCACAGGGCACCCAGCACAGCGCCCAGTACTCCTGTGTACCCGGCACCTTCAACAACCACACCACCATGACCAATGTAAGATATAACAATACAACAACCACCATGACCAATGGAAGATATAACAATACAACAACCACACCACCATGACCAATGGAAGATAACTCTCATTTACATTTCTTTTATTCAATGAAACTTAAACTTCAGTGAATTAAAAAAAAAATCATGATCTGACCATCCATATTTTATAGTGTGATTTAGAAAGTTATAAAAATGTAAATTACAAATTTCCCAAAAGCTACTGTTGGTAAGTTCAAATTTTTTGATCAAAGCATTTTGTAAATTTCTAAGAACACTAGATTCATAGAAGTAAAATATTGTATTATGGAATCTTTCTGACTACTCTGTGCTTTCCAATGGGATAAGATATGGTAATCTATAGCAGAATACAACATTCACAATATATATCTCATTTGTTAACCACAACACTACCTTTACGTTACTCATCTCTGGTTGTCTCATGGTTGCAGGTGAGTGCGTGTGAGCCATGCAGCCCCGGTGAGTACTGCCAGGGCTCAGGGAACTCGTACCCCACAGACAAGTGTGACGAGGGGTGGTTCTGTACCAACGGGTCCTCCAGCGCTCAGGTAACTAGCTACAGTACCTTGTCAATAGATTATTGATTGGAATGGCTACACTAGTGGTATCTGGGACTTGGGAACCTAGGTCCTTGTTACAAAACCCAGTGCTGCTGACTAAGTGACATATCACATATTCAGAGGTGCCACTTCCTGTATTTCTGAATTAAATTATGTTAATTTCACGCAAAAGGTTGACCAAAAGATTTGCACAGATGACAAATGATATTTAAGAAATAACCGCAAGAGTAGTGTATTCTTCTTCGTAATGACAAATATTCTGTCACCAAAGGAGACACGCCTGCGCATGCGCGTCAGTCCAATCGCCGCCAAACAACCAAATATTCGTCTGCCATTAGCTTGTCTACAGGACTGAATGTATCTCTTGCAGCCCTCAGACCCTACCACAGGGGGTGAGTGCCAACCTGGCACCTTCTGCCCTCTGGGGTCTGACCAGCCGACCCCGTGTACAGCAGGTCTGTACTGTAACAGCTCGGGGCTGGCCCTCCCGGTGGGTCCGTGTGACGCCGGCTGGTACTGTCCCACCGGCTCCTCCTCCATCCGGGAGGTGGTGTGTCCGCGCGGCTCCTTCTGTGTGTCGGGTAGCGACCTGCCCGAGCCGTGCCGTAACGGGACCTACGGACACACGGACAACCTGGCCGCTGACACCGAGTGCCAGGCGTGTGACCCTGGGAAGTACTGCAACGAGACCGGAGCCATCACGCCGACCGGCGACTGTTACCCAGGTGGGTGCTGGTTTTAACTGGTGTTTGTATTGAAGACAACAATACTAAATTACTGTAAATGAAAACGGTTTTGAGTACTGTATAGAGCCATACTAAATCCCTAAAATCAAACCACAGGTCTGGGTGGTTCAACCCACAACCTGCCTTTCATATTTATTTGCAAGTATGATTTCATGGATCCAATTATCAAAATGTGTGAACAAATAATGAATAACTGAAACAAATAAACACATGCGGAGAAAAAAAGCTAATAATTTTGTGTTTCAAATTCTAGGCTATTACTGCCCTGGAGGTCAGATGTCCCCCTCCCCGGCCGCCTACCCCTGCTGGGTGGGACACTACTGCCCCGGGGGTCAGGGTACCCCACTCGTCTGTAACAACGGGGAGTACCAGAACGACGTCGGGCAGAGCGCCTGCAAGATGTGTGAAGCAGGTAGGGGGGTTGTTCACTAAGCAGTTCTGTAGTACAGTTATATGTGAGTTATGGGTCCTCCCACAGGATATGAAGGTCCTCAAGTTGTCCCAGGATTTTGCAAAAACAAGGGTTTGAAATACTCGATTTGAATATTTCAAGTGGTATGAAGTGTAAGCATTTTTACTACATATTTAAGATGACAATGAGGAGTAGGACTGATGATGATCCAATAATCGTTATCATATACGCCTATTCTTTTTTCTGAAAGTAGCTAAAAGATTTCCCCCCAGATTTTTTAATGTGTTTCTGCAATTTTGTTACCGATTTTCTCAGCTTTGTGTAACATGGAGCATTTCACACCTGTGCAGGTGTTAAGGTCAAGCCAAGTGTGAATAAGCCAAGTAATAAGGGTGTAAGAAGCCTTCTAGATGCCACTGAGGTCCGTATATGACAGCCATGGGGGGCACTTATTAGAATGAATGTTTGAGGCTGATTTTTTCACTTAAAATAATATTTTAAGCGCCCAGGGCGCTTATTACGTCGAATACGGTATACTAAATTATAGGAAGGGTTGGCTTTTCATTTCGTGAGTGATTTCATAAGTTCAACAAGTGATTTTGACACTATTAAATGTCTCTTTTAGGTTACTACTGTGACAACAGCATCGCGCCCATCTCTAGCCTGGTGAACTACACGTGTCCGTCCGGTCACTACTGTCCTAACGGCACCCAGACGGCCTCCCAGTACCCGTGTCCACCCGCCACCTTCAACAACCTGACCGGCCTCTCCATGGTACAGCAGTGTCAGGCCTGTCCACCCGGCTTCTACTGCCAGAACTACGGCCTCAGCACCCCAGAGGGCCCCTGTACCGCCGGGTAAGTGGTGTACTGTATAACTACCTGTATAAGGGTAGGTGGGAGGGGGAGGGCTACTACTGCCAGAACTATGGCCTTGTAGTAAGTTGTACTGCTAGGTAGGTTTCCAGCTTACAACATAAATCTTACAGCACATACGTATAGATACATCTCTTGATCGGTCATCACCGCTAAACAAAAGAATGAGGGCTGAATATATGATCAAGATCAGTACCTTTGCCATGCCCTTATACTTTTCAATCTGTAAAAACATTTGGACCACTGTTCTACCATTGTCAACCTCTGTCAATCTTTCCTCTCATTGGAATGGTAAAGATCAGAGATGCCACTTTTCATACTTTTGCAGGAATTCCTACTTTTTGGCTGGAATTTCTATATTAAATCTAGCTCATTTCCTACATAAAATTGACCAAACTCTTAGGATTTCCTACTTTTTATCCATAAGGGAGTGGCATCTCTGAAAAATGCAATGTCAAAAATGGGTCATATAGAAGCCCATTGTATTTGATAGCAAGTGCTAATTGCTATGGTTGGATCATAGGTATTAAATGTGGCAATCTTGGCTATATTTAAAATTGGAATAAATTCATACAATAACCTCTCCCATGTTCCAGCTTCTACTGTAACGGCAGCACCATTGTGCCCAACCCCCCGGAGGCGCCCTGCCCGATCGGCACCTACTGCCCCGAGGGGAGCTACCAGCCGACCCCATGCCCCCAGGGCTCCATCGCCACCAGCACCGGCAACACCAACGTGACCGACTGCGACCCCTGCCCACCCGGGCAGTACTGCACCCCCCAGAGCTCCAAGGATGGTAAGGCATTGCAAACTGACTCAATGTCCTCACTCTTTTGCTATGATGTTGTCATGATGTAACAATCAACTGGCAAGATTTCCTACATTTTGTTGATCATTGATTAGTCTCTTGGATTTGCTAGTACTTCCAAGTTGACCTCTTTGAGGACGGCAAGATGCATCAAGTTTGATGTTCAATTGTTGTCATGCTATACCAATCCAAAGTTCAATTCAAATAAAATTGATTGTTCCCGTTTTGTTCCAGGCGTGACCCAGCCGTGCTCGGCAGGCTTCATCTGTACTGGCGGCTCGCATCTGCCCCAGCCCACTGACAACATCATCGGCTACGAATGTCCCTCCGGTTACTTCTGCCGCAGTGGGGACGTCACACCGCAGCCCTGCAATGCCGGCTTCTACGCACCAACGACAGGAATGGGTATGTCATTTTTGTTGAAACTTGTCATATGCATTTTTGTTTAGGTTAGAGATTTTGTTGATTCAGGAATGTAAAATTTTCTGTGTATCTGGCAATTTCCGAAGTTTCTATGTCTCTTTATACCATTCCTGATATGTGTATTTAAAGGAAATAGGTTACTATTTATAGGTGGAAAGGGAGGGCTCTGACTCGTAATAAATGTAGGTTCATCACTAGTTCCCTGTCAAGTTTGAGTAAAAGTTGAAGTATTGTATTGCAATTTCCTTACTCATGTTTCTTAGTATTTGTCTTGTTGTACATGTAATTAACAAAGTCTACATTGCTGTATATCCCTAACAGCTGAATGCACTGTGTGTCCGCCCGGTACAACCTGCCCAGACTTCGGCATGAACGCCACCGTGCAGTGTCCACGCGGCTTCTACTGCCCCAACGGCACCTACACCAACGGCAACCCCTGCCCCGTCGGTACGTCTCTCTACACCCTACTCACCCTAACCCTGCCTCTCATTTTTATCTTATTGACTGATTGATAGGTGAACTAAAAGTTTACCATTAGTCGATGCCACACTACATGTGCATACTGGCATAGGAATGATCACCTTTCTAATTACTGTGTGACTATAAAACCTCTGAAATATGGTAAATCTTGAGTCCAAATTAACACTTTATTAACATGGGGCAAAATGAGAATAGAGTTAAATCAAATTTTATCTCTTAAGCACACTGTGTGCTTATTACATTGAATATGGTTTATTCATTCAATATAGTAATTAACACTTTGGAACTTTAAATGAAGAAGCTACATAGTTTATATCACTTCCCTTCCCCCTACAGGTACATACAACGACCAGCTAGGTCTGGCTGAGGAGAGTGCGTGTCTGCCGTGCCCGGCCGGACAGTTCTGTAACGAGACGGGACTGGAGCAGCCGGCGGGTCTGTGTGACGCCGGCTACCTCTGTGTGAGTGGCGCCGGGCACCCCGGGCCTAACGACGGCATCAACGGGCTCTGTCCTAGAGGACACTACTGTCTACAAGGTAGGAAATGCATGCCATGTTTGTAAAGGTTCAATTTTATAACGTTCTACAGATTGCATAGAATGTGAATCTTGTGATTATTTGAGTAATGTATTCTCATGGCAAAACCAGCTCAGATATATTAGTCTCGTAACTGGTGCATAGTGCCCAGCAAAACATGCAATCTGAACACAATGGAATACTTTCTGTTTTGAGAGAATTCAAGATGAGTTTACCTATTGAGTATATCCATTCTTATAAGCTGACCTCTATTATACTTTGAATATTATATGATTTATAAGCCAATGTTTTAGCAATTTTATCAACTTAAGATTAAACTTATAAACCATTACCTACCTTTGAGAAAATACAACAGTATATCAGGTTTTACATAGAAGTAGCAATTATCTGAGTACAAACCTACATTCTAAATAATCTGTATCTCCTCCCTTCCAGGAGCACTCAATGCCACAGTGTGTCCGCGTGGCACGGTTAACAACAACACAGGAGGTGCCTCAGACGCCGACTGCTACCCGTGCCTCGCCGGCTACTACTGTAGTGAGCTGGGTGCCTTTGAGCCCACCGGCCCCTGTGCCGAGCGCTACTACTGTCCTGATACCGCCAAGATAGAGAGTGACCAGCCCAGCGCCTACATCTGTCCTGCAGGCTTCTTCTGCCCCAACACCACCGCCACACCTGTGGCATGCCCCCCAGGTAAAAAGATCTGTACTTTTTGTATAAAATTCTGATTTTACAATTTTCTTAATGTAGCACTGTTATTACCTGTAGAGGACCTCTATGCAGGGGCTTCCATGTGAACAAGTTTTTATGATATTGTGTCACTGTAATCCCTGATCTTAGGGGATATTAAACATGTTTCCCTTTGTCCAGCAAAACCAAATTTAAGGATTTCTAGGATACGCATAATCTGCTCAAGTACAAAAATCTGAAATTATCCCAGGTGATCTCCAAGATTCAGCTCCTCAGCTTATCCTGCTTTTGGAAGCACCAAATGCTCTTTTTGAGTAAGGTAGAACTTTTGAGATGTGTGATTTCATGTTCAAAGAAAAAGTAGCACATTTCCCCATCCTCCGTATACAGGTTCCTACCAGCCAGCTACAGGCTCCATCAACTGCAGCCCCTGCCCCGCCGGTACCTACTGCCAGACCAACAGCAGCGTGCCCGTAAGTACCACTATACCATACTCTATGTGGCCTTAGGTTATCTAATGGTGCATAAAAATAACTGGTTAATTATTCATAGATTATCTGTTCTAAAAGATACTATAGTATTGTAGTAGTTGATATAGTCTGATTGCCATTTCAAAATTGTGAAATGTTTGTCATCTCAATGTAGCTTTTGGTAAGGGAAGCAATTTTCACTAAAATCTGACAAGTGAACAATCCTGAAACTCTGTTTTGAGAGATATTCATAAGGCAACTTTTGGGCAAGGTTAAGCTTACAGTGTAATTAATTGAATTGAAAAAAAAAACAGCCCAGAAGATGACAGCTCACTTCTAGAAAAATTGAATAATTTAACACAAAATGAAAGAGATATGGCTTCTGGGAGAAGTCTCACAGCAATTGATGTAAAGCACTAAGCTTGAGATTGTATGAGTTGCTTCTAAATGGCTGTTACATTTCAGGTGGACTGCCCGGCCTACAACTACTGCCCGGCCGGGTCTATAGAACCCACCATCTGCCCTAACGGGACCTACACCAAGGCTCCTGTCACCTCCCTCACCGACTACACTCAGTGCGAGGACTGCCCCGCCGGTACGTGCTTCCTCTGCTGTTGTCTACTTCATTGTACATTTTGTCTAGATTTTGACTCAAATTCCTTGGAAGTTTTCATAATTTAAGCATGAAGTTCTTCTGGTTTTCTGTGTTTAAAGAATGGCCTGGGTTCTCCTAACCAGAGTGCTCTTCTCAATGTCAAACAGTGATGACACTGCCCATTTTGCCAATTTTAATCACTGGATGGTCACATGCTCAAGATTTAGAGTGCCCCAGTGGCATGGGTCCAGTTTCAGAGGGCCCCAATGGCAAAGGCCCTGGTTGAAAAGGCCCCAGTGGCAAGGGCCCTAGTATAAAATATTAATAATGTACATGATCCATAGACCCTTTTTCAGAGGACCCTAGTGTCAAGGAGCCTGTCATAGAGGACCCCAGTGGTTATCATTTTGCATATTGTCCATAATTTCCTACTTTCCCCTCCAGGTAAGTACTGCACAGACGGCCGTGAGACAGGTGACTGCGCTGCCGGCTTCTGGTGTAAGATGTCTAACCCGTCTCCCATGCCACTCGCCAACGAGACGGACCCGCTGATCGGAGAACCCTGCCCATACGGCTTCTACTGCCCCGCAGGTATGTACTGAAGACAAAAACATTGAATATAGTGAACACAAACTATAATTAAGTTAATCAATTTCTGATTCTTCTAACAAGACTGGTATGGTCTCAATGTAATTGGGTTGCCAAAAGATAATTCGGAGTTCGGGTGTTTTGTGTATGATATCTTTCATGTAGACGGTACTAAACATAAACCCGGAACGCATCAACTGTGTAATACCGTTTACATCAATTGCAGTCGTTTAGGAAGTTGAGATATGGTTTGTTTACTAGTGACTGTCACACTTTATGACAGCCATAACTTGAAATAAAATTATGAATTATGTATTAATATGAACATGCTATTTGCAGGCACTGTTAACCCTATGAGCTGTGATCCCGGTCGCGTGGTGGCTAAGGTGGGTGCCTCCCACATCGGTGACTGTGACTTCTGTCCTGCCGGTAAGATCTGTCCCCCGGGAGTCAACATCCCCCAGGACTGTCACCCCGGCTGGTACTGCCCCTTCAATGAGACCCGCAGCCCCTGCCCCTTCTACACCTACAACGACAAGTCAGGCGGCCAGAACATCTCTGACTGTAAGCCCTGCCCGGCCGGCTATTACTGTGGGGAGGAGGGGATGGCCAACTACACGATCAGCCCCTGCCCCCCTGGGTTCTACTGCACTGAGGCTACCTACAGCCCCACTCCCTGCCCACCCGGAACTCTCAGGTATGGCTGATTACTTTTGTTTTTTTTCTGATCAGTAAGCTTAAAATATGTCAATAAAGGACTTTCTTTCAATTTCTCAAAATTGCCTTAGAGGACCTTAGTACTCAGCTCAAACTTTTTAAGTGTCAAAAAATAAAAAGAGAAAAAACGAAATGTCCACTCAGCAAATTTTATATCTAAAGAGCAGCAGCTTTATAGAAATAAATCAGAGACTTGACCTAACACCTTGTTTGTTGACAGGGGTGAGGAGGGTGCAGCCAACATCACAGACTGCCACCTGTGCCCGGCCGGTTACTTCTGTGACGGCACCAACGCCACCGTCGCTGGTACCCAGTGTGACGCCGGTTACTTCTGTCCTCCGGGCTCCCAGAACCAGACCATCTGTCAGCCTGGTACGTGCTGCTTGTTGTTGTCATGTAACCATCATTGTTAAAATGTGGGAATCTCCTGTATTGATTTGACGTTCTGCGCATGCGCGCTGGACTGTGCGCGTGTGCAGTACGTCAGAAAATGACATCATTTGGCGTTTTTCCAAACAGCGGATCATGAAGTGTGCCAGTCTATCCTGATAGAACTATGAAACTATCCTATAATCAGCAGAATAAGCTTTTCATTTTTCTCAGTGTACACCAAATTAATGAATAAATCGATTTTCAATGGATTTTCAGAAAAAAAAAGATTTCTTGGCCTTTTTTCTTATATTGAATGAGGAAATCTATTAAAAGAAGTCTTTTTCCAAGAAAAATATCTGCCATCATCTTTTCTCAAGAGGATAATTTATTCAATGCCTATTTGTTGTGTTTTAGGCTACTACTGTAACCGGTCGATGACTCAGCAGCCGTGCCCCCCGGGCATGTACTGCCCCATCATGTCTGAGGCCCCCAGCCCCTGCCCACTCGGTCACTACTGTCCCACCGTCAACATCAACGGCCAGGAAAGAGGTAAACTCAAGGATAAAAGTCTCGCGGTTTTTGCCTGATTTCAAATTCTTTTTCTTAATATTGCAAAGGCCTGTACCTAACTATAGAGGACCTGCACAAGCAATATCAAATAAGTTTTGAGTTTAAGATGAATCAATTGTCATAAGTAATTCATAGAAGGAGTACTAATTCATAGTCGAAGAAAAACTAGATCTTGCCAAATTAAGAAATGATTAAAAGCTTATTTCGAGCAATTGGAAAAACTTTGAACTGTATCAACTTAAAAGCCTTTGGGAAATTAGGCTTCAAATTACAAATTTTGGTTGGCTTATTCCAGAGGCTTTATGGTACTTTAAATCTATTAGTACAAGAAACTGTACAATGGGCCCAGTGTTATAATTGACTGACCTTTCCCCTACCAGGTGCGATAGACCCAGAGAAGTGCCCGTTGGGTTACAAGATGTACGACGGCTCTCCTCAGGCCACATTCACGGACACATGCGAGCCCTGCCGCCCTGGTTACTACGGTAACCACCCCGACCGCTATGAGTGCCGGAAGTGCCGTGCGGGGGTTGTGTGTAAGGAGACGGCCACCACTGATGTGCCTCTCACCAACACCAGCGCCACCTTCGGCTACAACGCCACCAACTCCTACATCTGTCCACCAGGTAGGGGCAAGAGTAGTAAATACCCTACAAGTAACTGAGTACATGTCCACCAGTGGTAGCAAGAAATAGATTTATTTCCCCCATTTTTTTCTAATCAATATTCATCACCTTGCAAAAGGAGATGCTTTTTAAAGGTGTTTTAGAGATTAAATTAATTTGATTTTTCCATTGGTGTCAAGCCTTTGCCAGTAAGCTCAAGCCTCAGAGACCTTTTGAAAAGATGCCCAAAGCAATACAAATACAGCTTTGGGTAAAGATGACAATCAAATAGGAGATATCTTTTACAAGTTTCATTAATTAGTATCTTTCCTCCAATGCCCTAATTCATGTGGATGAGTTCTGCAGTTACTGTGATACATACTGTGATACATGGATGAAACTTGACATCTCCCTTGCAGGTTACTACTGCCCTGAGAACACAAGTTCCCCCATCCCGGCTCCAGTCGGTACCTACAGTCCTATTGAGGGTGCTGGGTCCCTGGCCGAGTGTCTCTCCTGTCCTGTTGATCACTTCAACCATCTCGAGGGTCAGTCAGGATGCTTCTCATGTGGCGGGGATGCCAAACAACCTAAAACTGGTAAGTACAGTAAATTCCTGTGTACTTCCCATGGGTTGTATGCGAACCAAGCTCAGCTTTCATCTATACAAGGGTTTTTCATTATTATAGAACAGTGCTAAAGTAAAAATGGTTTATAGCGTTCACCTGAGATGTGCATGTTAAAGATGTGGGTAGCGAGAATCTACGGTAATTATTTCAAGCCCTCTTGAGATTGCTGACCTTTATCCCTGTCTAATGCCTTAAAGGAATTTCCTCTGTGTTATAATCAATGTGGTTTTGGCTGTTGCAGGTCAGACAACGTGTCTGTGCACGGGCTCTGGTCGGGACTTCCAGCCGAGTGACCGGCAGTGTCCTTGTGCGTCTGGATTCATTGTGATGGTGGGGCGTGCCCAGGACTGTGTCAAACAGGTGTACGGTCTGTGTACAGAGACCCAGTCACGTAACCAGTACGGACAGTGTCTGGGCCCTGCCGACTGGGACACCTACTGTATAGAGAAGGTTCGCAATGTTTACCATCTTTCGTAATTAACGTTAAAACACTTCTCAGAAAACTGCTACCCAGGCATTTTGCTTGAGCTGAAAGGCCCATTTGAAGTTTCTAAAATTATAAGAATCTCCTTTCAGGAGCTGACCCCTTCCCCCTTGAGTAATATGTAGATGCAGAATACCTGTAAGTCTTGAATTGTCCCAAAAATCCAACTTTTGAGAAGGTAAATATTGAAGTCCACAAGGCCTTTGACTCTTGCCAATAAAGGCTGCTGCACTAACTAGTTGTGTCATACTCATGTAGGCCATGAGAAACAATGTAGAGTGATTAATGATGGATTGCCAGAGCATAGAAAGGTGAATTATGGAGTACCTCAAGGTTCAGTTCTTGGGCCGTATCAAAAAGATTGATTATGAGAGACGGTGGGTATAGCAGTGAATATGGCTTGTGTATTGTGGCACAGTTATGTAATCACTACAAACAGTGTTTAGATACAACAGTCTATGGTCTAAACCTTATTGAAGGTTTACATATATAACACTACCTTTCCCCTCCCCTGTAGGTGTGTGACGGTTCTCTCAACTACAAAGGTTACGACGCTAACCTCGGTATGTGTAAGTGTGCAGTGGATGACCTTGAGGCTGTCTGTGACCTTGAGTGTCGCGTGGCCCAGCGGATGCGTATCGCCATGCACAACCCAAGTCCACCACTATCACCCTTCATCCGTATCCAGAATACAGACAAGACCACCAAGGTAAGAAAATATGCCATTCAAATTTGCTCTTTGTGCTACAAAACACTAGATGAATTGGATTTTAAGGAAAAATTGTCAATGAAAATCCATCGCCCAAGTTCTGTTTTGCCAGGCATTTATATATACAAGCCAGCTAGAAACAGTTTTATTTGACAATCAATGTGATGGAAAGAAGTTGGCAATAATAGATCAAAACTAATGGCTACTTCACAAGGCTGGGCCAAGCTGAATTGATTACATGTGATTATTGACAACATTTGTTTAGAATTCCAGTCACTTAATCTGAAAAACTATTTTGTATTATATGCTCATTAACCATGATAATTTGTTATGAAGTCACAGGCCATGAGACTTGAGTGAGTGTAAAAATACCAGATTGCCTATGTTGAACCATACACACTCCTATTTGACATGAATTGTTGTTAAGAAGTTAACTTAATTATGATGTCTTTAGGTGGAGATTCCTCTGACCAATCTGCGGAGCATCACAAACCTGGCTAATGCGGCTCCCACCGGCAACGTGGACGAGGCCCCCCAGGCCTGCCACATCATGGAGATGAGTACAGACGGCTTCCTGGGCGCCTACGACCCCGACCCCGACCAGGTAGGGCCCTTTTGTGTCTCGCCAAACTTGTCATGGTATAGCAATACAGCACCGGTGACTCATTGGTTGCTGATGCTGTATTAGTTCATTATGGAGGTAAGAAATGGTTGTCTTCCTGGGATATAACTCTTTAAGGACCTCATTGTGTTTCAATGTGCACCATTTATACACATTCAAAAGGGTGTTATTGTCGAAAACGATGAATAGTTCTAAAACCACGTCTGCCAAAGATGGGTTAGGTAGAAAACACCAAATATACTGATATCCCTTAAAGTATTCCTATACTCTTATGATATCATCATGGCATATGGCCTAGGTAATATCATCCAAGAATATAATAATTTGTTCCCATGTGCATAAGTAACAATAGTGGTGGTATGTGTTAAAACATGGAAAAAAGAAAGGGTCATTGATGCATTCTGCAGGTTCTCATTGGAAAACAGTATTATATAGCTTGATTGTTTATGCATTGAATAAATTATCTCAATAAAAATAGTTAAAAACAAATAATAAAAACAAACCTAACCATGTTGTATCTGCCCCCAGCTGGTGAACCTGTTCACCAACAACACCAAGGGTAGCTTCACGGGTAACGTGACGCTGGGAGGGGAGACCGGCTACACCTACCGGCGCCGCCTGCTGGCCACCTCCAGCGTGACTGGCTCCACCTTCAGTGGCATCGCTAACCCCACCATGTGTCTGCTCTACGGGGAGGTCGTCTTCTTCTCTGTCACCAACGACTTCTACCCCATCTATGACAAGTGAGTACTACTACCCCATTCACTGCCACCCTATAAACTGCTACCCCATTCATTACTACCCCATCCACTGCTACCCCACCCACTGGAACCCTATTCACTACTGGCACCCCATCTGCGACAAGTAAGTACTGCTACCCCATCTACTGCCACCCCATCCACTGCTACCCCATCTACAATAAGTGAGTAATAAACTATGTAGAGATATGTGTGCTTAGTTACTCGCCATATTGAATGAATGTTTCATTGAAAATTTTAAAATCTAATTTATTGTACAAAATTCGTATCAAATTTAAAAAGAAAAGGACCAAATACCATTCTAAGGGCTGGTGTCACTGCATTAACAAAAATACTTCTGATAGGGACAGCCAGCAATACCCAGACTTGACACTGTTACAATGACACTCCCCACACTGATAAATTAATTGTGCTTTATATCAGGGACAACCTGTACAACACCAATGAGAAGTTTGATTACGGAGGGTTCCGGAAACTGGTCGAGGCCCACGCGCTTCAGTCTAGTGGTTCCACGCTATTTGCGTACAAGTTCACCGACCCTGGAGCCTACGCTTTCTATGCCAGCAACAATGTGGACAAGAAGATTGTAAGTTTAACTTTTTTAACCTCTTTGAGCCTTGAATACTGTCAAGACTGAAGATTCACAACAAAATTGCTGTCAAGGAGGTGGCCAATCCAATACATTTTGAGACACATCCCTGCATCTTTGCCCATCTTTCCTCCAAAGTCTAGGATGTGAGGGACATAAAAAAAACACCTCAAGCCACCTCAGTAAAGTGTCGGACCAGACCTTTACTTTCACTTTGATTCAATGCTTACTACCCTATACATCACCACCTATAATTAATGAGTTGTCAATTAGGGTATAAACCTGTTTTACCCTGACTCATAACCACATGTTCCCTTTACCTTTCAGTACATCCGAGTGATGGCTCAGAATGCCCAGTGTACGGAGGACGGCCCCTTCTTCCCGACCACCCCTCGTTACGTGATACAGAACGGAATGTCCATCGCGCAGGACATCCTCAAGTCTCCTGACTGGCTCGTGATCCTCATCCTGCTGGCTGCCGTCGTACTCGTCATGGTCATCATAATACTCGCACTCGTAAGTTGTTGACATTTAATTTTTTAAGTACTATAGTTAATGAAAGCAGAAATATTATGAGCCTTTTTTTTAGTACTTGAAAGTTAAATTGGGCTCAAACATTTTGGGCAATAATTAAATTGACTCTACAATTATAAAACCAAATTAATAGAAATGTGATTTATATGTTTGAGGCAGAAATTGGGATAGAGATTACCAAGGGGAGGTATGGCTTTCTGGGGTGGCCAAGGGAATTAATTGGCTGAGGAAATTGGCACTCATCCAGTGTTATAAGTGACATCTCGTGAAATAGCAGCCACTAACTGCCCATTGTTTTGTCCATGTCAGATCCTGTTCCGTAAGTATGGCTGGAACAAGGCCATGTTCACCCTGCCCCGGTACCGGTACCTGACACAGAAGTACAATTTTGACGACTACGCCAGTAAGGGGTCCGCCGTCCATGCCGTCAAGAAGTGGAACCGAGCCATCACGGAGGGGGCAGAGAGCGACGAGCCCGAGGGACGCGCTCTCGTCTTAGGTAGGCTGAATGTTGTATAGTTGAGGCACAGGGAATAGAAATAATGAATTACGTAAATTTTGGTACACCAGGATAAAATTGCATTGGCTACCAATACGGTGAAAGTTTTCAAGGTTTTCCCTGATTTCAATTTTTTTATGTTCCCAAGTTCTGTACATAACTATAGAGGACCTTCATTAAGATTGGTCACTTTCATCCCTACTATATTGGTATCTGTTTCAGTAATTCCATGTTGCATTCATTATAAAAGATACTCTGTCCTCTCTGCAACCATGCAGCCTACATACCAACAAGTATTATAACATTGTATTGTGTTCTCATTACATCAATAGCCCAGACTGATGAGACTAAGACAGATGAGTTCTGGGACTATGACCGTCAGGTGGACCTAGAAGCATTTAGCGCCCCCACACTGTACGACATTCTGTCTGCACAGGCGCGTGACGTCACCCGCGGACTCGGCAAACAGAAGGACGAGGTACGGCATCAACCTTTCTGTATACTAAGATTTTACACTTATAAGGACATCATATTTTTTTTATCAATTTTTATATTGTTAGATTTGTATATCAATATTTCACATTCATGCATTATTGCACCATGCTGACGAAGGCCATTATCCAGTAAAGCCCTATGTGGCCCTTAAATCATAAAGTAGTGAAGTTTTGGTAATGTTGACAAACTATTGATGTTTACAGGTGAAGTCTCTGTACCAGAAGATCGCCAACCAGACGGCCTCCCTCAAGGGGCTCTGGGCGGCCAAGTTGAACCTGTCTGGGCGTGCTGGTATGGCTACAGATGCCGACCTGGCCTCCTATGACACCCGCCTGGCCGGCCTGGAGGCTGAGCTGGAGAGACGCAAGGAGCTCGGTATACAGTACGAACAGGTGCTGCGACGCATCTCTGAGATCAACGAAATGGACGAAGCACTCCGTGAAGAACACCAGGTATGCAGCAGGTTTTGTATTATTAGTAATTCTAAAACTTAATAAAGCTGTCCTATGCTGCATGACTCTTATCATATCTTTGACTTCAGGTGACCTTATATTGTGTCTTAACCTTCAGGTGACTTCTTTATCATGTGTCTAACTTTAAGATGACCTCTTACCATGTCTTTAACCTTCAGCTAGGAGACTTCTTATTATGTCTTTCACCTTTAGATGACCTCTTATCATCCCTTTAACCTTCAGATGGCCTCTTAGCATGGCTTTAAAAGTTCAGGTGACCACATACCATGTCTTTAACCTTCAGGTGACCCCTTACTATATATTTGACCTTCAGGTGACCTACGATGCGTCCTTCCGTGAAGGAGCGCGTCTCCTTAAGGAGCACAGTGCCAAGTTGCAGCGCGGTCAGATTAAGAAGGATGGAGAGTTTGATGCGGCCCAACACGGCACCACGGTGACGCGTGTTGGTGTGTTGCTGCAGCGTATCTCTGGGGAGCTGACCTCGGAGTGCGAGCGTCTCGGTGCCTGGGGCGTGCTCGGTCAGGGCACCGGGGGCCGCCTTGTACATCCTAACGGCAGCGGAGTGGTCGACAGGGAAGACCTTGTTGGTATGTTGGGATGAGCCCATTGTGATATCCTAAAGCTATAAGTAATATCCGGATAGATAATTGCTTGAACATTTTGCATACCTAAATCTCTTTCTCATAATTTACACAAGTATGGCAAATAGTATATAGCAATAGTATGGAGGCACCCCTACCTCAGCTCAAGTGTTGTGGCAGAATTTCTATCTTCATTTCATCCCATAGATTAGATATTCAGTGACTAATACAACCCACCATTGTCCTTCCCATCCTTAACCCAGGGAGATGTCACTAATAATAACACATTGACATCATATTGACCCATCTATATTTCTTGCTGCAGGCGCTGACCTTGGTGTGCGAGCCCCTGACCTCGTCCACATGGACAACGTGACGGGTCTCATTGTGCCCAGCGAGGGGTCGCGCATGATGCTGTCCTCCGGGCAGACGGTGGAGGTGCCTGGGGACTTCTTCCTGCACCCCCAGACAGGGGCCGTGCTGCCCATACAGGGCAACGTGTCCTACGACACCGTCTCATCCAAACTCATCTTCACTGTCGACTCTGCTATCGGTAAGGGTTGGAATGATATTGTATATGTAAGATTGTCTATATTCATGGCATGTGTCTTATACAATGAGCCTGTGTGACAGCTCCAAGTGTGTGGAACAATGCTAACTAAAAGTCAGGGAGCCAATACTTGTTTATTGCCTATAATCCTAATTTGCAGGGAATATATTGATTCCATGGTATATTTGTGCATTACTAACCGGGGATATGAAGCAAGAAAGATAAAGCAAAAATTTACAAAAAGAATCTCAAGAAAGAGTAACAAAATCATATCAATTTTGATGAATGAGAAATATTTCTGTATACACATTTCCATCAATTTCAACATGATTACCATGAGTGGCAGAATTGCAGAAAGTGACAACCCAAAAAACAATAAAACTTTAACAAAACATGTTCTACATTGTCCAGGTGAGGCCTACCGCAGTGAGGAGCCCCTGATCCCCTACGTGCCCTACCCCATCAACCCGGACACTGGGTCCCACGCACCGACCCGCTTCACGCCCCCGGACCACCGCCGGGACCTGGTGTACGGCGGTCCCATCTCGGACCCCAAGACCGGCCTCCATGTGCCCATTGTGGCAGTGACCATCCACCCCCAGACGGGCGGGGTGCTGCCTATAGGGGGCACACACCTGGACCCGGTCACCGGGCTGCCGGTAGCTATAGAGATCGGCTCCCTCATGGTGGACCCTGACACCAACATGCCTGTACCTATCCTGTCTGTGGAGATAGACCCTGTATCAGGTCAGTGACAGTCGTAGTGTTAAAGTATTGCTTATAAACCTCCTAGTATTTACTATTTATACATGTCCAACTGAGTATAGTCACGTGGTATAGTCTAGCAGAAAGGACTTTTGGCACCCTTCCAAATGTTAAAATGACCACAATGATTTTCCCATTTACAACTGCAGTGGATAAAACCTAGAGAAAATGTCTTAGCAAGCTTAAATTAAATATCACTTCTTATATCAGTAACTTCTCATAAACAGGCTTGCTGATGCCCATACAAGGCACAATATTTCTTTAATTAACTCTAGAACTCCAGTTGTAACCACTGCAGGTGCCATGATAACCATACTTTGATAACCCATAACAATAATTAATGTTTCAGGCCTGGTGGTGCCAGTTGGCGGTACCCGTGATGGGGAGCGCGGCCGGGTGGCGCTGATCCCCGGTGACCACTTTGTGGAGGTGATGAGTGGTAAGGAGGTGCGGCTGGGGTCAGCCTACAGCAGTGAGGGCGAGGTGCTGCCCTCTAGTGGAGGCTACCAGACCCTGCTAGACTCCATCACCATGGCCTGTGAGGCCCGCGTACTGGACGCTCTCAGACAGTACACCGACACCATAGCAGGTAACACTTTCACACACTACAGGGAAAAGCCAATTTTTCCCCCCTTATTTTATGTGAATTAGATTTTTCCCCAGAAGTAAGTGGGGGACTGGGGCTTTATAGAAGCCTTATTGTCAGCTTTAAAAAAAATCTAAATTCTAGAAATATTTGTTTTCAATAGATATGCCAAAAGATACCTCAAGTACTGCGTTACATTTTTATTCGTTATTTAAGTTAATGATCTAAAAATAACCTGGACTTTATTCGGGTAAGTTAACATTGAGATGTGAAGTGGATACTTTTGTGTAGTCACAATAATTTCCAGAATTTAAAGTTTTTCCATATTTTTAATTATTTCTAATAATTGGTATCAACACCCCAGCTGTGAGCTCTGACCTACATACTGTACTATATTGTTCCCCTAGCTGTGAGCTCTGACCAGGCGGCGGCTGAGCTGAATGCCCGACACGAGGAGACTCAGTTAGAGTCGAGTCTGAAGGAGTTGGAGAAGGCCCGGACCAGGATGAAGTCCCACCTGCTGCACACCCGGCACGACCTGGCACGCCGCGATGAGCGAGCCGCCATCCTCGCCAGCACCGGAGGCTCTCCAGGTACGGACTCATCTATAGCTTTAATCTCTCTCTGACATTTGTTAATGAATGCACTTGCATGTTGCCTTGCCATGATACACGAACGCAGTACCACAATGGTGTCCCTAGGTCTCTAATACCGGGGCTCACTTGGAGGCATCACTTTTATTTAATCAGACTAATAGTAAACTAAATTGATAGCATTAATTTGCTTGTACACTTCCAGTATACTACTTACAGCCTTCCATTGTTGGTTTCCATTCTCTTTTCCAATCATCAACATCTTACATCCTATGTAGGCTAATACAATGTTGCCTTGCCATGATACAAGAACGCAGTACCACAATGGTGTCCCTAGGTCTCTAATCCCGGGGCTCACATGGAAGCACCACTTTTGATAGCATTCATTTGTTTGTGCACTTCCAGTTTACTACTTACACCCTTCCATAGTTCATTTCCATTCTGTTTTAGAATCTGTGCAAAGACTCTTTATTGAAAATAGTATAGCGATTCCTTTCTAGTATGTCATGCCCTTCATCCTATGTAGGCTAATACAATTTGCCATTTGCTCTTTCTACAACAGGCATGTACGAGGACCAGAGTACGGGCCAGCTGCTACCGATACTGATCGGTACGACCATGCAGGACCCGTCTGGTGTGGAGATGGACGTGCCCGTACTGGGCGCAGACAGAGACAAGGCGACTGGCGCCGTCAGACCACTCGGAGGCACCATGGAGGATCCCGAGGGACAAGGTAGCACTCATTTTTATATATGATTTTAATCAAATCCCCCATATTCTCTTTCTTCCTGTAAAAATATTATATTCACAATTTGTTGTATCCTTCCTAGAGATTGTGAGAATGATTATGCTTCAAATGATATCAATTAGTGCAGGAGTAGGACCCATTTCAAACCTTAAAATCGTTTAATTAAAAGACGACAAATAAGTGCTGGAGGTAACAGATCTTTAGCAGATGTGTGCGCTCAAATGGATATCTAATATGACCATTCAATTTTCTTCACACCAGGACTGGTACCAATCACAATTGGAAACCGAGCGGTGGACCCGGTGACGGGAGAGCTGAGCCCAATAGTGGGAGTGAGGATTAACCCAGACACCAACACAGTAGTACCAGTCACCCAGTCCTCCAGCGCCCACCGTAAACGTAAACCCCCACTGGGCGCCCTCACCGCCCTGGAGGAGGAGGTCGCCGCCCGGAAGAGCTACTGGCGTCGACAGAGACAACGCGAGGTTGAGATCACAGAAGAGGAATTCGGACTCTCGCATCAAATTCTCTTCGCCCTGGACACACTAGCCCCACAGAAGGTTAATATCTATGAATATTAATGTGCTTTTTTTCTCATATAACATGATATTAAAGGTGGCAAACACATACTAACTATACAGTTAAGAAGCAGCCTTAAGCATTAAAACAGAAAAACAATGTGTCTTATATAACAAAAGGATTGCTTAAAATGCTATTACATGAGAAAAGATTCAATTACTTGTAAAAAATATCATTGTTTCTTAATATATGAAAACATTGTTTAAACTTAAACCTGAACACTTGACCTTTCAGGTGGAATCATTCCTGAATGCGACCATGGACAAGGCTAATGTGCTCCACGACATGGCTAAACAGGAGACCAAGCGGCGCTCTGAGGCACAGGCCGAGTACGAGGCAGTGCTGCCGCCCGACGTGGTGGCCGTGGTGACGGAGGGAGACGAGGGGGAGCGCAAGACGGAGGAGGCGCACTACAACGCACACAAGAAGTACATCGAGGTGGTCAAGAAGTTCATCCAGAAACTGGCCGCCGAGGAGGAACGCTACAAGGAGCGCCTCGCCGACGTGAGTGGACTTGTTCAATTTAATGCTTTAAAATACACATTGTGCTTTAATGTCCTATACCCTTTAAGGGAATGATGCATCAATGCAGCCCTGGCGTCAGGAATGTATCAACCCTATAAAACCAGCCTAGTACATGAATGCAGCATGGGCTTGCCATAGCTAAAATAGTACACCATTTACCCTCTAAGGACGGATGTCGCTAAAAGATGACATTTGTCGTCATGATGCACTTATGCAGCCCCGGAAAGTCACTCGCCGGTGCTGCATGGGTGCATCATGCCGACCCTATGGGAGTGTCTGAACACTGTAAGGTCAGCATGATGCACCAGTGCAGCCCTGGCATTCATGCATCCTGACGACAAAGGGCATGATGCATTAATGCATCATGCAGTTGGTAAAGGCTCAGTCTCACGACTTTGTAGAGTCTTTGACCAGGTGTTTGTTACAAAGTCATGAGACTGAGCCTAAAGGGTTAAAGAAGGGTTTAAAATTTGTAAAAAAAAACCCACTTAATTAAGATATAAACCTCTTGCCCAATTCCAGGTGCAGGACGCCATGAACCCGGAGGCGGAGCAGGTGGTGGAGCAGCGGTACCAGCAGGCCCGGGGCCGGCTCCAGGCCGAGCTGCGCGACCAGATCCTCACCAAGATGGAGACCCTGGACACCGACCACTCCGCCCTCGAGTACGCACGGCAACGCTCCGAGCTCCTCACCGTAGAAGGCAAGGCCATCCTAACAGGCAACATGCTGATAGCCGGGGACTATGACTGCATCCTAGCGGGAGTGTACGGAGAGTCGAACCTCTCCTCATCCTCCTCTAACCAGGAGTTGGTGCCGCTGCTGAAACAGCTCATCGCGCTGCTGGAGGGAGGCGGACCCTTCATGTTGTCACCCGACCTGCTCAACATCATTAACGGTGGTGACATCAACATCCATGGGGGAGCCGGTGCGTCGGGAGCCGGCGGTAACGTCGTGATACGACAGACGGCACCCGCGACTCAGGCACAGCCGGTGACTCACACTGGAGGAGACTCCAAGAGCAAGGACTCGTCCAAGGTCACAGAGTCACAGCTTGTCCAGAAGGCTGCTGTGAACCAAGTTGGCAGCGATATGGACTCCAGCGCTTTGGTCGACCCGAACAAATTCAGCCAACTCGCCATGAGCGATTCAGAGCGGAAGGACAGAATTAGGGACCTTGTGACGAAACAGACGTATGAAGCGGCCAAGCTGGAAAGCGACCTTCGCAAGGAGGAAATCGGGGAGATTGACGGCACGATTCATGAATTTGAAGCGCAGAAGCAGGCGATGAGGGAAGATCTGAAGAAGGACATGATGGCTAAACTAGCCAAGGCAAAGACAGACGCCGAGAGGGAGAAGTTGATCCTGGACCACGCCAACAACATGGCCAAGATGACCGACAACCTGGAGAAACAGAAACAACAACAACTGACGGAGCTCCGTAAGAAGCTGCTGGACCGTCGCCGACAAGCCAAGAAGAACCTCCACAAGACGCATCTCGCTGAGGCCAAGTCCCAAGGCCTCCCGCCGGACATCGTCCCCGACATGACCATCCCCGCCCACGAGAAACTAGACGCCGACCTGCGTAACCTCACCGCACAGGAGGAGAAGCTCAAAGCAGACTTGTCTCGTACAGAAGCGGAGGAGGCTGGTAAGGACAAGCCGGTGTTTGACGCGGAGATGGAGGCTCGTCTCCGGGCGCTGCACATTGTGGACGACCATAAGGAGGTGCTGATCGGCTCCATGTGGAAACAGGCCGAGGACCAGCAGAGACGCGCCCTCTCACTCAAGGAGAAGCTCCGGGCACGCAAGGACCGCAACAAGAAACGTACCATCCAGGACGCTGCCTTACTGGGGGAGGAGGGCAAGCAGCTGGCTGAGGCCGGGGCTGACGCACAGCTAGAGGCAGACAGAGTCAACGAGGAAAACGCTCTCATGGAGGCTCTCAAACTGCTAGAGGAGGTAAGGGGGAAACAAGTTGTATTTTATTGTTGTTATATTGATTAGAAACTTCTCTTTTCTTTTTGAATGTGAAAGAAAAGAAGATGAAGTTTCTGTTTTCTGATATATAAACTTTGCATGTCATGTTAAATTAACATCTCTTACACTATAAAAATAAATTTGTATGCCATGTAAGAATAGCACGTTGCCTTTAACCACCAGTTTTTGTCATTATGCACCAACGCAGCATCAAAAAACTTGTACTAAACCTTTTACTTTGACTTGTCTCCCAGGACACGGCTCGGCGCAGTCAGGCTAAGCTGCTGGAGGAGGCGACTGTCTCCTGCAGCGAGGAGGAGCGCCGCAGGATCCTGGAGCAGTTTGAAGACGAGCAACTCGCGGCCGGGCTACGGCGTGATGAGCAGCTCAACAAACAACGCGACAATCTGCTCGCTAAACTGGCGGCCCGTAAACGTATGAAGGAGGAGCTGAACAAGGAGCAGGCGGTGGCTGCAGAACTGGACAGGATCACCCAGGCACAGGTAGGGACGGACTGCATGGAGAGGGGGTGTAGGGGTTTTAGTGCACCATACTGTCTTAACTGGGTGTTTTCAATAAAACTTTCGAAACTAATATTATCCAGAGATTTTGCTTGCCTCTTTCTTTAACACCCAAAAATAATTGAAATTTTTCTCAAATTATTCTGTCAGTTCCTTTTTGTGCTCTTTCGCAATATTTTTAGAAAGATAATTGCCCCCTACTCACATTCACAGTTGGAGAACAACAAATTCTAAAAATGAATTAGATCTCAATTCCTCTTGCTTGCACATATGTCACTAAATTGAGAAAAAAAAGCTTAAACCTGTAGCGATTTGCATCACCTAGAAATACCTGCCCAACTCCCAGTCGGTCTCAGAAAAGACACAGTTTCCCAACATGACATGGACATTTAATTGAGTATCCCCTTTTTTACAGGCCTCTAAAGGAGACCCTGAGGCTGCTGTATCAGACATTACTATTCACTGTTACTGTGTTATTACAGGCCTCTAAAGGAGACCCTGAGGTGGCTGCGGTGGTGGCAGACATCAGCGGGCAGCTGTCGGGGGCCGTGTTGTCGTCAGAGCAGCAGGACCAGCAGGAGGCACAGACGGCGCGCCAGGCGGACCTGGAGGCACGACAACGGGAACAGCAGCGCCGCCTGGAGGAGGAACTCGCCACCCAGAAACATGGGGAGGGCCGCAGCATAGACGCCACCATAGACGCTCAGCACAAACTGGTAGGGGAACGCTTTTACTTTTATTTTTTTCTTTATTATGGGCTCTCTTGTCGTATATGGATCTTCATCTTGCTTGGTTACCCTTAAAATAATAAGGGGAAATTTATTCTATAAAATTGGATTAAGGAATGTAATTTTCTGCCCCCCCACCCCCCCTTCCCAACCTCGACCCTGATTTTCAGAGGTAGAAGAGTTGTTTTTACATTTTCAAACATTTTTCTGTGGCAGTGATTTAGAGTGTTCTCTTGGTGTTTCAATGTACTTGACATTTCTGTTCTATCCACCATAAAACTCTGTCATAATCCCTAAAGTCGGAAGAAATATTTTTAGATGATTTAAACTATATTTTGACCAAGCTGGAGGAGGGACCGAGACCTTGCATGACACAACCAATTGTAAAAAAACAACTATAAAAATTAAATTACAATCAATTACAAAAAATGTAAAAGACTATAAAATACCATTTCATCCTGACAGGCTGTGGACGAGCACAAGGCTAAGTTTGACCGTGAGATGTTGATGAAGGGTAAGAACCTGTCTGAGGCAGAGTTTGAGGCGCTCATGAAGAAACACCGCGAGGAGCTCGCCAAGCTGGAGCTCAACATGGCACGCGAGAAGGAGGCCCGCAAAAAGGCACTCGACCAAAAGGTACACCGGGATATCCAGTATTTGTATGATAAGAAGATAATTCAAAAGTAAAAAGGCACTAAACCAAAAGGTTCACTAGGAGTGCATTCAATATTTCCTGGATTTCTCTTTTTTCCACAGGACTATTCCTTTAAGCAATGTAAATCCATTAAGAAAGTATATTCTATCTCTATGGGCACAAGTAGTGGATGTGTGGGGTGGAAGATTATTCTGCCATTAGACTCTTCACAAAGCCATGAAATTCAAGAAACAAAGAATATTTGAATAAAAATTGAAAAACCGCTGTTTGCCAATGCCCCGAGAAGCCATACAACGAGATAAAATTGTTTCCAGTATTCTATGCGATTAAGATAATCTTGCAGTAAAGTTGACCTCTAGTTACTTACACTGTGTGCCCTCTGTTGTAGCTGGCAGACCGTAAGCGAGCCCGTGCGGCGCGTCTGGCAGAGAAACACGGCCTGGAACTGGCCAAGGAGCTCAACACACAGCAGCAGGAGCGGGACAAGCTGGGGGAGAAGATCGCACGCGAGGTGGAGACCACCAAACTCACCCAGGGTCTCAAGGTAAGTGCTATACACACATTATCATGTTACTCTGACACCACTTAGACATTATGATGTTACTTAGACATCACCAAACTCACCCAGGGTCTCAAGGTAAGTGCTATACACACATTATCATGTTACTTAGACATCACCAAACTCACACAGGGTCTCAAGGTAAGTGCTATACACACATTATCATGTTACTTAGACATCACTTAGACATTATGATGTTACTTAGACATCACCAAACTCACACAGGGTCTCAAGGTAAGTGCTATACACACATTATCATGTTACTTAGACATCACTTAGACATTATGATGTTACTTAGACATCACCAAACTCACACAGGGTCTCAAGGTAAGTGCTATACACACATTATGATGTTACTCAGACATCACCAAACTCACACAGGGTCTCAAGGTAAGTGCTATACACACATTATCATGTTACTTAGACACCACTTAGACATTTTGATGTTACTAAGACATCACCAAACTCACCCAGGGACTCAAGCTACCACTTAGTGCTATACACACATTATGATGTTACTCAGACATCACCAAACTCACCCAGGGTCTCAAGGTACCACTTAGTGTTATACACACATTATGATGTTACTCAGACATCACCAAACTCACCCAGGGTCTCAAGGTAAGTGCTATACACACATTATCATGTTACTTAGACATCACCAAACTCACACAGGGTCTCAAGGTAAGTGCTATACACACATTATCATGTTACTTAGACATCACTTAGACATTATGATGTTACTTAGACATCACCAAACTCACCCAGGGTCTCAAGGTAAGTGCTATACACACATTATGATGTTACTCAGACATCACCAAACTCACCCAGGGTCTCAAGGTACCACTTAGTGTTATACACACATTATGATGTTACTCAGACATCACCAAACTCACCCAGGGTCTCAAGGTAAGTGCTATACACACATTATCATGTTACTTAGACATCACCAAACTCACACAGGGTCTCAAGGTAAGTGCTATACACACATTATGATGTTACTTAGACATCACCAAACTCACACAGGGACTCAAGGTAAGTGCTATACACACATTATGATGTTACTTAGACACCACCAAACTCACCCAGGGACTCAAGGTAGGTCTTGGGAGGCTATCTTTATGGAAGATAAAAGGGGTAAAGGGTTGATAATTTACTCACATTGTGCCTTATGTGCAGAACAATAGCTGAGCTCAGGTGAGCCCATGATTTACTTGCCCTGCTTAAAGCTATATGCTGCCTATACAGAGTTGATGACATGGTGCATGACTGCAGCACTGGCGAGTAGACTAGCCAGTGCTGCATTTATTCATCATGCTGATAAAGAACATTATGCACTAAACTAATATGCTTCTTTTAAAATATGTCTAAAAGAATCACCAAATACTTAACTTACTTGTTTCCCCTGTACAGGATAAGGATGCTGAGTCGGCAGAGAACATGATCTACTCGGTGCTACATTAAAGCACTGTGCTGCCCTTACAGGGTTACTAACTCCTATTGTTCCCCTGTACAGGATAAGGATGCTGAGTCGGCAGAGAACATGATCTACTCGGTGCTCCATTAAAGCACTGTGCTGCCCTTACAGGGTTACTAACTCCTATTGTTTCCCCTGTACAGGATAAGGATGCTGAGTCGGCAGAGAACATGATCTACTCGGTGCTCCGTCAGCGACACACCAAGGAGGCCGTCCACCTGGAGGAGCAGCTCGCACGGTCACGCGCCACACGGCTCGCCGAGGCACGCAGCGAAGTGCTCGACAAGAGGGCCACCGAGCGGGAGAAGCTGCAGGCAGCCTTCGATCAGGTACAGACAGTAGAGTAGTCTGAGTGATGTTACTTGTCCTATCTCTGAATTGTATTTGCTTAAGCCTGATCCAGTTGGCATTCGAGTCGGGCCATATCAAACATGATTTGATAATCCTGATTCGATCGGGAACCGCAGATGGCTCTTTTCCCTAGTTACCAACCCAGTGAGTCATGCAGATCAGCGAATCTGTGGTTGGCTCAATATACTATGGGAAATTTATATAATTTGGAAGTTAACTGACATTTAGAAATTTAATCATAATGCCTGCTACAGTTTGAAACTCTCCACTTCTCTTCAAATCCTTTAACGATGAATAATTTTCATTTCCAACTTAGAAGCTTCCTTGAAATTGAAATTGGATATTTACAATTATTTGACAGTTTATTGTCTGCCTAGTTTAGATGGGTTTGTGAATGTGTGTTGTATTTGCATGTTTCAGGAGATGTCAGACCTCATCACTGACTCAGCTGGACTCTCCCCGGCCGAGCTGGAGAGCCGCAAACTGGAGCTCACCAAGAGACAGGAGGTTGGTAGACTTTTCTTTCTAAAACATCCTGTGTCCTTTAATTCAATATATTTATCAGCGGCCTATTTGAAGCTTTGGTCCTTTGTTTTATAGCACAGTGGCCATTGGATATTACAGTGTAACTTCTCTGATTATCCGACCCAAACCTTTGGATTTGAGGCCTAATTTGGCTTATAATATTTCCTTGAAATGGAGAGTTGGCTGTTTTTATTATCCCATCAAATAGCGTTTGAGTTTTATGTATTGCTCAAAGTTCTGTTTATAATGGGAGTCAGTTTATCAGAGAAGTTTTATTGTAGGATATTAGATAATTCAGCTTATAAAAAGGGCCAAGTTTATTAGAGAAGTTTTTTACCGTAGGATGTTGAATAAAACTAATGAATTCAAGTATAAGTGAGCTCACAACTCCCATACTTTGTGTTTTTTCCAGACACAAATGAGTAAATTCGACGCGCTCACAGAGCAGCTTGTGACCCGCACCCTGCGTGACCTTGAACCCCAACTGGAGGTGGAGGGCATCCACGCCCGCCTGGACCTCAAGGAGAGACACCTGGAGGAGATCGCACGCACCATGCGGGACCTCAACCCGGAGCAGGCGCTCGTCGACCAGTACGCTGCCGACGCCAAGAGAGCTGCCGAGGAGGCCAAGAATTACCGCAAGAACACGCTGGAGGCAATGAGGGCCGAGCTGCAGCGGAAGAAGGAGGAGGCTCGACTCCGGGACGAGGAGCGCAAGAGGAAACTCGCTGAGGAGCTCAAGTAAGGCTATATGATAATGCAGATTTATATTAACAAGCAAATCATTCTGTATTAGATATGCCTTTTAAATAACCTGTGTCTTGTGTATAACCAACACCCCCAATCTAGCAATTGTCTAGAAAGTGCACCTGCGATTTGGTTCACATATAACCCATGTATAGTTATTTAGAGCCTGATGGTGACCGAAAGATGGAAGAATTGGGGTAATAATTAAAAATCTAGCATAGATTTTAGTCAAAAAGAGGTGTGTCCATATTAAAGTATGTGTGCAAGTTAAGCCAAATACTGTTCATTCATCACTACATGTTGTGGGTAAGCTGGGGCAGTTTGTCTCTTATCGAATCTAAAAGACAAACCTGGACACCTATGTTTCTATGGTGTATAACTCACACCTGATAAACATGAAGAAAGTCGGGTACTCAGATAACATTGTATCCTTCAGACGACTTGAGGACGAGGTAGAGACCACACGTAAACGTGAAGAGGAGCGAGAGAAACAACGCGAGGCGGAACGTGAGGAGGCGAGACGGAGACAACTGGAGGACAAACAGAAACGTGAGCGGGAGGAGATCCAGAACTCGGCGAGCAGCGAGGAGGAACGAGACCGCCTCCTGCGGGAACATGAAGAGAACCTGGCCAAGTTTGACGCCTCCCTCAAGGCCGAACAGGAACGCAGCAAGAAGGCTCTACGGGTACGTCACTCACTTAGCTCATCTTAGTTACTGACTGAAGGAACTCATGCAGAATTACAATCATTGATACTGAACCCTTAAAGGATGGCATGATGCCCTAATGTATCATGCCATGGGTCATCATGATGCATGAATGCAGCCCTGCCAAGTAATTCAACAATGCTGCATTCAAGCATCATGCTAACCCTACAGGGTTGAGACACTCCTGAAAGGGTCGTCATGATGCACCAATGCCGCCCCAGCAAGTTACGGCTATATTGGTGCATCATGACAACAAATGTTATCTTTTAGTTACATGCCATCCTTAAAAAATGGGATTTAACTTGGGCCTCTGAATAAGACAACTTGGAAAAAATCTAGATAATTAGATTTGGAAGGAATACCAGATTATTTCTGTATAGTAGGGCTGAAGGTCTTTTTCCCTTGATTTTGATATTTTTCATATAATATACTTGTTTATCCCCAAACTGTACTATAAACTTGTTGACCCCCACACATCCCTGTACTATACTATATCCTGTTACAGGCTAAGTTAGACGCGCGGCGGGCCAGGCGGCAGGCGGCCGGGGCGGCTCAGTTAGACTGTATCTTGTACTGTACTATACACTTGTTAACCCCCATACAGGTCTGTACTGTACTGTACTGTAATACTGTCCTGTTACAGGCTAAGTTAGACGCGCGGCGGGCCAGGCGGCAGGCGGCCGGGGCGGCTCAGTTAGAGAAGGACTTTATCCTGGAGGAGGACACAGAACAGCAGAAACTGCTGCTGGAGGCTATGAAGGATGACGCAGAGCGACAGGCCGCCGAGTCACGGAGCGCTAAGGGCACCGGGATATCTGTACGTATTATATTGATATAAACCTAGCCTACAAAGTTATTAATGTAATAGAGACACACTGTCGAGTAATCGATAGTTGCTGTAGGGAGGGCTTTACATATTTTACGCTAGATTCAGAATCATTCTGTGTCTTGAATAATACAGAATTCTTGTAAACCTCATCTCAGACTTTAATGTAAATAATTCATCAACAAAAAATAAAGATTAGTTTACATACTGATACTGCCAGATAACCCACGAGCAACATACTTAGTGCATTGAAGTGCTCATTAAAACTTTAATTCCCATGATTACATTTAATCATGTAATTTTTCAATGATCATATTTAATTGTGTAATTTCCACTTCTCCCCCACAGACTCCGGGGTCCATGCTGGCGTCCACGGGTAACGCGGAGGAGGACTGGGTGAACCTGCTGATGGCCTCCCCACTCTTCCAGCAGATACAGGACATACAGGACCTCATAGACAAGAGCGCTGCTGCCGGCGGAGGGCCCGGCTCTGACAAGGTTCTTGGTGAGTGTACGGAATATCATCTTTATGCCACTTTTACTCTTTTCGGGTAAGGTCAGGCCCCTAATAAGTTAGTCTATGGATTCCATGGACCATGTTCTATGGAATCTATTGGACAACAGTAAAAGATATATTGATAGAATTAGGTTGTTGGCGTGTCTTTGAGTCCATATCTGGGCCCTGGGACAGCACCTCGAGAGGCCCCGCAGGGGGCTCAAGAGGACGAGAGGACATGACAACCACCTAATTCTATCTTTATCCCTCGAGAAAAGGAGATAAGGGTCAAGGTTATAAAGTATCAAAAGGTTTAAAAGTAAATTAGGATGTTAAATGACGAGATAATGAACATATTTAGGACCTCTGCAAATCCCCCATCAGGGCCCCAATACACGCAGCCCTTAGAGACGGAACTGGGCCATGTAACCAAGGGGAACCGGGAGTTGTTGATGTCGGTCTGGATGGTAAATGGCTAAATTACTTCATGTTAGAGGGGTTATAGCTTTAATCTGACTTGGAATTCGAAGCCTATACATCATATGACCCCAGGGGTCTGTTCACAACTCATAGATTGGAAGAATTTTGCTAAAAATGCACATTTGATAAAGACCGTTTTGACGAATTTCAGAAGATAACATTTGTGACAGAATTTCATTGATCCTGCAACAGCCAATCAGGGCGCCCTGTTTTTACAACCTTGACAACATAGTAAAACTGCTTGACAACTCAAATATCACTTGACAACATCAAATATCGATCTTAGATTTGATGTCTTGATATTTGATTCAAACACCACATCGAGTGGGATAAAGATATAAATATTGCTTTAATACTCACCCTTTTTTGAGAAAAGAAGTATCCTTTTGATGTGGCCCGAATGATTTTTCTTTTGAGGGAGGAGGGGGGGCGTGAATTGAATTTTAGATAGAAAAGTACAGTGGATTCTGGTTACATTGAGGGCCTTTTGGCAGGCACATTAGCTCCTTCTAAGCTCTAGTCATAGAGGTAATTGGCAATTTTGGCAATGAAAACATATTCCTTATAACAGGAAGTTCCTGTCCACTTTATAACCAGATTTCACTGCAAAATGTCCCTGATTAAGACCTGACCTAAACCCATGTGTGTGCCTCCAGGTGGAGACTAAAGCCATCACTCTGACTAAGACATAACATTGATCCCCTTGTCTGTCTGACTTCTACCTAACATAGCCCCTTGTCTGTCTGACTTCTACCTAACATAGCCCCTTGTCTGTCTGACTTCTACCTAACATAGCCCCCTTTGTCTGTCTGACTTCTACCTAACATAGCCCCTTGTCTGTCTGACTTAGACCTAACATAGCCCCTTGTCTGTCTGACTTAGACCTAACATAGCCCCTTGTCTGTCTGACTTCTACCTAACATAGCCCCTTGTCTGTCTGACTTCTACCTAACATAGCCCCTTGTCTGTCTGACTTCTACCTAACATAGCCCCTTGTCTGTCTGACTTAGACCTAACATAGCCCCTTGTCTGTCTGACTTCTACCTAACATAGCCCCCCTTGTCTGTCTGACTTCTACCTAACATAGCCCCTTGTCTGTCTGACTTAGACCTAACATAGCCCCTTGTCTGTCTGACTTAGACCTAACATAGCCCTTTGTCTGTCTGACTTCTACCTAACATAGCCCCTTGTCTGTCTGACTTCTACCTAACATAGCCCCCCTTGTCTGTCTGACTTCTACCTAACATAGCCCCTTGTCTGTCTGACTTCTACCTAACATAGACCCTTGTCTGTCTGACTTAGACCTAACATAGCCCCTTGTCTGTCTGACTTCTACCTAACATAGCCCCTTGTCTGTCTGACTTAGACCTAACATAGCCCCTTGTCTGTCTGACTTAGACCTAACATAGCCCCTTGTCTGTCTGACTTCTACCTTACATAGCCCCTTGTCTGTCTGACTTCTACCTAACATAGCCCCTTGTCTGTCTGACTTCTACCTAACGTAGCCCCTTGTCTGTCTGACTTCTACCTAACATAGCCCCTTGTCTGTTTGACTTCTTCCTAACATAGCCCCTTGTCTGTCTGACTTAGACCTAACATAGCCCCTTGTCTGTCTGACTTAGACCTAACATAGCCCCTTGTCTGTCTGACCTCTACCTAACATTGACCCCCCTTGTCTGTCTGACTTAGACCTAACATAGCCCCTTGTCTGTCTGACTTCTACCTAACGTAGCCCGTTGTCTGTCTGACTTCTACCTAACATAGCCCGTTGTCTGTCTGACTTAGACCTAACATAGCCCCTTGTCTGTCTGACTTCTACCTAACATAGCCCCTTGTCTGTCTGACTTAGACCTTACATAGCCCCTTGTCTGTCTGACTTCGACCTCACATAGCCCCTAGTCTGTCTGACTTCTACCTAACATAGCTCCTTGTCTGTCTGACTTCTACCTAACATAGCCCCCTTGTCTGTCTGACTTCTACCTAACGTAGCCCCCTTGTGTGCCTCCAGGTGGTGACTACAGCCGTACGTACATCGACGTGAAGGACGCCCAGTGGTTGTGTGAGGGAGACCTGACCCCGGCAGACATCAACTACATCTCACCCAGCCAGTTTGTTGTCTACCGCTTTGGTGTCTTCATCATACGGCTGCTGCACAAGACCATCGGTACTCCCGAGGTGACGCTTCTCCTCGCCAACAACCTCCCGAGTAACAATTACAACAATAACTGCTTCCGGCACTCGTTCTTCTACGAGCGGGCGCGGAGGATCCTTTTTGTGCGGCGGGAGCGGATGGAGTCGATCGGAGACTTCATCCTGGTTATACTGCACTGTCTGGCTCACATCCACGCGGATGACTTGGTCAATGACAGTAACCCCATCTTCCTGAGGACTTTCTACAAGGTAAGGGGCTGATACTGAACAAAGAATAAATCAATACCTGCGACATCCAATAGGTTATAAGTATTTTACGAGTTCAATGTTGTTGTTCAAAAGAAATTCAGGAGTTGAAAAAAGAAAATCAGGGCCCTTATACAGGTGAAACTTTGAGGTTAACATCTTTTCCCTGGTATTAGCATGAGAAAAACTTCATATCTTAATGCAAACCAACCATTTTCTGTAGGAATAACTGACAGCGAATCATGGTAATGGCACTGGTAATGGTTATATTTTGATTCAGGCACATTTATGGCAGTTTGTGAAAAAAGCTCTTGAACTTTTATGAGATGATTTGTAAACTTGAATATGTAGAATTTCAAATAAATGAATCTAAAAGTCTTAAATTGAACTAAATCCATGTTTCAGGCACTGCGGCACATCTGCCAGGACATGTTCTTCTCGCGTACCCGCAGTGGCGCCACCACCCAGTCACTCCTCCACACCACACCAGGGGGCAGCACTCGGGCAGCCCTCGAGTCGGCCTTCCACGTCGCACGTAACCAGGACGAGCGCTCCAACGTCACCGGGGAGCTGCTGGATGTCAAGGTCACCCTGCCCACAGAGGCCGAGTTCTCAGAGCAGGCCATCACCGACCGACAGGCCGGCTACCAGAGGTAGGACACAGGCACCGTCTGACAGGGACTTACGAGCACTACGACAATGTCTCTGACCTCTTAGAGGGCTGACTCTACTACTCTAGTTCTGAATCATCCTATTTGATCATAGATTTAGTAACTATTTCAACCAAAATTGATTCAATAGCAATGTGACATTTTAATAGTATGTTGTCCACTTCGTAGAGCTATATATGGACTATTCAAGTCATTTTGTTAGATTACATTGTGTCACATCCTGATGTGGTTTGACACAACAGGGCTGTATACCACACCTTGGGGATGTGTTTTCAAACCGTGAGTTTCAGTTTTCACACCTTTGGGTTGTGTTTTCACGCCTTGAAGTTCTGTCTTGACACCTTCGGGGCTGTTTTTCACACCTTGAGGTTGTGTTTTCACACTTCATGGGCTGTATTTTGAGGTATTATAATTATCTTTGTGTATTTCAGGTTTGCTAGCCAGGCCCAGATGCGTGACATGCTGGCGTCTCAGGGCGGCTACAAGGTACAGAGTGACTTTGTGGCAGCCCGTATAGCGGAGCTCAAGGGGCAACAACCTCCCACATCCACCGCTCCCAAACAGTGAGTACTGGGAACAGTGTTATTTACCAGTACTTCCTCTATAACCTTTTGCAGATGTCTAAAAACTGGTTTTATAATTCACTAATGCAGTGCCTACATTGGCGCATCATGCCAAATCCAGGAGTATATATATCAACCCTGTAAGTTTAGGATGATGCATGAATGTAGTCAGTATGAGTAATCTGCTAGGAATGCAGTCATGCAGCATGACAACAAATTACAATAAGATAAAAGTCTTGAGCCATGACATCAGATGCTTTTATGCCCGAAAATCTGAACCAATTCCTAGGAGCCAATTTTTTCTTGTTTTATGAGTAATTCATTTGAGCATTTTAATTTTTAACCTTTTTATGATACCCAGAAAGTAGAGGAAACGGAAGTATTCTAATCCTGTAGAGTAAACACAATTGACAAAGGGTGTAAGATATTGAAGCACTTTCCACTGAAAGTTGACTACAAGCAAAATAATGACAATCCATGTACATGATTCCTGAAATCCCAGAAACTGAACATTTCTTGTTGCATTTTAAAAAGCGTAAATAATGGAAGTTTGATTACATTTTGAATATCAATGTCCATGTTACAGAGCGCCGCGTGCTAAGGCCATCTGGTCACAGCGGGACCTGCTGCTGTCTCAGCTCACAGACATGGAGGGGAAGCTGGACACACTCAACACGGAACTCACACAGGTACAGTCACTGTCAGATCTTTGTACTAACACACAGGTACAGTCACTGTCAGATCTTTGTACTAACACACAGGTACAGTCACTGTCAGATCTTTGTACTAACACACAGGTACAGGCACTGTCAGATCTTTGTACTAACACACAGGTACAGTCACTGTCAGATCTTTGTACTAACACACAGGTACAGTCACTGTCAGATCTTTGTACTAACTCACAGGTACAGTCACTGTCAGATCTTTGTACTAACACACAGGTACAGTCACTGTCAGATCTTTGTACTAACACACAGGTACAGTCACTGTCAGATCTTTGTACTAACTCACAGGTACAGTCACTGTCAGATCTTTGTACTAACTCACAGGTACAGTCACTGTCAGATCTTTGTACTAACACACAGGTACACTTACTGTCAGATCTTTGTACTAACACACAGGTACAGTCACTGTCAGATCTTTGTACTAACTCATCGATCATCAGTTTCTATCTGTACATGATTAACTCACAGGAACACTTACTGTCAGATCTATGTACTAACTCATAGATCATCAGTATATATCTGTACATGATTAACTGTTTACTGTCAGATCTTTGTACTAATGCATCTACCATATCTGTACATGATTAACTGTTTACTGTCAGATCAGATCTTTGTACTAACTCATAGATCTGTACTCATATCTGTACATGATTATCTGTTTATTGCACACATTGTCTTCTTTTAGTGGTAGGGTGCAGGATTAAAAGCACAGATTGCATCAAAATAATCTTGAAGTATGTCCCTTATCAAAATTTGTATGGAAAATATTATCGTAAAAGCTTTTTAAGTCATTATAATCCCCAAAGGAAATTTTACTAAATGTTCTATTGCAAATCAATAACTTTCTCATGAGGTAAAAACAATTTCTAAAAAAGGAAGAAAGAGAAAAACAACTTTTGGTCTTAGGTAATAGAAAAACCTTTTATTTTTGATACTTATTCTCTAAGAGTAGGAGAATAGAGCATGTCTTTCAAAATGTTACAGTAGGCTTGTTGTAATGCCTCCCCTATTTCCTCCCCTACAGGTGCTGAAGCTACCCTAAAGCACTGAGCGGTATCCCCTTAGTAGCCCCCTCTTACCCTGTGTATTCTCCCCCTACAGAAGCTTCCCTAAAGCACAGAGTGATCTCCCCTTAGTAGTCCCCTCTTACCCTGTGTATTCTCCTCCCTACAGAAGCTACCCTAAAGCACTGAGTGATATCCCCTTAGTAGCCCCCTCTTACCCTGTGTATTCTCCTCCCCTACAGAAGCTACCCTAAAGCACTGAGTGATATCCCCTTAGTAGCCCCCCTTTTACCCTGTGTATTCTCCCCTCCTACAGAAGCTACCCTAAAGCACAGAGTAATATCCCCTTAGTAGCCCCCTCTTACCCTGTGTATTCTCCTCCCCTACAGAAGCTACCCTAAAGCACTGAGTGATATCCCCTTAGTAGCCCCCTCATACCCTGTGTATTCTCCTCCCCTACAGAAGCTACCCTAAAACACTGAGTGATATCCCCTTAGTAGTCCCCTCTTACCCTGTGTATTCTCCTCCCCTACAGAAGCTACCCTAAAGCACTGGGTGATATCCCCTTAGTAGCCCCCTCTTACCCTGTGTATTCTCCCCTCCTACAGAAGCTACCCTAAAGCACTGAGTGATATCCCCTTAGTAGTCCCCTCTTACCCTGTGATTTCTCCTCCCCTACAGAAGCTACCCTAAAGCACTGGGTGATATCCCCTTAGTAGCCCCCTCTTACCCTGTGTATTCTCCCCTCCTACAGAAGCTACCCTAAAGCACTGGGTGATATCCCCTTAGTAGCCCCCTCTTACCCTGTGTATTCTCCCCTCCTACAGAAGCTACCCTAAAGCACTGAGTGATATCCCCTTAGTAGCCCCCTCATACCCTGTGTATTCTCCTCCCCTACAGAAGCTACCCTAAAACACTGAGTGATATCCCCTTAGTAGTCCCCTCTTACCCTGTGTATTCTCCTCCCCTACAGAAGCTACCCTAAAGCACTGGGTGATATCCCCTTAGTAGCCCCCTCTTACCCTGTGTATTCTCCCCTCCTACAGAAGCTACCCTAAAGCACTGAGTGATATCCCCTTAGTAGCCCCCTCATACCCTGTGTATTCTCCTCCCCTACAGAAGCTTCCCTAAAGCACTGAGTGATATCCCCTTAGTAGTCCCCTCTTACCCTGTGTATTCTCCTCCCCTACAGAAGCTACCCTAAAGCACTGAGTGATATCCCCTTAGTAGTCCCCTCTTACCCTGTGTATTCTCCTCCCCTACAGAAGCTACCCTAAAGCACTGGGTGATATCCCCTTAGTAGCCCCCTCTTACCCTGTGTATTCTCCCCTCCTACAGAAGCTACCCTAAAGCACTGAGTGATATCCCCTTAGTAGTCCCCTCTTACCCTGTGTATTCTCCTCCCCTACAGAAGCTACCCTAAAGCACTGGGTGATATCCCCTTAGTAGCCCCCTCTTACCCTGTGTATTCTCCCACCTACAGAAGCTACCCTAAAGCACTGAGTGATATCCCCTTAGTAGTCCCCTCTTACCCTGTGTATTCTCCTCCCCTACAGGTGTTGAAGTTTGATACTTACTCTCTAAAAGTAGGAGAATAGAGCATGTCTTTCAAAATGCTACAGTAGCCTTGTTGTAATGCCTCCCCTATTTGCTCCCCTACAGGTGTTGAAGCAGGAGTCAGACCTGAAGGAGGCACTCAGCAAGCTGCCGGCCGAGCGTCAGTCCCAGACCACCGAGCAGCTCACCAACCTGCAGCTCAAGAGGCAGAACCTGCTCAAACGCATCTCACACCAGGAGACGGACATCGCCGGCAAGAGGAGCGAGTCACTCAAGGCAAAGTAAACAAACTCATCAGCCACAGCAGAATGAGTGAAAGCCAAAAGAGCAGGCACTGTAACATCAGCCCCTTGAAGTTACATGTTAATTACATTCAATTCAATGTTGTGAGTTTAACTAACAAAAACAACTTTTAACAGAACATTGGTTCTAAGGGAAGGACCACTCCCAATAAAATCTCACCTCAAAGCCAAGTGAGAAAGAATAGTGAATAGAAAGGGCAAGAAAACTAACATTGACCTTATAAAAATGATTTATTGTATGCTTATGCCAATTCCAAAACCTGTTGAAAATGCTGATTAGAATTGTTATGACTACTTGGTTATATTGAATGGCGAACAATAATTCCTTCGACTTTAGTTCTGATGCACGCTTGCTACCTCCCGAGGGTTTGCATATTTTTTCGAGTGGCATATGAAGGTTTTAGTTAGGGCTACTAAACTACTTGTGTTACTTTCGTAAACTTTCTCTCCGTCCACCGTATGACTTATCTTTTACGGATAAAAGCCATTGATATAAAGTGTCCTTCTTCCGTCCGTGTAGGAACTCCTACTGTCCGTCCTATTGTGTTTGTCTTTTTATGTGTTTATATATTACACCCCTATTTTGATGTTATACAAATAGCAATGTGTCCATGTAACAGAATATGCAAACTTAAATAGTGTAAATTTGTGCATAAAATATTGTATAATCAAGATTTACAAAGTTTGACTTCACCATTCCGTCCATTTTGGTGTAATTTGCACTCATAATCCTCAAATGATATCAGCTTTAATGTTAATTAACTTTTGAATGCATTCCATAGATTTATTTTGAACTATAATGTTACTGTTAAACTAAATGTATAAACACTGTGATAGAAGAATTGGGGAGGCGATTTCTCCCAGAATTCAGGACCAAACAGTCTGTGATATTTGCTATATAAACCAATGTTTATACAGAATATGTGTGAATTGTCAAACTGCTAATAGACCTGTGCTCTCCATTAAGGAGCATGGGTCTTTAATGCTATTTAGTTAGAGCCAATCAAATAGCTGGGTATCATTATAACCACCGTTGATGATTCTAGTACTATTCAAGAGTTTGATAAGAGAGCTGTATAATACACATATGGTTGAGAGTTACATTGATATCCTGATTGCATGCCTGAATATTTGAATAGTTATTTTGATAAATTGTATGTAGACTTGTTACTTTTAAGATGCGCATCTTTAGTTGTTATACTCAGAATTAGATGTTGGGCTATACCACCCTATGCTGCTGGTCTGCATGGGGCGGGATTTGATGAATAAAACAATTATTGTACAATGAAACTGTCTTTTGTCTAACTTATTATGTTCTACCAGATTTTGACACAGAGCACACATGCTCCTGGGTCTTGGATGACTTTTAATTTTACTGTCATCCAATTTAACTAAAATGTAGCGGAAGGGTAGGTGGGTGGTCAGCGTCTTCGTCTGAAAATGTCTATGTACACTGTGCCGGGATGTTTACATGTAACTCAGGAGGAGGGCACATTGTGAGCTAGTAGACACAGTATAGCCATAAGCTGTGACATAGACTGTAGTTCTAATGCACCTAGTGCCATCGTCATATGAGTGTACAGCGCGTGCCATCATCAGTGCGCATCATTGTACACACATGTGTAATGAACATAGCCGTGAGCTGCTCCCTGCAGTCCTCTACTGGTTCTATACTCAAGTGGTTGTGTCCTGTGTCTACATATGTAGCAGTTATGCTAATGTTCTATGTGGCAGGACAGTGGTCAGCTGTTGACCACTGCACTACCCTACAATATGCTCTGGTCTAGCAGTCTGGAAAGCCAATTAATTATACCCCGGTAATTGATCATTCTGAGTGATGCATTAAATGACATTCCTGCAAGGCATTGGTGCTGTGAACTGGAAAATGACAATTGTATATGTCAGGAGCATTCTCAGAATCTGAAACTACAGGATTAGAGAACTAGCTTAACATGTTTTATCATTAAGTACGGTTTTCTTTGGTGATTACTGATCCCTCTTCTATGTACAAACTTTAAGCCTTAAGGGATCGCATACTGTTAACGTAGATATTTTCGCGCAGCTAAATTTTCGCGCACCTGGCACATAAAGGCATTTTCGCGCAATCATATTTTTGCGCAGCTGCAATCAGGGGATCTTTAGCTACATGTCAGTTTTTACGGTTTCTCAATTGGACAATTATTAAGGGTTTTACAGCCCAAAACTATTGTTCAAATATTTTGCCCCCCAAGCCTTTTCCAACACAGACTTTATAGTCTATGGTCATATCGGGGGCCACATAACATCCACGCTATCATAATTTAGACATCATATAGGTATAAAGTCCTACTAGGGATGTCATTGACATCCAATTTATGACATCTTGATTATGTTGATTTATTTCGATATGACATACTAGTAAACAGTTAATGTCTGCTTGAAAAAGAGGACCTTCATCTGTTTATTTCCTTCCTCGTGCTTGAGTCTCTAAAGATGAAAACTTGGTAGCCTTTTGAGCGTAATCTTCCTTTTCCCCTTAATATTATGGGCCTACATTGGTCACCATATTCAAACTGAGTAAAAAGCAAGTTCTAGATGGAATACTTTTACATTTTTTTGCAGTTTTAGAAAGGTGAATTGAAGGGTTACCTGTAATACAAATGGTGTACCGGTATGAGGCTTTTGTTGATGCGATAATCAGAAATCTAGAAATGTTGATATAGAGTGCAATATAGAATGTCAGATATCATTGAAAAGCTATTTTTTGTGCAATATTTTCGCACACATCATATTTTCGCGCCCATGTGTGATAAATGGGCGAAAATATGTACTGAGCGAAAATAAATACGTTTGCAGTAGTGCTTTGATGCATCATGCCCTTGGTCTGCATAATGCATGAATGCAGGCCAGTGCTTTCATTCATGCATCATGCTGATCCTGTCTGTTTAAGGATACACACTACCCTCCTTTCTGGGCATTACTTAATATACACCATTATGACTCTGTAATGCCTCTTTTAAATTCCCTGGATTGACAGGGCGGCCGTTGTTAGAGATGGTATGTGAATGGAACAAAAACGTTCTATTTTAGGTGGATTTTTTAAAAGCCCTATTGGATGGAATATTATCAGAATTCACATGTTTGGTAATTTGATTGTGATCTAAACATGATTTAGCAGGGAAGCGTCTTTGTTAATGAATAATTTCATTATTGAGGTCTATAGAGCTATTTAAATTGAGAAAATGGGGAGGGGGGGGTGATTTTTCGATTTCATTGATTTCCCACCAAATTATTTTACTAGAAACTCTGTGGCTGGAAAGGGTACTGGTTGCCAAAGGGGGCAGTCCTAAAAAAAAAGCAGGTATTGCAGAGCATTCTACCTTAATATTTGGAACCTCAGCTGTGAGATTGTGATGCCCCAGTTAATGCATACCGTAATCTGGGAGTGACTAATTCATATTAATCTCTGCAGATGGAGCCACTAATCACATTTAGCCACCAGCCGCTACACTGATAGCACATGAAGTATGAAAATGTCAAGGTATGTCCTGAGAATTCATCCTTTCTTGTGTGGTAGATTCTGTCACTGGCCGTACCAACTGCTATATAGTTATTGACCCTGTTATTATACGGAACACAAAACAAGCACCAAAAATTAAGTACACTGGATAAAAAATTGAGTTACCATTCAGGCATGGCAATAAGTAATCACGAAATGCAATTTTTTGCTAGTATTATCTAAGAGTCTTAAGCAGCCATTAAAGACCTATGCAGGATCCTAAAATCATTTGTGTTTGTGTTGCCCTAAATAGTATAAGAGTCTCGTAACCAATATTAACTACATGTGTCCTATTGCAGATATGATAACATATACAGGTTAAGTAAATAGAGTGGCCTTGTTTCACACAAGTCACATGCGGGAGTCAAGTCCTGTTGTACAACAGTTGGTATCTAGACCAGTATACTGTCTGTGGTCACAGCCACATAGAGCTTAGAGGTATAAATCGTAAAAGCTGTATGGTACACACTGCATAAAAGGAACCAAGAAGATTACAAATCAAATGTGAGTACATGTATTTAGGAAAGTGACCTTATTTATATCACTGTTATCTAACATATCTATACCATTTTGCTCTAGGTTTAAGTTCTATTCAGTTATTCTAGATAAGTTGGACTTGGAATATCCTCCTGACCTGACTGATGGATATACATCTTATATCCACATGACGCATGTATATATATGTCCTACACCTGGTCTCACTCAACAGGCCCATACACAACTAGGTCTATAGGGGTCTAGAAGGACATGTGCTGGTTATATCGACCAGCATTGATAAGAGCTGATAAAACTAGTACAAGCCTGTAGATAGTATGTACCCATTGTGGTATATCTTAGAGATTTTAACCTCAACCAGGGAAATATAAAATGGCGGACTCACTGGGAATGCCTCAAAATTCCCATAGTTAAGGCACTATAAACATACATCTCTTATGTTTGCTAAGGGAGCGCTGCCGACCCCTTGGACTTATAGTAACGCGCTGGCTTTTTCACTAAAAAGGGGTGCAATTTTTTTGGTCCCCTACTTCAAGGGGTCCAAATTTTTTTAATCCCCCCAAAATCCACCAACACCCACCATCTTCTTAAAAAATAACCACTCCCTAATACAAGACATTCACATTTTGCTGATGAATATGGACAAAGCATTTCGTTTGAGTGTGGTCATTTTCTAACATCAGTTGATTGGAGGGGGGGTGGCATAGGTTTTTGGTTTTCGAATGATTGAGGAGCTTCAACTCTTCAAAAGGTAGAGGGTATAACCCCACCCACAGGAAATGCCCACCATGCACCCCTCCCCTCTGTTATCAGGAAAATTATCATTCACAAACTCAGCATGGGTCAGATATGAATAATGGATCTACCACTCGACTTATGAATAAAGATTAGTCATAATATAAGGCTGTACATCACTCCAGGATATAGTGTTGTGGTTATCTGACCTCAGTGATCCTCTCTGTGACTGTGTGTGGTTGGTACTATTTCCTCTTTTATACTGAGGGCACAGGATCTGATAAATGCAAACACAGTGGCGATGTATGGCTCTATAATGGATACTCTGGTCGTACTTTATTTCATGCAGTGCATATTTTGACTGAAATCATGGAAGTTTTCCACAAAAATGTATACATGTCAATATAAATACATTTAAAGAGTAACAAATAAAACTACCTATTGTTTTGATACAACCTTTTGGGCTGAAAATGATGACATGTCCCGAGCCCTACTTTGGGATGTTTTACCAAGTTTAGTTTTACTTATTGTAGTAATGAACATGTCATTGCATATAGGTTTTCAAGTGCTATCGTATTTTAGTAAACCATATATGATTATGTGGGACTATTCATTCCTTATATATATTTCTAGACACATTTCGTATGATTTTCTCTCCTTAACATGTGCTACAAAATACCTTCCTCGTAATTATGCCGACTCTAAGTACCATTAATTCCCGCGTATAACCCGCACCTCGCGTATAACTCGCACCCCGACTTTGGGAAAATCTTATAAACTGCATTTGGGGTCTGAAAATTGTGAATTTAATACTGTTCTATACTTTCAAAAACCCCAGACTTCGAGAATATTGTACAACCCGCACTAGAGGTTTAGTTCGTGTATAACCCGTAGGTTATACGCGAGAATTTAGGGTAAATACAACGATACGACTTAAGTCTCAGGTTATAAGAAAGGGTTTACGGTACTATTTTATATTGGTCAGAGTTTTGACTCATTAGAACTCCTAGTATGAACGTACTGACAGTTATTATTTTCCTCCTCAGGTGTTGAAATGTTAACTGAAGGCAGACAGGACCTGGTGGTGTTATAGGCTTGCCCCGACTGACACTGCACCACTCGCTGTACCTGGTGATACAAACTAAAGATGGCGTACAGACCGTTGGACCACGAGACAAAGACCCAGATATTGCAGGAAGCCGGTCCGGACTTCCTAAGGAGAATAGGTAATGGCCTCCTTATATTCTCTACTATTCAAAACAAAAATCAACTATAGATAATTCAACATACATGGAATGTAGCTTTTATGGGATTCATAAATTGGGGCAAACATGTAGCGGGAGCAGCTTTTCATCTATCAATAAGCAGTTAGAATTAACTGCTGTAACTGGCGTTGTTTCTCTCTATACTTCCAATATGGGGTTTTATTTTTAAACAAGATGGTCTCAGTGGATTTGAGGAAGCGAAAAAAATGTTGGCCACAATTCGAGAGGTGGGTAGCGTGGTTGACCGAAGAATTTGGCCCCCTTGAAGTAGTGCGAAATGGATAATTGGAAATTTAAGTGATCGAGAGGCTGGGTGGTTTGTACCCCTTACATGAAAATCAACCAACCTACCCCCATACCAACATCTCATGATTACCAATTCCTAGTTCTATATATTTTCTCCTACACTGCAGGACCGCATGTTGGAGAGCCGGTATTCCTAGCTCACCTTGTTAAGCACAATGTCATCTCCTCTGAAGAATCGCAGGATATTCTTGTGAGTATCGTTTACTTGTCCTTCAGTGCTCACCATAAATTCCTGTGTAATACCCGCTGATTCATGACTGTTGGGTCGCATAAATCAATACCTGTTAGGGGTGGATTATAATGCCATTGGATTTAACATGCAGACAGAAAACAACAACCTGTATACAACAAAGACATTCAGTCTATTCACAGTAAAGAGAACTCTGATAACATAACAAATGGTGTCAAACACAAGGAAAATGGTTATTGAAAGCAATTGCAATGTTATTTTATCACTTAGTTTCGGGGTGTTTTAACTGATATTGTATCTTTGATATCCGCAGGCCATCCAGAAGCCGAGTGAGCGGAAGCAGGAGCTGCTGACGGTCCTCTACCAGTGTTCTGTGCAGCAGTTCCTGGACTTCTGTATCGTGCTTCATGACAAGGCAGACCGCGCTGACATCATCAGGGACCTCTTCCAGCTAAATGTGGACCACATCAGGGAACAGCAAGGTGAGTATTGACCAATGTGTGAGGTTGTTAAGATAGGATTTCAGTTACTTATGGTGGCCATTTTTCGAAAATTGGCCACCACATTTGTCACAGGGTAAAATTTCAATATCTGTAGAGTCAAAAATGTCTGATATACTGCTGTGTCCGATTTCATGCTTTTATTGTTAAAGCCATGATTTGCCTGATTATTGACACTGATCTGCCCTACTAAAGTAAAGCAGAGACTAAAATGCCGGAGGATCATCATTTCAACTCCTAATACCCCTACTGTTTAACCACCTACCACTTACTATTTGAATAAAAACTTAGCCTATACATAACACACACATTTATGGCTTTTGACACCAAATTAGTATTTGTAGTCATCATGGTCTTTGAAATATTTTTGATTCCCTGTCAACATTCTCTTCCACAGAGCAACTTATATCAAGTGAGCCACCTCTACACCCACCTACACATGGCTCCAGTTACACTACCCAGTCTGCACAAGACCAGCCACCTCTACACCCAACTACACATGGCCCTAGTACAACACACCCATCTACACATGCTCCCAGTTGTAAAGGCCAGTCTGCACAACGCCTGCCACCTCCAGATCCACCTACACATAGTCCCAGTGCTATGCACCAGTCTGCACCACACCGGTCACCCCCACCCCCATCTACAAGTCACCCTGCTCCAAGTAACACCCTGCAAGCTGAAGTCATCAGAAGTATGTTAATCCACATTGATTATAAATGATTTAATGCACTTTGTCCTTTTTAATCAATATATCACATTTATCATATATCTGTCAGTGAATAGAGAGGTTTGGAAATTTGACTGAATTCAATTTAATTTATCTCAGTTTTAAATAGACATAAGGATGATTGTACATTTGAAAGTCTGATTTTGAAATGATGCAAAAGACTCATAGAATTGCAATCAATTTGGGGCCAACAAAAATTAAAAAGGTGTGCTTCAGGCAACCCAACCCTACCTATTACAGCAAGTGACCTGCACAAAGCCTTTTCCAAAAATTAGACTCCAATTCCCTAGGGAATGTATTGGAGAACTCCCAGATTGCTGGTGTGAGTCTGTGTATGGGTGGTGCAAGGATATTGTTTGGTCACCAAAGAACAACAGTAGTCAGGCAGTGGCAGGAAGTGCCCACCAGTTAGGCTGCTACGGGAATATGGAGATCGGGAGGTCCCGGCTAACAAAGAAAACATTATTTTAGTCAAAATAATGTTTAAAAACCTTATATAACATTATGCCATAGTAAGGAGCATTAGAGGAATGTTATATAACGCTATGTATTGTTATAAACTGTTGTATAACATTTTTTGTTTCCTAGGGTAGCTACCCTCAACCAAGAACTGTCACTACCACTTAGTCTCATATAATATCTGCATATTGAAATATACCACACATAATTTTAGTGTACAGAGAAAACCTTTTTTTGAATATTACAGTTCCTCAATTCTACTCTGGTCAAACTGGCTATAACATTAATGGATAAATCATAAACTCATTTTTTTCATGTGTGCAGTCATCAGTGACCATGCCAGAGGATGTTTACGTCTGTTGATGCGTCGTAATGTGTACGACATCGGTGACAGCCCATCAGGAAAGATCATACACACTGGAAAGATTTACGTCAAAGTCAATACTCAGCATGAAACAAGTGATGGGTTAGTATGAGAATAAAATTGTAGTATTCAGCCTGAGAGGAACATTTTTACACAACCTAGTCCATAGGGAAATTAAATACTGTGACAACTGTCACTGTGAAATATATATGAATAACAGACCAATATTTCTGTCTCTTTGCATCAGAAAGGTAACTAAAAGATACTTTTTCTTGATATTATAGGGGTATGTTTATCATATTTTTTTCATCTTATGGGTTCCAGGAGTGAGTCAACTTGTGGCTTGTCAGAATGCCTCACTAATTCCTCCATGAATGGGGATGTTACAAAGTTGCTATGGTCGGCCATTTTTGAATCTAGGGTCTGGTTGTCTGAAGGACAATTTTTATTTATTTATTTGGTCTGATGGTTGACCTATATAGGAAGACAGCACTGAAAAGCTTCTTGCAACTGAACTTATTTAAAATGAAAGACAGCAAGAGTAAAGATCACTATTTCATATCGAGGAACTGAGGTCAAACTGGTACAATATCCTCATGTATAATTATTAACTAATTCCCTTCATCTTTATTCTAGAAACCTCCAGGAAATAGCCGAGGAAGACATCTTGAAATGTCTGCCAGATGAAACTTCAGTCCGTGTAGTCCAGGTCCAAGGCCCACCAGGGGCTGGTAAAACAGCACTAGCCGAGCACGTCGTGTACGACTGGGCGAGGAAGTTCTTAGAAAATCTGGAAAAATTTGGCCTGACCGGGATTGATAAAGACCTCTTCACAACGATGGTTTTCATTTCCACTAGGGCCATGACTGGCAACATGGATGAGGCCATCATGGACAATCTCTTGTGTAAAGAACAAGACAAGCCGGTCCTCTTTAAGCACATCAAACAGGGCAATGGTATCGGTCTGGCACTCGATGCCATTGATGAAATCCGGAATAAAACTGTTCTAGAAAACGTCAGGAGGTATCTCAAATACCAGCAGACAAGTGGAGACGGTACCCGTGTCCTCGTCACTACCCGAAGTGACCTTGGTGGGATTGAGTCCAGAACCTTCGACCGTCTTCTGGTCTTGCAGGGGTTCACCTGGGATCAAGGAATGGCTTACATTAAGGCATACTTCCATGGGGAAACATCTGATGGAGTACTTCAGTACACACAAGCTCATGAACGTCAGCTATTCTCAGTAGTGACAAATCCTCTAAAGCTTCACATCTATTGTGCACTAGTGTCAGAAGGGGAACTGAAACTGGATGAGAATGATGACCTCAGCATTATGAAGATATTCCGGCTTCTAGAGCAGTGCCTCATCCGAAGAAAAGGGGGTAAAGTAACTGAGGAACAAAGCCGAAACATGTACCGCCTCTGTATGCACGGGCTGCTGCACGGCGTGAGGCAGTTTTCTCAGGAACTATTTGATCAATTCCATATCACTGAAGAGAGTCATGTGTTCTTCATCAGGATGGAAAAAACATCGCCCACAGGCAGCAAAGTCTCATACGCATTTCCTCACGAAATGCTGTATGAGTACTTTGCTGGGCGCTACATTGAATCACTTTCGCTAGAGAGTAAGAAGGCGCTGCTTCTCTCCATCTGCTCCGACCCGTCATTTCGCAATCTACAACGTATCATTTTTGAAATCTTGTTGCAACAGGAACAAGATACCCTTGACCTACCTCAGATGGTAATCCGGAGCATATTTATTCTGCAACACAAGGATAGCGTTATGGAAAAACCAACGTGGATCTTTGAGAGGTGGTTCAATTTGTCCAGTAAACTGGTGGCCCTCCACAAACGGGTTCAACCTCCAGAGACACTCGACATGTGGATGCTCGAACATCAGAGTGAGAAGCAAGCCAAGGAAGTAAACAAGATATGGGACATCATTAATAATGCTTTTGAGAGCCAATATGCTGGACTCAAAAAGACAAACTGGTACCTTGGTCTTGTGGATGGCGTTTTGGGACACGTAACAGAATGCCTGCAGGCGTGTTCACTCGACCAAAGAGCAACCCTCACCAAAAACACCTCAGAGCATCTTCTGCCCTGTAAATACCAGGAGAATGAAAGGTTGATAGATTTTGTTTTAAAAGAATTAGCTTTTATTGCACTACCAATAATTTCCTGTAAGAAAAGCGAATAAGAAACATAAAATATAACACAAACTACAGCTATGACCCTTCATACCACCTTCTCAGGATGCTGTCCGGTCTTCTCAAAGCTGCACATTTGGCTCAGGGGCAAACTTCACAATGTTAACAATGCAATGTAAACTTTACAGTCTAAACAGCACTATTCAGAAACTGAAGTTAGATTGATGTAGTGTAATACAAATTGTATTAACCTAGTATCATGAAGAAATCTGGAATAATAGTGCATTCTTTCAAACTGCAATAAACCTTTACATTTTCAGTTTATTCTTGAGCATTCTTTTTCAGGCTTCGTTTTGTCTGCGCTGTTGGGGAGTCTCGTTGGGCAGAAGTCATCTTCAATACAGTGAATGGTCATGTCACTGTCAATGCGTGGACCACAGATGATGCCAAAGAAGCTCTGTACCAAGCACGGCTGTCAGCTCTGTCCTCAAGAATCACACACAAGTGTCTGATACTTAACACCAACAAGTACAGGAACCTATGGGGGCTGCCACCATCCAGCATACCTCCGGCTGCCGAGGCACAGAGTCCATACTCCGAGGAACTCAGACACTGGCTCCCCATCTGTAGAAGGTATGGACTATTACTTTGATATAAGAGTCACAAGGACTTATTTTTCCGCACTAGCGAGATACAGTGCTGCCATCATGTGGTACTATGGTACCAATTGTGCTCCCCCTAGTCACCAGCAACCAGCCCAGGCAAATCTCATGTCTAAGATTATGGTACAAATATGGCATAATTATTGTGAGTGGGTTGTACCTTATGTCACCTTATGTCACCTGTCCATAATAGGGTATTGGTTAGAATGGTAGATTCATGATGCAGAGGTCCTAAGCTCAAATCCCTGCCAAGTCATATCTTGCTGACCATACCATGCATTTATGTTCTTTTTTATTTGCTTTGATTGGTAAAAGTGAGTAGCAACCTAGAAATTTGATTAAGATTGGACAAATAAATATCAAAAGTGTGATAACAAATGTATAGTCCCACTTTTTCAAGGTACTATATGTATAAATAAGAAAAAGTATTGCTTGTTAATGGTATAGTGACAAATTGTGGCCTTGGTGCTCAGGTGCGGTCAACCTTGAGGGCACTGCTCTAACCACTGCCCTATTGTGGACTGGTCACATGAGGAATGTCCATGTACAGCCCAGTCACATAGAATGCACCCTGTTTGTACCTTAATCTCAAACCTTCTCCTGACCTGAGCTGGTAGCTGGAGGTTAGAGGACATATACTGGCACCAATAAACATGGCGCCGTACACAGGTCATCTTGCTAGTGTGGAATGGGGAGTTTCCCGTGATATTATCATGCTTTTGTACAATGCTTGGATTCTAAAGGAGAGACTAAATAACCATATTTGAGGTTTACAATCTATCTATGTTATTTGATATTATGAAGAATGCCAAGATCCTCAACTAGAATGAGAAAAAATAGAATGGACTGTAATTTGGCTAAATACATAGTTATAGAGATTTTCATTTACAGCCCTTACACAAACAAAAACTGACATTTGAGTAGTAAAAGGTGAATCATGAAATTTAAAATGTCAGTTTCTTTTTGAGTGGCCTTTAATATGTCCAGACTAATGGTATTGACCCAATCACACACCACAGGCCCGTAACTAGGGGGGTTCGTCGTTTCGAACGAACCACCCCACCCTCCAACAAGGAGGAAATTAGATGGATTAGATACACAAAACTCAGCTTCCCTTTTAATATAATAACACAAAGTTCCACCTCATACTAGAAAAGTCCAGTTCCACCATTGAAATAATCGTATCAAGTTCCACCATATCCATAAACGAACCACCCCGGGAAGATGGCTAGTTACGTGCCTGCACCACCTATGGCACTGAAGATTTGACTCACTCAAAAGAGGACAGGGGCGTTACATTATGACTACTCCCTAATGATTAAGATTTCCCTTTTATTATCTTCCAGGCACCACATGGTGTTCAGTGTTGGCTCAGACAGACATTCTGAAGTGCTGTTAAAGAAATCTGATTACTCCGCCTCATACATCAAAGTCCTGGCGTGGAGCGTGGAAGATGCTCAGGAAGCTTTGTGTCAGTACAGAATGTTAGCTTCCCCTTATGATATACCAAAGGTTCACTTTTACGACTTGTACATCAACCAGTTGCACCTTCTGTGGGGGCAGCCCCCTGACATTGCCTTCACACAGGATGTGTGGGATAAACTGTCCGTAGAGCTACTGAGGTGGTCACCCACATTTGGAGGAGGCTGTGATTACGTTATTACTCTGGATAGGACAACTCCTCTACGTGGCCTTCTCCTGTCTGGTATGATGACCAGAGTGACACGTGTGTACCATGGTACCATAGACATAGGCAGATTGTACTCAATGGTGTTCACTGATCAGGTTACACATCTACCTAAATTAACCAATGCACATGTTATGTTACCCACTGGATGTGATAAGATACGACAGATGAAGATGAGAAATGAACTGGCAGATATCCTACAGGAAGCACAATTTATACTTATTCCATGTTTTTCGAGTCCGTACATTGGTTAGAACTACTAGAACTACTAGAATGAGCAAGTGGGTAATAACTTCCCACGTCCATCACTCTTTAAAGTAGGTCATGGTACCTCTAAGTAGGTCACATTATGTTAAGTAGGTCATGACTCTCATTGCACTAAAACGGCACACATGGTGGCAAAATATAGCTGATTGTGTAGTTATTGTAAGTAGTTATGTTTAAACTTGTGTTTAAACATGGAATAAGAAGGAAATTCCATGTTGTAACAGAAGTTCTAGACTTGAGAATGTCTGTCACAACTTTGAATTCCCTAATATAATTCCCTTTACACTTTTATTGGGAGGAGTAATTGATGTTTGTTTCAATAACAAATATGGATGAGGTATATATATATGTATAATGGGGTAGCGCTCACTTTCAGGAAGTGCTGGGTTGGTGGGACAGAAGTCTCTGAAGGTGTAATGTAATGAATGACTTTGCTATGAAGGGTGTAGACTGTATAAGACATTGGACGGTGTCCGGTCTTCTCAAACCTGTCCTCTTGGGGCTTCAAATGTTGAAAAAGAGTCTCTGCATCACAGCTATAACAAGCAGTACCTGATTACAATTTTGATATCAATTAAAATTAATACAATATAGGCATGGTCATAATAGGTATATAACCTCATATATGTTTTGGATAAAATGTATCTGATTGCCACCTTAGCATCAGAAATGCGAAAATGTATTTATAAATGGGCTTTATAATTGACAGACACTTTCAGTCAAGTTTTAGATCTCAAGCATGTTATTATCAATCATTACAGCGTTAGCATAATGTCAATATGTATATGGAATTGAATGCAATAGAAATTTTCATTTTGTGAACAATTTCTCAGACGCGATGTCTATAGTTGTTCTTGATTTGGGCACACTTTTGAAGTACTGTTGGGTGATTGTGTTAATGATTTAATCCTTACATGGAAATACAGTATAGGGTCTTGGCTTTATTTCGTCTAAATCCATTCTAGTTCTTCAAAAAAAGGCTAATTTATGCTATTTTATCACACTTCCTGGAAAGGTGGTGGGTAAAAATGGAGTCCATAACATTTAAAAACGTCCATAACCTAAAAAAATCCATAAAGTACATTTTCTTTTGTAACAGTCCCTTGAAGAACAGCGTAAAAAATCTTTTGTAACACCCTCTTTTTGCGCTATGGATTTACATTATCCCACTGGTGCTGGCACTATAACAGTATGAGAGGCTGTGGAGGTAGACATGGAGGCACTATAGGAGCAGGGGGATTTCCTGACCTTGCAGCCCTTTTTCAAACCAGCCCCTTCGTTGTCTTCAGTCCACCAAACATCAAGGTTAAACAAGGCCTTACCAAGTTGTCCCACCATCTGATTGACTAAAACAGTTATGTATAGCTGGGGCTCCACTAACCGATTTTGTCCTCAAATCGGGGCTATTCTCACAAATCGGGCTCAAACCAAAGAATCATACACATGTATACTGTATAGTAAGCACTGTAGACTCTGCCATAGGGTTATGTTTATAACATGTTTATGTATATAAATACCCCATGCTCAAGTGGAAAATAGACTTGCTCAGGCTGTACAAACATGATCTATGGCCCAATTCAGGTCTCAATTTTGCATCTGAGGCCGATTTTGGCTCCCGGTCGCATATCAAAATGGTTTGATTTTAATTTTTCTCAACAGTAGGACCTCTAGGTCTATGTTTATACCTGATCAAACTGTATATACCCATGGTGAAATGTAAATATAAACATATCCCCCTCTCCAAATGGATCTAATCGGCTGATTTAAACACAATACATATAATAAATCAGCCTTTGTTTTTACCTGATCAAACTGTATAGACCTGGATGATTGGATTGTGAGAACTGCCGAAAAAATTGGCTAGTGGAGCCCCAGCTCAAGTGGTTCCTCCGTCTGATTGACTGTGTCCTTGCTGGTGAGTGCCCTCCTACTGGGTGAGACCTAAGTGAGAGCTGTAGCGGAGGTTGTTGTGGCCATGGCAGGCGTTGAAAAGTTTTTTTATAAGCCCTTAGATCTTGTTTGAATGAGAGTATAGATACCTGATATCATAACTACCCATGATGCTGTGCTGAAAACTGTTATTTCCCATGGTCCTTAGCATTAAAGGTCCTTGTTGCGAAAACATGCAGGACAGTGGCAATGTCCTTCTAAAAATGCCACCAGTCCAGCAGATTGACTAGTGTAGCAGGACCGAATGTCACATGTTTGGCTTTTCTGAACTAAATTAATTTATTTGGGTTTCTAAACTTGAAACATGTTTGTCAATATGCTGTGTTAACTATGTATTTATCCTGGTTTAGCCATAGATGATTACAAATGAAATGTTTTTTCAATGGACAAAACTATTTTATACAAAAAATGCATAAATCATCAGATAGGTGTCTATCCGGTCCTTCAAAAATGTATCCAGTCCTGCAACATTGAAAATTTGCAGGACCGAATGTCCTGTGGGATGAAAATGCCTATTACATGGAATTAAAATAAGGTTTACCTGCCGTGCTGTTATAAGTTATTGCATTTGTTGAAGTATTCTGATATACTATATGAAGTAGCTGTAGAGATATTGGAGTCACTTTAAAACATGTATTTTCATGCTGAAATGCACAATTGCCCTCTATAATCTGTTGGAAATTATTGTACAAGGAAGAACAGAAGTGCATTGTCTGAATGCTTGTTTTTATTTGGGAATCATTGACAATGTGCGCCATGATGCCCCCTTTAAGTTGATAATAGGAAATATAGTATTATATGAGAACTCCTGGCCATCTTAGGTCACCTGAAACATAAAGATGGATATTGATTCAACCAAATTCTGTCAAACATATATAGCCAAAAGATATATTCCTCATATAATAGTTTGCCAAGCATATAATTTCTTTTAATCCATACACCCAGATTATGTGTATGTGTCACTGCTTATCAAACAGGAATAAGCCTTGTAAATGTAAACAACAAATGGAAAGGATTTAATATATTTGAATATCAAGTTTCACTGAAACATACGTGTATGTTATCTTTATTGATCACTGCATCTAGTCCTCACTAATTGTTTGTAATCAATCGGCATCCTTCGCGTCTCCGGTATCTTCAGCGTCTTCAGCATGCTCTGCAGCAGCCACGGTTTTGGCGGAAGAGCCCTCTGCATCCTCTGCAACGTCGGCTTCCCTGGCATTTCTGGTGCCCTCGTGTCCTGCGTATCCTCCGTGTCCTCGGCATCATCCTCGGCATCATCCTCCGCCTCCTCTGCATACTCTGCATCCTCGGCATTCTCTGCATCTCGGGATTCCTCGGCTTCCCTGGCGTTCCTGGCATCCTCGGCAGTTGTGGCATCGTCGGTGGTCGTGTTGGTGATTGGGTTGGTGGTTTTCGGGGCGATTGTGATGGTGTTCTTGGCGGCTGCTTGCTCAGTTAAATTCCCATCCACCAGCATGGTGGTCTGAAAGGAAGGTGCCATTTATAGGTTGCTTTACAACAATAGTTAACAAATAGATGAGGGTAGGGGAAACAGTGGGATGAGTTCTTCTCTCTTAGAGTCTTTTAAAAGCAAGTGAGACCAGGTTGTTGGGTTTAAACAACAGACAGCAGTGTGAAAATTGCAAGATTCGTTCTACACTCCCTGGTCAGAGTGAGCCCCAGGCATGTGGACCACTCTCTACCTCCATCTTAAAGTGTTCTTTAAGGATTTTTAATGAAAAAAAATATGTTAAAAAATGGACCAATATTAGCATAATTGGTATCAAATTAAAGCTTGCACTGTCAGTAGTGCAGTGAGCTCGGAACAACTTACAATATAACAACTTCTGTCAAAAAACTCTTAACTATTAAAATGTGAAAATCATTCACGAAAAGTCTAAATAACCCTATATATTATAGCCTTCAGTGAAAAAAAAGAGATGAAAATAATAAAAACCCACGTCATATTTTTCACTGCCGGATGATGAGAAACAACTTTATTTTGAGTGGCCTTAGGTGGCTCTTAGGTGTCCTACGTCCAGCGCGGCCCCCCCCCCAACCCATACACAGCTGTATGGAGGGTGTGTATTAAAGAAAGGATAACCCACCCCTTAGAAGCACTGCTGATGGGGCTGGGTCTAAGACTCCAGATCTGCCACCAGTTGTGTGTGTGTATATCACAGGCAGCTATATTCATTGATTTTACTATGAAAATAAAAAATGGTTGTGAAGTTTATTTCTATGAGGACAGGTGATTAACCGATTATACAATTTTGACTCTAGTCTAATCTGGACTTTAGTAGTGGTGGGGAGTTTGGCCCTGTATTTAGTGTTGTTATCACTAGATAGCTAGGGTTTTACCTGTAAAGGGCAAGGTTTCAGTAGATTTACAGGCCAACCAACCAGGAGGGGTATAAATATATGGGATATTGTTGTGTCTAGATAAGTATGTACTTACATATCTTCCCTGACACTGAAGTGCCACAGCAAGCAAACAGAGGGCAATGGGCAGGTACTGCATCTTGGTGAGTATGTTACTGACAAGTGGTGGTAGGACGTCTATGATGGAGTGCAGGATACTGATGACCACTCAATTAGATGTGCCTTATATACATATGTATGTGACCCATTTTAACAAAATGGATCGGATGTCACACTTTTAAAAGCCTATATATGCCTATCTATGTAGCATAGGGTGGAAAAAATATCATTTTTGAAAAATAAGTTACAAACCCTATTTCAACCGCCATTGTCCCTAAAATGATCACAATAGGATTTACGATTGCATTGTATAATAAAGTTGTTATCTAAATTAGATGTTAATTATCTAAATTATATTGAGTGCCACTTGACACACAAGTATAATAAATATCACCTAAGAGTGAATATTGGCTAATATACTACTTATTACATACCAAATGAAAGCTCTTGATAAGCTGCAGACAAATATTGTAATATCTCAACATTTCATATGTGCGACTTCCGACCCATTTCGTTAAAACGGGTCACATATGTGTGTGTTTCAGCTGTTAACCCTTTAGATGGCTGCAGAGTGCCTAATGTGCCTTGCCCCTTTTTGGCATAATCCACCCATGCAGCCCGGGACTACATGCAATCATTATGCTCCTCAAGAGCATATTACCTTAAGGTCAGGATGATGCTTGAAGGCAGCCCTGGCAATGATTCTTGAATGCAGCCTTGAAAGTTATTTTCCAGGGCTGCATTTATGTATCATGATGATAACGGCTTTAATGTACTAATGCTTTAATGTGCTAGGCTGCCCTTAAAGAGTAAACCACTCCCAGCACACTACCTACCAGCTGAGCAAACCATAAGTTGTCATGATAGAGGGACCTGCTTTGTCAAACTCCTGCCCACCTGTCCAGCCACTGTGGACATCCCAAGTGGCCAGCTGTCTATCGGGGATCACACCTGCTCATGGTACAATACCACACCTCTAACCAATGCTCTAGGACAGACCTTTGTGAATGGTCGTCAAAGTGTACAGCGGCATTGATTGTCGACTACGCACTGTGCCATGAATGCAGCTATGTCATAAGGGCTTATCACCACATGGATTTCAGGTTGCTACATGAAAGTTGTAAAATATTGCAGTGGTTAAAGTGTAAATGAAAACCATGACGTATATTACCTGTAAATGCTTTATCTCATATCCCAGTATAAAGCCATATATTCTACTCTAGTGGTAATAGGAAAGACTTATTAGCATGTTGATCACCAAAAAGGGATATCAGCAAGCCACTTCATTGTAGAGAAGGTTTATCTTAACACTTGGTATTTACTTTGAAACCAAAAAGTTATAATTTATTTGTATGTTTTATTGGAAATATCCTTAAGATTAACTGTTATGATAGTGCATACTTTTTTCCATCCAATTTGAAAAACAATTACTATCAGTGAATTGTTCATGAATGTCACCTAAGGCAGCATTCTTGTTTTCCCAAGCCTGGACATTCCAGGACTTCCCCCAACTACAGGTATAATAGCCCTCTCCGCACCTCCAAGGGCAAGCATCGACTATAATCATCATAACTCTATGGGATTCAGCAATGCCTAGTCCTGGGTGGAAGTACTCATCCTTAGAGCTAGCCATGACCCCCTTTGGCCTTCCTCAAAGGGTTAATAATGTCCAAGTTAGAATGAGGGGACTGCCAGAAACATGCTTAGGCCCAAAAAAAAAAGGTTTGTCTCCGAAGACCCTAAAATTGACCAAAAAAGGTTAAAAATACGGAAATTTCTTCAAAATTGCCCTTTAAAAAAAACTAGGGTCGGCCGTGTTTTGATAGGGTCGGTCAGGTGACTTGAAACAAACCTTTCTTTTGGCCTACAGGTACTGCATCACAGCAATGCAGATGGTCAACGATTCTCCAAGTGTCTCCCAGAAGTGCCAGTCCCAGCACAGAATGTACACAGTAGACAAAGCCTTTGATTATTACTATTTTCATTAAGCTGGTTGCCTACCGTATATCCAGAGTAACCAAAAAAAAGCAAAAAAAAAGCAAAAAAAAAGAAGTGTTTTTTCAGAAATTCAATAAACGATGGAGAAATGTGAAGAAAAAAATACAGCTTTTTGTTTGGTGAGCCTCCTCAGCCAATGTTGACAGTTGACAGCAATACCTTTTTGTGGTTGACAGCAAAAAAACACAAAAAACAACCCTTTTAGAGAAATTGCTTGAACGGCCCAGAAAGTGAAAACACTCCTTCTTTTTTGCTGTCAACATAAAAAATCGGGGGTGAGCCTCCCCGGCCAATGTTGACAGTAGACAGCAAGAATTTTCGATGTTGACAGCAAAAAAAAAGAAGTGTTTTTTGAGAAATTCAATAAACGATGGAGAAATGTGAAGAAAAAAATACAGCTTTTTTTTGGTGAGCCTCCTCAGCCAATGTTGACAGTTGACAGCAATATTTTTTTTGTGGTTGACAAAAAAAACAAAAACAACCGTTTAGAGAAATTGCTTGAACGGCCCAGAAAAGTGAGAAAAAAAATTAAAGTAAAAAAGTGATATTTTTTGAGGGTGAGCCATGACGGCCACCATACAAAAGAGATATGGATGGTCCCGACCTATTATTTCAAGTATTAAATTTTGAAAATGTTAAGTAATTAAGAAAGTTTAGAGTAATGCAGTAAGATGAAAAACACTATTGGAAGGCCCATAACTGACCTCTGCTGTGATCTCATATCACCACCATTATCTCAAGAACTACTCCCTGGGCCCTAACAATTTGGATCTTCATTGTGACAATTGCAGTGGTTAAAATAAAAACAAATTCATGTTGGCATACTTGATGTGGCAATGTTTGACTAGGCTCAACATGTCCATCACTCTCAACTTCCTGATCATAGGCCACACAAATTTGGTCCAAACTGGTGTTTAGGCCTTTTGAAACAAAAAAAAATTAAGGAAATGTGACATTTCTAGTCTGGAGGACCTTCTGGAAGTTGCCCGTCGCAGCACCCTGGATGGAGTCAACATCTCACACTTAATAGGGGATGAGAAAGGAAACTGTTCAGCCACTACTTATGACTAGAAAAATCTTTCTAGCTCCTTTCAGCAAGGCAGTGAATGGCATTAATCTGTTATTGGGGCTTGAAAAATAACCCCTTGAAATAATGCATTGTAATGTAAAGTAACCATAAATGGCTAGCACAAAAAAACAATTAAATGGTTTATCAGGGGGGGGACCTGTAAAAATGTGCATCTGTTGGGACTGGAACCCACAATCTTCAGACTACAAGTCAGCTGCTCTACCAACTGAGCTAGGGAGCCAGTCAGTTACAGTACTATGTACTAGGCTTTAGAAAAGATACGTCTTAATTGTTGACATCACAGATTTCAAATCCCACAATAGGGACCTTAGCAATGTAAACAATTAAACGTAGACGTATGTTCTGATGGTAATATAACATTTTCTTGTACTACTAAAAAACTTGTCATTTAATTGTATTTCGTATTATGCCTATGAATGAGACCAGTGTTCAATGAAAACCAGTGCAGGTTCAAACCCCACATGATCTCATGGAATCGGATATCAAAAATAAAGTAAATTTCTCATTTAAAGATGGACATATAACATTTTCTTGCTGTACTATGGATGTGAGAAAACCTCCTTGAAGCTGTAGAATATGGTACATAACCGCTTTGACTGCACCTCCAAAGTTGTGTACCATATTCTAGGTTTCAGCGGAGGTTTTCCGTCACATATTCTACTGTATACTGTATTAAACATGCAGACAACTAGTTATACTGCAAGCTTTAGGTGGCTTGAACTCACAAGTCACTGTTGCAAGTTTTTATTGAATTGAATGGTGAAAAGCTTACACAATCATAGCAGTTAACAATAAAGAATATTTCAATAAATCTTACAAATATGAGAATTTATTCAAATAAAAACACTAAAGGACATTCTATAGCTGCTTATAGGTAGCAGACTTGTGATCAATGCAAATCATTACGGTGACTAGGCTTTATGACCTGACTGCATTCATGGCACAGGGCATACTCAAGAATCAATGCCGTGTTACACTGGAACAACCCAAAGCTCATTCACACAGCCGAGAACCTACCCCTATTGGTTACAGTGTGGCATTGTACCCCAAGCAGGTGTATTCCCTATAGACAGCTGGTTATTGGGGATGTCCACAGTGACTTGACAGGTGGGCAGGAGTTTGACAAAGCAGGTCCCTGTATCATGACAACTTATGGTTTGCTCAGCTGGTAGATAGTGTGCTGGAACGGGTTTGCTCTTTAATTAAGGGCAGTCTAGTACATTAAAGCAATAGTACATTAAAGCCGTTATCATCATGATACATAAATGCAAAACTGGCAAATAACTTTCAAGGGCTGCATTCAAGCATCATGTGGGCCTTAAGGGCATTTACAGTCCTGAGCAGTCAACATGGCAATTGAATGCAGTCCTGTACAGTAACACACCAGGGCTGCATGTGTGCCCGCAAGGAGTAGAGCACATTAATGCACTCTGCAGCCATCTAAAGGGTTAACAGCTCACAGATATATATAAGGCATTTGTCAACGTTCATCAGTAACCTGCACTCAACCACAGACGTCCTACCACCACTTGTCAGTAACAGACTCCACAAGATGCAGTACCTGCCGATTGCCCTCTGTCTGCTTGCTACAGCACTCCACTGTCAGGGACAGGAGGTAAGTTCATATTTGCAACTTTCTATTGAAAACCAACTGTATAATTAGATTATTCTGCCCATATCAACTAATATCATAGTATATACTGCAAACGTGTAGTAAACTGTAGCTTCATCTATAGTATCTTTGTTCACAACATTTGCTTGGGACACTCATACTCAGCCAGAGAAGAATTAAGTTTCACAGTTAATATGAATTTTACTGGTATTCCATTGATATGTCCTCTAGATACAATAAAAACTAATTTAGATTTAGTTAATAAGCAGTATGGTTGCTAATGACACCAATTCCAAGCCAAAAAACAAGTAATTTGACCTGATCAGAGAGTGTCATCATCTTGATGAAGCATATTAAGTTTCAATAGTTAATATGAATCTTTATGGTATTGCATTGACAGGTGCCCTAGATATGATGAGAACTAATTTGATATTAGAAAAGAGCAAATATTCCTCTTAATGAGGCAGATTATGTTTTATTGAAAACATCAATTGTAATGGTATTTGCATTGACACGTGCCCCAGAAAACTAATAATTAATAAGCAATATGATAGCACACCCTTACCCCACAGAATTTTTACCTTACAGACTCAGGAGATGGAGGCCTTCATTAAGAAATATGCTGGGCACTGCATGACAGTGAGTACACCAATGTTTAACTTTGTTTATTTTCTTCATTAATGAAAGTTCACATGTAAAGAGATTGTTTTTTGACTAAGTCAGAAGAATAGTGCAGGGTAATTCATTTTGTATGGGTTTCATTGTGAGTGGTCCCTTTTTATGTAAACCAACAGTATGCTCTATCTACCACCCAAGTACATTCATACTGTAGGATATACTGTAATATATTAGTAAATTTTGGTACTCAGCTTTTTTTTTTTCTAGAAGTGTGTGCTTTAGTTTTAGAGGATAGGAGTAGTGTTGCTTCCCATAGAATTTCTAGGTTCAAGACACTAGCTGAAGATGCTCCTACCTAGCCAGAGAGGAAAAAACCTGATGTGATTAGGGCATGTCATCATCTTGATGAAGTGGATAAAGTCTATTAGTTAATTTAATTGTATTGGTATTGCATTGACAGATGCTCTAGATACATTGCAAACTAATTCAGTTTCAAATAATAGGCAATATGATAACACACCCTTACACCAAAACAACATGTTTACCTTTCAGAGTACAAAGAATGAGGACTACATAAAGAAACATGGTGGGCCCTGCATAAGAGTAAGTACTCTGATGTTTATCTTTGTTCATTTTCTTCAAAGATCAAAGTTCACAGGTATGGTGATTGTTGTTTGACTAAGTCAGAAGGATATTTAGGATAATTCATATTTAATATGGTTCTTGTTTCACTGTAAACCAGCAGTATATTCAACTGCCCATATACACAACACTTTCATATATACTGTAAAACTAAAGTAGATTTTCCTGCTCAGCTGTAGTTACTTATAACAGTGTGTGCCTAATTAATCAGGGATGGAAGCATTGTCACTTCCTTTATAGTATTTGGGATCAAGACTTCTAGGGACCCCTTATGGATTGGGCCTTTAGCACCCCCCATGACCGATATGTACAAGGTTACCAGCTCTGATCAGTAGGAGCAGGATTGGTGTAGTGGTAGCACGTTGGAATCTGGACAAAGGAAGCTTAGTTTGAATCCCACATCTAGTGCCAGTGTAAAGGTACAAGGTGGAAAGTGTTTCACAAGATGTGGGATTCGAACCCACGCTTCCTTCGTCCAGATTCCAACGTGCTACCACTACACCAATCCCGCTCCTACTGATCAGAGCTGGTAACCTTGTACATATCGGTCATGGGGGGTGCCTAGGACCTGATCCAGAACAGGTCTCTAAGAGAAGATTGAGTTTCATTGGTTAAATGAATTGTACTGGCATCTGTTTGACATCATGCTTTAGATGCAGTGAAATCAAATTCAGTTTTGATTATGAAGTAATTTGATAATGTGCCCTTACCCTATATAATGAATATTTACATTACAGAGTGAGAAGATGAAGGCTGAGATGAAGAAAAATGGAAGGCGAAACTGGATAGTAAGTGTTCTGATAAACACCTTTTCTCCCTTTCTTCATTGATCAAAGTTCACTTGTATGGTGATTGTCATTTTATTAAGTAAGAAGAATAGTGCTCGATAATTCATATTCTAATAGGTCCTTTTTACTATGAATCAAAGTATATTCTACAACTCATGTACACTAATACCAACGTTTATACTTTAAAACTAAAGTAGATTCTACTGCTCAGTTGCATTCACTTATAACAGTGTGTGCTTTAATAAGTGATATGGGATGGGGCCAATGTTGCTTTCTGCATGGTATCTGAAATCAAGACTTTACTGAAGACACACATACCTTATCAGAGAAGAATTAACATGATTTGAGAAAAGAGTGACATTTCCAGATGAAGCATATATTCTTCTTGATGAAGCAGACTAGGTTTCATTGGTTAAATTGATTGTAATGGTATTTTGCATTGATATGTGCCCTAGATAAGATGAGAACTAATTTAGCTTTGATTAATAATCAATATAACAGCACACCCTTAACCTACATGGAGAACTTTACCTTGCAGAACTACCGGATGGCGACCTTTGTGAGGAAATATGCTAGGCTCTGCATGAGCGTGAGTACACCAATGTTTAACGTTGTTCCTTTTCTTCATTAATAAAAGTTCACATGTAAGGAGATTGTCGTTTGACTAAGTCAGAAGAAAGGTGCAGGGTTATTCATATTCTATGAGTTTCATTGTATGTGGTCCCTTTTTATGTAAACCAACAGTATGCTCTACCTACCGCCCAAGTACACTCATACTGCGGGATATTCTGTAATACATTAGTAAATTTTACTACTCAGCTACATTTTTTTCTAGCAGTGCATGCTTTAGATTGTAGATTGGTATTGCATTGACATATGCTCTAGATATGATGGGAACAAATTCACTTTCAAATAATAGGCAACACACCCTTACCCCACAAAACATATTTACCTTTCAGATTAAGAACATGGAGGACCAAGTGAAGAAATATGCTGAGCCCTGCATGACAGTAAGTTCTCTGATGTTCATCTTTGTTCATTATTTTTAAAGATCAATGTTCATAGGTATGGTGATTATCGTTTGACTAAGTCAGAATGATAGTTCAGGATAATACATATTTAATGTGGATCGTGTTTCATTGTAAACCAACAGTATATTCTACAGCCCGTGTGCACAACACCTTAATAAATACTATAAAACTATAGTAGATTTTCCTGCTCAACTGTATTTACTTCCACCAGTGTGTGCCTAAGCAATCAGGGACAGAAGCACTGTCAATTCCTGTATAGTATCAAAGATCAAAACTTTGCTGAAGACACTCAACCCTAGCCAGAGAAAAAATAATATGACTTGATAAGAGAGTGCCATCATCTTAATGAAGCAGATTGAGTTTCATTGGTTAAATGAATTGAAATGGCATTGTATTGAAATACAATGAGAATGAAATTCAGTTTTAATAAATAAGCAATATGATAATGTACCCTCACCCCATGTATTGAACATTTAAATTACAGAGTGAGAAGATGAAGGCAGAGATGATGAAAAATGGCAATCAAGAAGGCATGCGAGTAAGTGTTCCGACATACATCTTTTCTCCTTTTCTTTATTGATTAAAATTCAGATGTATGGTGATTGTCGTTTTACTAAGTTAAAGGAACAGTGCAGGGTAATTCATATTTCATCAGTTCCTTTTTTACTATAACCAAAGCATATTCTATGATGCATGTACACTAATACCATAGTTTATGCTTAAAAGCTGTAGTAGATTCTACTGCGCAACTGCATTCACTTATAACAGTATGTGCTTAATTGATCAGGTTGGGGACAATGTTGCTTTCTGCATAGTATCTGGAATCAACACTTTACTGAAGACACACATACCTGACCAGAGAAGAATAAACATGATTTGAGAAAAGAGTGACATCTTCCAGATGAAGCATATATTCTTCTTGATGAAGCAGACTAGGAGTCATTGGTTCAATTGATTGTAGTGGTATTTGCATTGACATGTGCCCTAGATAGGATGAGAACTAATTCAGCTTCAATTAAAAAGCAACAAGATAGCACACCCTTACCCCACAGAACTTTTACCTTACAGACTCAGGAGAAGGAGGCCTTCGTGAATAAATATGCTGGGCACTGCATGACAGTGAGTACACCAATGTTTAACTTTGTTTATTTTCTTCATTAATGAAAGTTCACATGTAAAGAGATTGTCGTCTGACTAAGTCAGAAGAATAGTGCAGGGTAATTCATTTTGCATGGGTTTCATTGTATGTGGTCACATTTTATGTAAACCAACAGTATGCTCTATCTACCGCCCAAGTAAACTCATACTGTAGGTTATACTGTAATATATTAGTAAATTTTACTACTCAGCTACATTTTTTTTCTAGCAGTGCATGCTTCAGTTTTAAAGGATAGGAGCACTTTTGCTTCCCATATAGTTTTTGGGTTCAAAACATTAGCCAAAGATACTCCTACCTAGCCAGAGAACAAAGACCTGATATCATGAGGGCATATCATCATCTTGATGAAGCTGATTAATTTGCGTTGGTTAAATGAAGTTTATTGGTATTGCATTGACAGATGCTCTAGAAACTAATTCAGTTTCAAATAATAGGCAATATGATAACACACCCTTACACCAAAATTTTTTTTTTACCTTTCAGAGTAGAAAGAATGAGGACTACATAAAGAAACATGGTTGGCCCTGCATAACAGTAAGTACTCTGATGTTTATTTTGTTCATTTTCTTCAAAGATCAATGTTCACAGGTATGGTGATCTTTGTTTGACTAAGTCAGAAGGATATTTAGGATAATTCATATTTAATGTGGTTCTTGTTTCACTGTAGACCAACAGTATATTCAACAGGCTGGGTAAATCCTGGCATTCATACCGTGCAGGGAAAAAAGAGAATGAGGGGGTTTCTCCCCTTGATTTTGGGTTAATATAAATGCAATTCAGTAAATCAAATTTGCTGATGTCTAAACATTATTTGCTGAAATTGATTAACCCATGTGCAGGTAGACAATGTATTTATCTTGGTATATGTGAATGGGCTTGTATTTCGGTTTTGTATTTCGTGAAATATATTGATTTGAATGACAGAATATAGCCGAAATAAGGTACATTTATATGTGGAACCCCCTCCCCCCTTACCCCTCCCATACCATCACACCTGTATAAGGTACTGCACTGGGAGATTCCCCCTTGGTGGGGCGGACCGGCGGCGGCCCTTATCTCTCCCGGCGGCCCTTATCTATACAGAGATAAGGGCAGGAGGCCGACCTGGGGGCTGCACTAAGTAAGGGGAGATTTGCCCTTGCTGGAAGAAACTCCCCTGTAGGCTAATATACCTGTAATGGTAAATGTCCAGGATTGTCCAGGCCTGTTCAACTGCCCATGTACATAACACCTTCATATATACTGTAAAACTATAGTAGATTTTCCTGCTGAGCTGTAATTACTTCTAACAGTGTGTGCCTTAGTATTCAGGGATGGAGGCACTGTCACTTCCTGTATAGTATCTGGGATCAAAACTTTGCTGAAAACACTCATACCTAGCCAGAGAAGAAATAATGTGACTTGATAAGAGAATGCCATCATCTCTACTGTAGGGACCCGTTCTGGATCGGGCCCTAAGCTTTCCCTATGACCGATATATACAAGGTTACCAGCTCTGATCAGTAGGAGCAGGATTGGTGTAGGGGTAGCACATTGGACTCCAATATGCTACTACCACACCAATCCGGCTCTTACTAATCAGAGCTGGTAACCTTGTACATATCAGCCATGGGGGGGTGGGGGGGTTGCCAAGGGGCTGATCCAGAACAGGTCCCTATGAGAAGATTGAGTTTCATTGGTATAAAGAATTGTAGTGGAATCAGATTGACATAATGCTTTAGATACAATATCATATTCAGTTTTAATAATGAAGTAATTTGATAATGTACCCTTACCCTACATGATTAATATTTACATTACAGAGTGAGAAGATGAAGGCTGAGATGAAGAAAAATGGCAGGCAAGGCCCAAGAGTAAGTGTTCTGATATACAACTTTTCTCCCTTTCTTTATTGATCGAAGTTCACATGTCAGGTGATTGTCATTTTACTAAGTGAGAAGAATCATGCAGGATAATTCATATTTTATCAGGTCCTTTTTTTTTTTTTACTATAAACCAAAGTATATTCTATGACCCATGTACACTTATTAGTTTATACTGTAAAACTGAAGAAGATTCAACTGCATCAACTGCATCAATTATAACAGTGTGTGCTTTAATAAGTGATCAGGGATGGGGCCAATGTCGCTTTCTGCATGGTATCTAGATTTAAAACTTCATTGAAGGCACACATACCTAACCAGAGAAGAATAAACATGATTTGAGGAAAGAGTGACATCTTCCGGATGAAGCATGTATCCTTCTTGATGAAGCAGACTAGGTTTCATTGGTTAAATTGATTGTAATGGTATTTGCATTGACTTGTGCCCTAGATATGATGACAGTTAATTCAGCTTCAATTAATAAGCGATATAATAGCACACCCTTACCCTACATGGAAACCTTTTACCTTACAGACTCAATGGATGGAGGCCTACGTGAGGAAATATGCTAGGCACTGCATGACAGTGAGTACACCAATGTTTAACTTTGTTCATTTTCTTCATTAATGAAAGTTCACATGTTAAAAGATTGTCTTTTGACTAAGTCAGAAGAATGTTGCAGAGTTATTCATATCGTATGAGTTTCATTATAAGTGGTCCCTTTTCATGTAAACCAACAGTATGCTCTATCTACCGCCCAAGTACATTCATACTGTAGGTTATACTGTAATATATTAGTAAATTTTGGTACTCAGCTACATCTTTTTCTTACAATGTGTGCTTTAAATTTAAGGGATAGGGACACTGTTGCTTCCCATAAAGTTTCTTGCTTGAAGACACTTGCTAAGGATACTCATACCTAGCCAGAGAAGAAAAACCTGATGTGCTGACAGCGTGTCATCATCTAAAGCTGATTAGGTTCCATTGGTTCGGTGAATTGTATTGATATTGCATTGACATATGCTCTAGATACAATGGAATATAATTCAATTTCAACTTTTAGGCAACATGAAAACACACCCTTACCCTACAAAACATATTTACCTTTCAGATTAAAAACATGGAGGACCAAGTGAAGAAATATGCTGAGCCCTGCATGACAGTAAGTACTCTGATGTTTAACTTTGTTCATTTTCTTCAGAGATCAATGTTCACAGGTATGGTGATTGTCATTTGACTAAGTCAGAAGGATAGTTCAGGATAATTTATATTTAATATGGTTTGTGTTTCACTGTAAACCAACAGTATATTCTACCACCCATGTACACAACACCTTAATATATACTGTTAAACTATAGTAGATTTTTCTTCTGAGCTGTTTTTACTTCTAACAGTGTGTGCCTAAGTAATCAGGGATGGAAGCACTGTCACTTCCTGTATATATGAGATGAAGACTTTGCTGAAGAAACTCATACCTAGCTAGAGAAAAAATAATATGACTTGATAAAAGATTGCCATCATTTTGATGAAGCAGATTGAATTTCATTTGTTAAGTGAATTGTAATGGCATTGTATTGACATGATGCTTTAAATACAATGAAAATAATATTCAGTTTTAAGCAATAAGCAATATGATAATGTACCCTTACCGTACATAGTGAATATTTACATTACAGAGTGAGAAGATGAAGGCTGAGATGATGTAACATCGCCATCAAGGCATGAGAGTATGTGCTCTGATAAACATGTTTTCTCCTTTTCTTTATTAATCAAAGTTCACATGTATGGTAATTGTCGTTTTGCTAAGTAAGAAGAATAGTGCATGGTAATTTATATTTCATGTGGCCCTTTCTTACTGTAAATCAACAGTATTCTACTGCCCATGTACACTAAGTCTTATACCATAGTATATGCTGTAACACTATTCTATATTCTACTGCTCAGCTACATATACTTCTAACAGTGTATACTTAAGTGACACGGATGGGAGCACAGTGGCTTTCCATATAGGATCTGGGTTAAAGACATTTGTTTAAGCCACTCATTCCCAGACAGGAAAGAAATAAAGTGGCTTGAGGGTCATCATCTTAATGAAGAAGATCAAGTTTCAATGGTTAATTTGAATTGTAATGATATTGCATTAAGTTGTGCTCTAGATACAATGAAAACTTTTTCAGTTTCAATTAATATTAAAGCAACATGTTAGCCCACCATTTTTCTAACAGACATGGTTGATATGAATTGTAATTCTATTGCATTGATGTGTGTTAAAGATACAATGAGAGAACTAGTTCAGTTTCAATTGATAAGCAACATGATAACTCAACCTTACCATGTTATGTTTACATTACAGAGAAAGAAGACAAAGACCCCCATGACAAATAACTATTAGGCAGGGCGCAATAGCTGCGGTAGGCCTGCAGTTAGGCATTGGTGAATAAAATCTTAAGCTTACATGATTTGTATTGATTGATTGATTTATTTTTGGTATTTTTACATCATCATACAATTATTAGAGATTTATTTTGACAATGATAAAAACCGTGTATTACACATGAAGTATTTGAATGAGATATTTGAGAATATTGAGAATATGTTATTAGTTCTAAGTAACAGCTTAGAGCAGTGTGGCTCAGGAATAATATACAATAGTCTTCTAACCAGGTTTAGGGACCGATAACATCAATCACCAGATTAATCCTAACCAAAATGTGTTAACCTTATATCAAGTAGGATCCACAAGTATCTAGAACTATATACATTCACGTAATGTAATGTAGTGGTCAAGCATTCTGTGTAAAGGTACGAGTCACAAAGAGGAAGTATGAGGGTGTCTAGTGCAAGAGGGGCTTATCCTGAGACTGGACCACAACTGGTTGTTGTAGGCCACCTTACATACTCGGGTGACCAGTACTGACACCTCAGAACAAGAACCAGAACCAAGCTTACCTGGTGTCGCAAAGGGAATGTTATGGAACAGGTAAAACGTGAACCACCCACTGGTGAAGGGACAGGATCAGCACAACCAACAGCATTGAGTAAAGTGTATACTACGGTAACTCAAGAGGATTAAATTGTTGTTTGAAAAATAAACTTAACTTTCAAGAAAAGTATAAAGTGTCAATGTGTAGAATCAAAAACGAAAACTGATTTTTGTTTTTGGAAATGGATGTTGTCTGTCTGTCAGCTCATTCAAAACAGCACGTGACAGGTATATTTTTGCATGGGGCATGTAGTTAGGGCAGGAGTGTATCAGGCATGTAGTTAAGGTCAGGAGTGTTAGGACAGAGGAGAAACCTTGAAGCCAAAACCGAAAAAAGCACACAATCCAGATAAAACCCATCTGATCAGCACCCACAGACCCGCGAACAATATCATAAACAAAACTGTCTCGAAAAACTGGGACAGACTAGGTAGCTCTAAGAGCACCACATTCTTACAAAGGGGAGGCCTAGTGAAAGGCCGAAAAAGACCCAAGAATTTGAAGGACCATCTGACGAAGAAGACAGCGTCATCAGGAAATCCTACAAACAAAAGAGACCAAGAGCAAAGTGTTGCCGCCTTTTTTGCGACAAGTGTGCCTGACTAGACAAATGCGGCGAGCTAAAGTCGAAAACAACGGGTCGCACATTCTCCGCAAAAACCAATGTCATCTGTGAGAGCTTGAATCTCATATACTGCCTAGAGCGTAGAACATGCCAAATGCAGTATGTGGGGAAAACCGAACAAGCCCTCAGATGCAGGATATAAGAGCATGTACATTTGGTCAAGAAAAACGAGGGAGACCCCGACGTGCCATGGCACTTCAACTTCAAAAAGGATAAAGATATAAAATTCTTTGTAGTGGATTTCATAAACCGACATCCAAAAAGAGAAGAAGGCAAGAGGCTACTCGCTCTGGTGGAATTCCACTGGATCGGAAAAACTTCGTACTCATTCCCCCTGGGGTATGAATACGAAGGACGGCAGCCATAGGTGAATCATCAAACAGTCCTCGTTCCCAATGTTATACAGCATTCATTCTGATGATACACCCAACCAGGACCAGTTTCCTACTAAATTATCCTAGAACCCCATACATTCGCCATGGACTATCAACCATAAAAATGTACCTTTTATGGTGTTATGCATATAATGAAATTGTATCACTAAGCCCGGTGGACTGCCTCTAGAGACCACTGTATACAATACCCTAATACATGTAGTTCTTATAGACACCCTATATGAATTTTTCCATCCCGGTAAAACCCACCTGATGATGACGCCATTAAGGGTCGAAACTACAAAAGTAGGTCTAGCACTAGCGAGCACTAGGCCAATAGTTATACAGGGACTTATAAGAAAAATATTTTTCGATACAGATCTGTATGACAAGCCCACCAACCAATACACATTAGGCCCTAGGCCTATAAACCCCCAAATGCCAAGTGGTATTTACAAATCAACTGGTATCCACAAACATCAACTAATAGGGTCCTAGAACCTGAACATTGACAGTGGACTTATACATGCACACCATAGACCCCACCACCAACTGGTGCCAGTGTCTAGTAAACTGCACTTGCATTAGCACAGTGTCAGTATGAATAGGTCAGGGCTTGACCACAGTGTGATTAGCTGACCACATGAGCAACCGATGGGAGCAATGGTGAGAAATTCTATGCATAATACAGTCCAGCTGGTGAATGTCAGCAGGGTCTAGGGCACTTTTGTAGTCATGGTCTCTCGGGATAACTACTACCTTGTTCAACCCAGCTACTGAAATGGTCCAACTGACAAGAGACCAATCACAGGCCTCGATTTGGTCACGTTACCAGAAGTGACCTACTTAATCGAGCTCTCAGCCAATCAGAGGCCAGCATTTGGTTGCCATGATAACGTGACCTACTTAATCAACCAATCACAGGCTTTAGGAAGGTGGGTCATAAATTAAACATACCATAACTTCCTTAATTGTGGTCGAAATGATCAATAATTTCATATGGGTATTCAAAAAAATTATAGGTATATGTACACCGAATATGACCCGATTCTAGTCATTCTAAGGTAGATGCGCATAAATCTACATAGCTGGTACATTTTTAATAGAGACGACCCGCTTTAAAAGGTGTCCAAGGGTTTGAACTAAACCCATTGTTACCCAGCTTACTCCCTGGGATGGAAAGGATCCAGGTGGAAATGATATTAGCTCACCATCTCAGGTGTATAAAAGACCGATCTGTGCTCTCGGAAGTGCAGATCACAGCTCAGTTCTCTCCTTCGACACCAGAAGCAACACCATCACCAAAAAAAACACGCATAAACCTACACAGCTGGTCCATTTTCAATAGGGACGACCCACCTTAAAAGGTATCAAAGGATGTAAGCTATTCCCATTTTCACCTTGCTCACTCCCAGCATGCTGTGGCTCATTAGGGATTATGCAATTCTAAAGTCTATATACAAACTACAGGTTGATTAAAACACCTTAAGGTGGGACGATCCCAAGCATAAAAATATATCATAAATTAAACGTACCATAACTTCCTCAAACTTCATTAATTAATTTAGGATTTCCTTGATTTTTTTTAATGAATGATTTGAGGGGTAGTCGAATCCCTATAGTGAACGGCGAGTGGGCGACTTCTCTTGTTAAAGCAGTCCCCTAAAAAAAACTTTAAAAAAACAGAGGCCTATTGGCCTCTGATTTTTTTCTTTTTTTTCCCCTTTAGAAGACCCCCCCACCCAACCCTAACCCCTTAGAGAGGGGAGGGAGGCCTCCCATCCCAGAGCCCCCCTCCCTCCAAATCCCCACCCCCCCCCTCCCCCCACACAAAATTTTTTTTTGTTCGGCAAGCTTTCACCATTTTTTTCCCCTGAATAAAGTCACTTCCGGTCACGTGACCCAAAGGGGGCATGGCCTAATATGCAAATGAGGTCACTTCCGGTTATGTGACGTCACTTCCGGTTTTGTAACTAAGTCAAGGTCACCTTAAATAGGTCGCTTCTGGTCCCTTATGAATTTCCCGCCAAAAGGGAGGCCTGTGATTGGTTGATTAAGTAGATCACGTTATTATGGCAGCCAAATGCTGGCCTCTGATCAGCTGAGAGCTCGATTAAGTAGGTCACTTTTGGTCACGTGACCAAATGGAGGCCTGTGATTGGTCTCTTGTCAGTTGTACCATTTCAGTAGCTGAGCTATACTTCCATCCCGATACATAATATACTACTGCTTGCAGATAGATTGTCCATGGACCTATTTGGTCGACAAGTACATAATCCCCTGGAAATCATAATATCAATGTAATAAGCTTAGACCAAATAAAAGTTTGAATTTTTATAAAAAAAAGCATATTGGCGTTTTGGTTGGATATTTGGGCCTAACATGTAATACATACACTAATATTGACATGGTGTCTCTTGAATATCGACATTGGGCATGACCCTTATTTACACGGGAATAGTATAGGAAACATGGGCATCCTAATAAGATCTGTTCTATACACAAAATAAGTATACAAAAGAATATGCTTATTGGCACAACATATTCATTTGGATAATGGCCATGGTTCAACCCTGGCCATTGCTTGGGGGGGGGCAACATTGGGTTAAAGTGAGAATTTGGCTTGCCATACTGTATAAGATGCTGTCCCCCTGGCCTCCTTAATGACACCCTTCTATTATATAGCAGTGGCATATCCATGATTTTCCAGAGGGGGGGGGCCCAAACCTGGCCATCTATGGAGTGACTGCTTGTTCCCGCGCACAGCGCAAGTGAAGCACAGTGCAAGAAAATCACAGAAGCCATACTAGCGGGGTTTGGGGCATGCCCCCCCCCAAGAAAATGCTGATGGTTTGTGTCTAAATGGTATTGTCCCTATCTCTCTTTTCCCCCTCTTTTCTCCTCTCTTCTTCCCCTGTTTTATTTTAATTTAATTTAATTTTTTTTTTGGGGGGGGGGTACCCCCCTGGATCCGCCAATGACAGCCTGACAAGAGTCAACCTTCTTTGGCCCCCATCTTGTCCCCCACAATTAATTTAGCTTCCTGATATAATTGAATTACATGAATAAAGACCAGAAACAACATTTTGGACTTGTCCTACTGGGTGAGCTGAAAGAACCGGTATTTATTGATAAATAATTTTAGAATACAATGTATGCAGCAATGACAAGCAACAATGTAGGTGTTTATAACTGCATATCTTAGCAACTGCAAGTACAGTCAGTGCCCACTATATTTGGGGGCAGAGATACATTGTGCAGAAATCTCTCACTAGATGGCGATTTCCACAAAACTGCTGAACATTGTTATATAAAGCTCATGATATCCCATTTTAAAGAGTATAATACCAACTTTAATTGCTTATTCCTCCCGAATGGGTCTCTCCCTTACCTGGTCGCATATGCAAAATAAATTTCCCATTCCTCAAAGTTAAGATATCATATCATTTTATGTACTGTTAAAGAATCTCTTTTTACATTTAACTAGAAAGAAGAAAATTTCAGAATTAAACTGTTAGTCCATCTTTAACAAAGCAATTGACCTTTATATATTTAGAACTACTTAAGGGGATTCCATCTGTTCACAATGGTTGTCCGGCATATAGGTTTCACATGGTATATCAAGCTAATTTGATAAACAGTGATAATATTTGATTATGGACTATACAATGGTTCACCAGGTTGGATTTTTCACATGATGATTGCACCCTGGAAATGGAGTATATTTAACACTACATGGATAAAGATGAAAATATGTATAACACAACAGTAAATTTCAGTTTGAGAGAGAATAGCAATGATATATCATTTCCATATTTATTAAAGATAATTTGTTGTCTTTATTTCAAACAGGAGTAAATGGCATTGGTTGTGATATATAGGTGTATCCATAGCAGTCAGCCTATATTTGGAATTGTCTTTCCACTTGTCAGAAAATTAATACACCCAACATACAAGAATGAAATGACATGTTCACATTTCCAAAATTGTTCTATAAGGTCATCAATAATGTTCTTTGTAAAGACAAAAAAGGAAGAACAAGAATCAATTTGGAAAAGGGAAATATGAAATCAGTTCTAGGCTGTGTCTCAAGACCTTGGGCCAATGTTTTTGTCTCTGACCGGGTGCCGTCTCTGACTGGGTGCCGTCTCTGACCGGGTGCCGTCTCTGACCTGGTGTCAACATTTAATTTAATTTAAATTTGAACCTATAGTCATATATATAAGGATTTGTAGAAACGTTATGGCAGTTGTTATGTAATTATAATTAGCCTCCTGCTTTTGGTAGAAGATAACTAAACTCCCAAAGTAGCATCCGGTCAGAGACGGCACCCGGTCAGAGACAGCACCTGGTCAGAGACGGCACCTGGTCAGAGACAAAAACATTGGCCCAAGGTCGTGAGACACAGCCTCTAATAGACGAGACTGTTAGATCAATGGACAAGCTTTATTTAAATGTCAGTACTTCCCTTATAATCTATGCATTTATAGACCTCCCAGTCAATATCCACTCTGAGAGTGGTGAAACAAATGTCCGTCCAGGGCATGTCAATATAAGAGCTAGCTGGTCATGTCAACTGCATGAATTGCATGATTTTAAATTGTCAGGTCTTTCACAAATTTCAGAGAAGTTTAATTTTATCATACCAGATATTGGGAACATGGATGAATGGGAACCTATATTTGGTCTCACTGCCAGAGGTTCCACAGCAGGCACAGTTAACATGCTTACAGACTTGAGGAAGGCATTTGACGCGGTCCATCATGGGAAGCACATTGAGAAGCTAGGAAAGACTACTTAAGGTGTAGTCATTTCTTTTACAATAGCTGTGGGGGACCAAGAATAATTAGAGGCCTTGTGAGAGGGGCTTGGCAATGTCACCACTTTAGGAAGTGGTCATTTGTTAACTGCATGGGGGTGGTGAAATCTTGGGTGGTGACCATTTTTTAGACCTCCCTCCATCAAGTGTGCATGGAATATTTCTTGCCCTCCCTTACATGCCGAAACTCCACCCCGCCTTTGCACTATAGTAAATCACTGACTAATGATGGGCACATATTTTACCCCTCCTATTACTACTAAATGAACTCTGCTTTAGTGGAAAAGACAGCACAATTCTATAGCTATAGGTTTGGCCACACTCAACTTGACTCTGGCTGGATGGAGCTGACAATGGAAAAAAATACTTTGACCCCTCTTGTGCGGAAGGGGGGGGACTGAGTAATGTTGGCACGCTCACCCACAAATCCACCATCATCCCCTGTTCAACTTCATAACCTCAAACATATGCGCCTTCCATGTAGGGTAGGAATATATAGAAACCCAAATACTATCACTTCTTTTCAGCTAGGAAAATACCCACTGTTTCAAAGTGGGGCTTGAAAGATATATCTGTTCATTTTCCCCACCCAAAAGTTGAATAATGACCACTCCCTTGAACAGATATTTCTTCACATGGCATGTTTCACAAATATATACATATCCGTCAGTGTATCGTCATCAGTAGAGTTGTGGTGTTGGTATTGTACAGACCGTTCCAGTTCACCAATTGACTAATTTACCAGTTGACTAAATCACCAGTTACTACCTGACCATGTTGAGGACGGTGGTGGTAGCAGGGTGTCTGCTGGTGGCCGGGGTTACTCTGGCAGCTCTCCTGGTCAGCCACCAGGCACTGCTCAACGTAAGCTTCTTATTGAAATTGTCTCATGGGACTTCCATAAAGTTTTCTCTCTAGAATTTATCCCATTGCATATTTCTTTGTAGAATGAAAGGTATTACAGATGTCAGAGAACATATTCACAACACACTTGCATGGAGCAGCTTATGTAAAGTGCTAAAATGGTGAATCATACGTGAAAGTATTCTTAGTGTCACCTTGTTGGCTATGCATGTGAAGTTTCTCACTATGTTACTTACTATTAAGTAATTGATTACCTAAGTATTCCTGCAATTAAGGGAGTGATAATTTTTTAACAACAGGGGGGGTAGTGGGTTTGGGGGGGGTGGTGGGTTTGGGGGAGGCAAACAAATTTGGACCCCTTGACCGGGGGGAGCAAAAAAATTTTGGGGGGGTCAAAATAATTTAACCTGTTTTGAGCCAAAAAGCCTGCACGTTACTATGCTTCAAAGGGCCCGCGCACGAGCCGATTTTCGGCCGTAAGGGGGGGTAAAAAAATTTGACCCCTCGACGGGGGGGCTGTAAAAAATGTCGTGCGCTCCGCGCGGAAACCCACCACCCCCCCTGTTGTTAAAAAATGATCACTCCCTAAAATCGATATATTTTGTCATTTACAAATCAACCCAAAGCATCTTAGAACAAAGATATCATTTAAAAGACCCTGCATCATTGTCATAACTCTATCTGTATTGGGATAAAGTGATATTGATCATTTACCATTACATTTTATGTTTCTTTTTCAAAGAAAGGGGACGATGGGGAGAGCAGAGGTGTTGGTGCGTTAGATAGAGCGAGGCGTTCTGTTATCGGGCTGTTGAGCACAGACGGAGATGCTACCCCAGGTCTGAGCTTTTATTTCTCACCCTCTGTATCCACAAACTAGAGACATGATTATAAGACCTGAGTCATTTATTGCCTGCTGGAGGGGGGTCGGTGGTTATAGGGTGACAATGAAAAAAGGCCCTCGATGAGACAAAATTTTATAAAAACTAGATGTTTAGCTATTTAATCAAACAAACAAACCATGGAACTTTTTGGGATGGACACCGTATCAATTGCTCAATATTGTAGAAACAGGGCAGCGACTCTCGGTTGAGTCGCAGTACAGTGGTAATTATTACAGCACCTGTTTTTCATCTATAAATACCTACGTTGTTCCCCTATATATATTGCCCTGACGTACGTAATATGGATACTGTAATATATGTAATACATGACATGACATATAACAACACAATGATTAATGGGTGCACATAGCGTATGGCTGGATATACCTGCCCTTATTTTATTAACATATATAACAGTAAATGTTGAAATCCAACTGTGGCGGGCTACAGCGCGTCCTTAGCGACCAACCCACACACCCCTAGTGTGTGAATACTGAACCACCACGACCTCAGCGTCAGAGTGTCCTATATAAGGGGGCGTGGTCAACTCCCTCAGCAATATACGCATATAACCACTAAGGTACTTATATAAACAATAAAACTGCATTAGTTGGCACCAGCGAAACAGCCCATTGAAATATCATTGAGGGCTCGCCAGGAACAGATAAACCAAAAGAGGCTGGATGAAATCATGTTTTTTTTCCAAGCTAACTCGATTTTTGTGACTATATTTCTTCAATCAATATTTTGATACCTGTATGTGCAGTACACGTTCTCACTATTGGCCTAATCCTCAGAATTTCAATGTAAATGAAGGAAAATCAACATAAATGATACAAATACTCTCGTACAGTGGACCTAGCAATAAGAGCTAGAGAATTCCGCCATTTTGTTGTTGCTTCAAAAGTCCATAAAAATAGCATATCTCTAAAAGAAAATCGATAAACACAATTCAATTCCATAGATAAGACCGATGTAATGCTATTTCTTGAATATCCTATCAAAAATCATTAAAATGAGTGAGATAATCGTGCCTTAACTTCTCAATCGGCACTCCCCTGTTGACAGTGGCGGGGTCAAAGGTCAGGTCAGGTCAGGTTACGTCACTAAGCAACATCACATCACTAAGCAACATTACGTCACTAAGCAGTTCTAATGTGTCCCGTCAGAGGGCGCCACTCCCCTTGTTTCCCGACGTGAGAATAGAGCACAGTTTGCCGTGAGAATAGAGCACAGTTTGCCGTGAGAATAGAGCACAGTTTGCCGTGAGAATAGAGCACAGTTTGCCATGAGAATTGGCCATAGTTTACCGTGAGAATTGACCACAGTTTGCCATGAGAATTGGCCACAGTTTGCCGTGAGAATTGGCCACAATTTAACAATGTTTTCTGGCATATATTTTCCTCAAAATCCAGTCGCGGAAGGCGCTGGTTTATGTAAAAACTGTCCATTAATTTGAATTACTATTTTGCAAATGGGGTATGCATTTTGGGCACCTATAAATTAGTAACCAAACCAACAATTAGCACTCCTTCAAGCAAATCATTTCAATATGAAAACACTGGGAATATCCTTTTACAATTTTACTTTTGTCAATATACTCATACAGCAGGTAGTTCAGCCTACACAATATGGGGGACGTCTCAATGCCCCAATGGTGCTTCTCTGATATACAAAGGTTAGTGCTTTATGCCACATAAATCATATATGTGAAGTATATATACTTCACATATATGATATAATATCCAAAGTATATTCAATTTTATTTCATCGGTGAACTTTTTATAGGTAGCAACCCTTGTACAAAGTTGTATAGGCCACAGTAATTCAATGAATATCACAAACTTTCCTTCATATTTATAATTAAGGTATTTAACCTTGTTTTTAGTATTTCTATAAAGGTTGATCTCAAGGTAAACATATTTTGTGTATCCTGTTTTAAATGTGCAATATGTCTGACATTCAGGTGTTGTTGGAGATGTCTAGAAGAAGACCCAGAGTGGGCTAAAACTATTTCTGGTCCAAATTCATACTCCAACATGGTTGGTGCTGAGTTTAAGGCAGGAGATGGACTGTACAACATGGAGAATGTGTATGGTACAACACTAGTGAACCAGAACGCTGTGTGTGCAGTCTGCTATATACCCAGACCAATTCAGGTATGTACCACATTTTCAATATAAAACTGACCAATTGACAAATGTAAAAACGAAGAAAATGGTTGTAGAAAAGTAATTCTGGATTCTTCTGTTTTACCAGAAAAATGTTTACAAATGGAAAACCTCATTGAACAAATGCAGAGGTTATGCACCAAAAAATCCAACAATCAGTCTACATTCCAGGAAACTATACACAGAGACATGCAGAGGTAGGGGAGAAGGGTTGGGAATTATCTGGAGATGTCTGGAAATGGATAAGAGAAGTCAGGGAATGATATAGCATTAGTGATATACAATAGCATCATGTTCCCTGCTGCAAAGTTCTGTGTGCTCTCCTTATAGGTGATGATACCTGGCAGAAAGTCCTGTAGAATTGGGTGGCACACTGAGTATTACGGCTTCTTGATGAGCTCTAAACATGATGGGGTAGCTCAGCATAACTTCATCTGCATGGACATAGCCCCAGAGGCAGATAGGAGTGGGTCAGACTTCGAGGGTGGTGCCGAGTTGTGGCCGGTCGAGGCCAGATGTGGCCATTCCTTGCCGTGTCCCAAATATGAAGATGGCAAGGAGATGACTAGTGCGGTGTGTAGCAAGTAAACATTCACTCATCTGTGAATACTTGACAATAAAAGCCTCACCATAATCATCTTGTTAAGATCTTTTAATTCTGATAAACTGTGTCTTGTACCTTTTTCTTTTTTCTCGAGTTTATACAAACCTCATACTATTATACTACATATCATCATATATGTGAAACTGTCAAGAGACTTTCGTTCTTTTGATTTACAGATACTTTAGTTCTCTACTTATAACAGATGAAATCATTCTTCTATTAGTAAAAGTAAAGTATTTACAGTTCAGACATAAGTTTTATACCATCACAGCTAAGAAACTAACATCACGTTCTGCACAACATTCTCCAAACAACACAGATTCAAAGTAGAGGGGACTGAATCTCCAAATATCATGACCCAAGGAGAATTTCATTCTAAAAGTTGAGAAACAGTTTTCTATACTTAATTCAATGGTGTAGAATCTGAAAACGACACTTGCAACATTGAATTTTCAGGGGGTCTAGTCATAAGTTCAAATACAAAATGGCCACCACTTCAGCAGGCAAGCTACCATGCTTTTGGACATGCTATGCCAGTTGAGAATCTATTCACATCAGGGTCTTTGATGAGGCCCCCTTTTACCTTTAACCCTTCCATCTACCACATTTCCCCGGGAAGTTAGCATAAAACAACCTATGTTTGCTATCAGCTAGCTTCTATTCCTACATTTTCATGAGAAAATAGTGATATCCAAATGACAACTGGACTGACTAAGAAATTAAAAAAAAAAAATTCCCCAACTTGACACAATATACGAACATTGTCCCATACTACCCCCTCCAAAAACACCCTAATACTATGCTGACAAACACTATAAAAATTGCATGTCTGCAGTCATGAAGGCCTTGTCATTGGCCATCACATGCTTAAAATATAGAGTCAATCAGACCAGCGGTTGCTGACTTATAGCTTTTTGAAAATTTCAGCAATGAGGTGAATTTCCTTGCCACTTCTGGTTGGATAAGTATACGTTAAATTCTATTTCATGAACCGTTACCCCTAGAGACCTGGGAGTGGATGCAAATCTAAGTTATTCACAGAGGCCATGTGCCTAATGTAGAGAGCCGTATTTTATATACAAAACTTTGTGCATTTATGGTACTCGAAATCATTTTAATTGGTGTGCATTTACACACTGAAATTTTGGTCTCTCTGGTATTCTGGGTGGCCATTTAGTTTTTGGACTTGTTTCCATGGAAACATGCATTTTTCAGCTGTGTGAGTGGTCAAATCCCAATCAGCACTTCCATATTATCTTAGAAACAGTGCTCTCCAAGTATTAGGATGATTTGCCACTTTGGCCCTTATGATTGACATATCTCATGAAATATTTATCTTATTTAACTTATGTACCCAGCTTGAGCCCAGATTTATTCCACATTAGCACAAACTATAAGAAGGTACAATAAATTTTTATTTCTGGAGGAAAATCAATTGTTAATATGTTTTGAAATATTTACAGTGTATTTATGCAAATAAAAAGTGTCCTGGCCTGGCCCATCTGGGCTCTCACCTTTAGCTCTGAACAAAAAAGACCATAACTCAGATATGGGCAAGCCAAGCTGGCCCAAGTAAAACACATATGGGCCCCAGGGACCAATTCTGTCTGAGTTGTTGCTGAATGTCCAATTAATTTGTTCCAATTACTATTGAATAACAGTTTCTCTGTTATATTATAATGACTGAAGAAAAAGTACTATATATATGAGCACTACCAACATTACAATCAGATCCCCAAGAAAAGCTGCCAAAATGCATTCATCATCGTTTGCATTTTTGCATTTAATCTGAGAATTTGGCTTTTGTTATCTGGATTTACTAAGAAATACTGTAATGTGAAAATAAAACATCTGAAAGAAATTAATTGATCTAGATAAAAAAAATGTATAATGTCCAAATGCAATCAATTATACCCCTCTACATCGGTACCTTCAGCAGCTCTACATCACAAAGGGTCTTTGTACTGGTAACAAACCACTACACTTGGACTTTCGTTGGCTCTACCTCACAGATGACCACGGTCTGCACATCTTGAAATGTAGAGCAAGGCTGAGCACATTCACAAGTAACAATACTGTGAGTATCTGCCACACTATCATAACCACATGCCCTCATCACTGCAACACTGGAGGCGCTACTCTGCTGGTACAAGTGTCTCACTGTGAGGTTATGCCCTTGGGTGGAAAAGTACTAATAGGATACATTATATACATCTCAAATTATTTCTATTATAGCTTAGATTGTATTAGCTATATTCAAAAGAAAGTTTTCTAGTAATTGTGACCTAAGATCAGATAACTTAGTCACACACCAGTTGTAATGTAGACACGACAGAGCCCTTTTTTACCTCTATTTAATAGGGCCTAACTAACCCATTTTGGAGCTGCTATAGAAGCCAATAGGGCAGGTTCCACCCCTCATATCTATATATCGTATTGTAGATATTTACATATTCTATCATTTAGAATGGTGATAATCAACATCCTAGATACCTATACAAGGTTATATATTTTTACAAGTGGGCTCTGTTGTGTCTACATTGTCGCTAGAGAACCCATCTCTGATCCTGTACTGCGAGTTTACAAATTATATTTACCTTTCCCAAATATATGGAGCTAAACAACTATACTGTATGTACAAAAAAGGTTTTAACGTTACTCAGATATTTACTTTCCACCCCCCCTGCCGACTCAAATCCAGATGATTCATAACATTTGAATAGATGAATACTGAACTAAAGAATTGAGGACCATAAGCCTTTATTTCAAGGGGAGAAACAAGGTTACCATACTTAAGAACCCTATTACTAGGCATGCATATTGTTACAATACATTAGGCCCTTTGTCCCCATGACACATGAATGCAGCCCTGGTTAGCCCAATTGCGTGACCGTCTGGAAATCCTCTTCAGAGAAATCTAATTCTAAGTGACCTCACACCATATTGACTCTACTTTTACTTGATACTGCCCTCTTACAAGGCCTACTTTAACATCACAATAAGGATCGATCATGTCCATACAGCCTCAAATTGCATAGATCCCTTCGCATTGACCCGTCCATGACAACTTTATGAGCCTTGACACTTTGTACTCCTGCCAAGAGTCAAGGTTCTTGTGTGTCAGGGTGGGGGGGAATCAATAAAAAATGTTTATCTTATTGTTCACATCAAATATTGAAAGATGCTTACTACAGACAATTTCCGGTCAAACAAAATCATTTATATCAGCCAATGTCAACTAGAAAGTTGTCTTTAGCTCTCTTAATGGCCTTGTGTGTTAAGCCAAAACTGGTAATGAATATATTTATCGCTCTTGAGTGTTCTTTAAAGTGCCAGAACTGTATGATTTGGCTTCTGAACTGGACCGCTAGGGTCTCCAGATTTACTCTGCATTACAGACTAAGCAATATTTTGGTGAATTAACTTTTGAACAAGTGGCAGCATTGTGATGCCTTTGTGTCTGAGATTATTTGACACCATTTTCCATGAGAAACTGGCTTTGAATAATATCTCTTGCTTAAGATTAAGGTATTATACACCCCTAGGGGGTGGTTATATTTAGAGCTCTTTTTTCTCTTTGAGAGCCTGGGTATCTAGCAGGATCCGTACCCACAACCTCAGAATATTTAGCCCAACAGCTAACCGACTGCTCCACCGGGACTCATGCAATGATACTAAACAGCCAATAGTATATGTAGTGCCTCTGCCTTTTAGCGCAATGAGTAATGTTATTTAAAAACTTTGAGGGGTTCGAACCCAATTGTTCCCAATGCCAACAAGAAGTACCCTGTATGCTAGCAGCAGGACCAACGAGCCACATGTGTTTGAGCCTCTTAACTAGGGCCTATCTTGCATTGGTGAGGGATTGTCCCATTAGACAATGTAAAGAGTGCTGTTTAGTTGGTATAAATCGGGGGCTCTGCCCCCGCACCCCCCTTTTCTTTTTTTCTTTTTCTTTTTTTTTCTTGAAATATCAGAAAAGCCAACTAGCTGACTAGGGCCTATGTTGGTGAGGTACTGTCCCATTAGATGAAGTTAAGAGTGCTGTTATGTTGGTGCTGCTGTTGTATAATTCGGGGGCTCTGCCACTGCACCCCCGTTTTCTTTCTTTTTTTCTTTTCTTCTTTTTTTCTAGAAATATCTGAATAGTCAAAGAAATAAAAAATGTGTATCAGGCATATCAAAATGTCTGCTGCACATTGGATTTGTGCCCATGGTCTGGGAGTCTAAACCAGAAGTGCCATGTACTCAAGGATTGTGACCTCAGAGACAAGCTGTGAGTGTTGGTTCATGGTTAGTTTATATATGGCTATGCTATATCAGAATGAGGCTACACTCTTCAAGCATGTGCTCTGATCATTGTATTTCTATGAGAACACACAGAGGATATGTTTGATGATCATATAACCTCCTAGGAGGGTTATACAGGATATCCTCCTAGGCCACATGTGTGGAAAAAGAGCTGTAATCATGCTATTATAAATAATCAATCTATGCAAGCGGGCTGTATGTCGGATATACTCCTGGTGTCTCGAGTCAATATCATTGATATAAGCCTCGGCCTTCGGCCTTGGCTTATATCAATGATATTGCCTCTTGCCCCCCAGGAGTATATCCAGTACATAATTTTGGCATAGCCTATAAAGGCACTGCGTCCATGTCCCCACCGCTTTTTGGTGAAAAGCTTTAAAACATACCATAATATTACAATTTCTAGTACGTTTAAATACCATCTAGACAAAAGATTAAGGATACATGTACAAATATATAAGAATGTCTTTACTTGTACATGAGTACCCATTCCATGACAAGCCAGAGTTACAATAACAGCTTTAGGAGCCTTACACATTCACACACGGTATACCCGGGCAGGCATGGAACCCTGAGGTATTGTTTTGTAAATCCTTATATTTAAACTGAAAAATAGGCAGGTCAAAGACCTGTAATTCTCCTTATTTCAGTCAAGAGAATGTTCTCTGTAATTGTAAACAATATATTTCAGTTTACACATGAAAATAACAATGAGATATGGGAGGCATAGGCTTAGAGCCATGATTTAGTATAATAGTAAAGATATTAGTTTGAATTATGCAATATGGTAGTGGTTGGTGTTATAACCACATGGAGGATCTTATTTCCATTTAGATGGACAGATGGTATTGTCGAGGTTAAATGATGGTCAGTCATTTAACAGTAGTCAATGGAGGTTTCTGGTACATGTAAAAATATACAGGGATTTCTTTGCAATTAACATATGTTTAATTATTCATCCAATCTTCAGGGAGTTTACAACCCAAGCTTTCATGTAGATATCATGAACACCATTTTGTCTCCCACATACAGGTCTGCTGTAAAACCACTCTGTGATAAGCAGGCTCCCCTCATGAGCCAACCCTCCAGTTTAGGCATATGCTACAGGCTGATTTTACAATAGTTTAGTTTTGGTTATATCGCTTATATCATTGTGTTATATCGCTCTCCCATTGAATTACAGTGTATTAACCATTTGGCTACACCTGCTTTCACACCAAAAAATGTGAAAACAGGGTGCTTCACCCCAAATGCTCTCACACCTGTATGGTGAGTAGGAGCATCCCCAAATTTACACTGGTGTTAGACAACATAAAAGGCTAGCCTGTTATACTAATCCACTCATTTCATTTTCATTTCATATATTATTTTTTATCCTATAAAGAGGTGCATGTAATGAGCAACATATGAACAAAAACGTTTAAAAATCTTAAAATATATATATATATGGACCAGAAACACGAAATACATTGTAATGTGGCTTACTACTGGAAAAAAAATCTGAAAAGAAAATCTGAAAAATCAGCCTTTTAGGGGGGGTGCGCGATATTACCACATGCGCAATATTACCCACATTTACCCTAATGCAATTCTTTTCTCAGTATCCCTAACAAGTACATGTTATTATGGTCTTATGTCAAAAACCTGATTGACATCTCGCTACTCTTAAACCAAGGTGTTGAGAATACAGCACACCATTCTGATGGGTGAATTGACCGTTCACCGAGGGGCCTATGGTACCTACTAGTTTGCAGTTTGAGGTTTTCCAGCTGGGTTATAGGCAAATAGTAGCCTTATATCATTCCTATGGTAGTACTTTCATCAGTTCGATTTCACAGATGGCCAGGGTCTCCACATCCTGAAGGGTAAAGTACAGAAACCCAGAGCAAGACTGAGCACATTCACAAGTAACGATAGCGTGAGTATCTGTCACACTATGATAGCCACACGCCCTCATCACTGCAACACTGGAGGTGCTACCCTGCTGGTACAAGGGCTTCAACCCTGAGGTACTCACAAAGACTCTCAGCCAATCAGACTGTGAGATGCCTGTAGTTGCCTGATGGGTGACTTTGAAGTAGAAGGTTGTGGTACCTTCCAGGGGGTAGGTGGAGACGTCCACCTTCATGGTGTAGAAGTTGGAGTGTTGAGTACTCAGGGTGATACAGGTGGCCAGGTCTTCATCTTTCAGCACTTTAACAGATATTTTGTTCCGGTTCTGATGTTTCATCTCAATTTCATAAATTACTGAAATGTACAGTGGCAAAGAGAGTCAAGTCAAAATAAAGTCAGAAGCAGGCATGCCTCTTTCAAATAAGGCTAGCTAGACCTAGGTTTGATTATAACAATTCAAATCATAAACCTTCTCATGACGACTGACTTTGAATTGACTCTCTTTCAAATCTAGATAATCTGATTCAATGCTTTTTGAATTTCCCTCAGTCTTGGTACATCCTATTAAAAGCATATATATCATGTATTTATAACTTTCTTATATCATACATAGAATGTAACTTTGAGAAGATACCTAGGAATATTCCAACCCCCTTTTAATATCTATAACTTACCTTTGCAGACGTACCCATTTCCTATGTAATCCGTCTTGCAGGAACATGTAAAGGAGCCGTACGTGTTGGTGCACAGGGCATCAGTGTGGCAGTTATGTGAACCATCTGTACACTCATCTACATCTGTAAATTTATTCATTTTTTGTTTCAAATTTTTCTTGTTCATTTTCATGATTTTCAACAAATTTGTATATTGCTTAGTACAGCTTTGTTCCAGACAATAACTTGTTTGTATAAAGATCTGCATTGCCATAGTAGACATAATTTGCCATTATGTCTAGCTATGCTGGTGAAACACATCGATGAATGCTAAAAGTACTAGTGGGTGGAAAAACAGGCTTTATCACATAGAATTACATTCAGACTTAAAAGTTACAGGTCACAGAGGCCTTTAATGCACTACACGTCATAAGGATAAGGGGGTCAGAAGGACCAGAAGGGCCAAATAAATATTCCAGCTAAATTTCAACTTTCAAATTCAAAATGTTAAAGTCAATTCATTTTGAAAACTCAAAATTAATTTTAGAAACAAAATTTGACTTCATGGCATTTTCAAAGTGTTAAATGACAAAATGGTTTCAGTTTGAAGACCTAACTTCCAAAGGCACAGTGTCAATCACTCACTCAATTCCCTCACTCACCTACTCCCTCATTCACCTCTCCCCCTCCCATGCGGTCCACTGTAATGGATACATCCTGACCACAAAAACACAAATTGCATTTTTTTCCCCACACTAAACTGTGTCCCCGGTAGGATAAAATTACCTGAATTCTATCACATTACCACATAGTAATAAACAATAGTACGGGAAAAGTCAATTACAAATTGCATAGAACTTTATGGGCTTTGACACTTTGTACTTGTGCCAAGAGTCAAGTGGAGCTGAGATCTGGGTGTTTGGGGATTAATAGGGAAACCATTACCTGAATGGACTGCTCAAATATTGAAGACGTTTATTATGGGTACCTTCCATGGAAGAAATCAATCATGTTAACAACTCATGTGCCATCAACTAGAAAGTTGGCTTCTGCAATATTGATCATCTAGACTATCCTTTACATAGGGTGCCCCTTAGCAATGTTTCAAGCCTTAAACCATTTATATTAATTTCCAAATGTATTGTTGTAAAAGCCAGTACTGTCTAATTTGACTCCTGAACCTCATTTATTTCTTAATTAACTTTTAACAAATGGCGGCCTGTGTGGTTTCCAATAATCTTTTCTAGATTTATCTGAATTTATTTTGTATCTATTATAATTACTTTTTTTGGGGGTGAGATTTCCTGATCCCCAACCTGCCTAATGTTTAACTCTTTACCACAGTGAGAATTCACAGAGGGAGTTATGAATCGAGCCCATTGTGGGACGAAAGTGTTTTTTCCGCAAATTCTTTTTTAAACTGTTGCATTAAAGTGTTTAATGGATTTCAATGCACACTGGAGAGAAGTCCCATGATATATATAAAAACACATAAAGATATCATTACCTATGCATGAGTAGCCATTCCATGATAAGCCGGCAGTACAAGTACAGCTGTAGGAGCCATACACATTCACACACGGTATACCCGGGCAGGCATGGAACCCTGAGGTACACTCATCCACATCTAGAGAGGGAAGTGTAGGGAGAATACCAAAAACACCATGTTAAATAATTTTCATTTGTGACCAATTAACACATATTGGTGACATTTAATTAACCCTTATTCTTTAAATATTGTACTTTTACAATGTTTGGAAACCATTTAAGTAAGATTTAGAATTTGGAGAAAAATAGGATATACCCACTTTAACATTGGTTGAATACGACCAACTTACTATATATGATACAATTCTTTGTTGTCAATAAAAAATTCAAAGTACTTAACTGGTCTAGACATATCAAAACTAGCCAAATATTTAGATTTTGTTGTGTTCATTTGTATACTGTATATGCAATAATATCTAGCTCTATGATTCACTATTTTTCTTGATCGTCAGATTGAATGCTCAATACATGGAATATCATATTCATATTTCAGAGATGAGAGGTTGGATTACAACATGGCTCACTTACCTGGGGGGCAAACTATGCTGTAATAGAAGTCAAATCCATTGCCCCCCACACTGAAATCAGACTGGAACGTCATTGTAACCTGCCCTTTCAGGTATTTGGTCACTCCAGCCAGCGTAGTTCCAGAGTACCTTGGTGGACAAATGGTAAAATATTCAATTTCACTCAAATCAAGGAAATAGAGGCAAGATGAAAAATGTTTACTGACAGTTTTAGGGCTAGAAGAATAAACTCATAACTCCCTCACAATGCTATAGTTATGGAGATTCTAAGTGTGGAATATTCAATTTCACTCAAATTAAATTTAACAAGAGACAACATAAATAAAGGACTGAACGTTTTTGGGCTACAAGAATAAACTCACAACTCCCTCACAATGTAACAATTTCAGAGATTTCATCATATGATATTTGTAGTGTGTGTATTGTATCAGCCTGTTGGAATCAGGTGGATGTGTTGCATCATCCTCTTTCTATAGCTGGGGCTCCAATAGCAGATTTTCGGGGCAATTCTCAGGCTTGTTTACTATATGTATTGTGTTTAAATCGGCCGATTAGATCCATGTGAAGAGAGTGATATGTTTATATTTACATTTCACCATAGGTATATACAGTATGATCAGGTGCAAACATAGGCCTAGAGGTCACACTGTTGAGAGAAATAAAAATCAAACCAGTTCGTTATGAGATCGTGAGCCAAAATCGGCCTCAGATGCAAAATTGGGATCTAAATCAGGACATAGATTGTGTTTGTGTAGCCTTAGCAAGTCTTTTTTTTCCACTTGAGTATGGAGTATTTATAAACATAAACATGTATATAAAGATAAACCTATGGCAGGGTCTAGAGTACCTGCATACCTACAGTATACATGTGTATGATTCTTTCGTTTGAGCCTAATTTGTGAGAATAGCCCCCATTTGAGGACAAAATCGGTTAGTGGATCCGCAGTTTATGAGTCTTTTTAGTGTATTTTTATCATCCTCATCCAAACTTTAAAGGGTTTTACATCAGCCTGCTGGTATATTGCATTACCAGTCTGTCCCTATATAAGGCAGTGCTGCACAGAGAGTCAAGTTACCTAATACAACACTATGATAGGAGCAGACCTATGTGAAAGGCTCCAGGATAACCTACCTGTAGCTTTTTTTGGGGGGTTAATATCATTTATTTGTCAATAAAGAGATACTTCTACATGGATTCTTTGTTGTTCTTTCACAATTTCTTCCATTGCAATGAGGTTTATGACATAGTATAGTAATAGATTCAATATATTTATGGTGAGAAACAACCCTTGTTTTGTGTATTGACTAAGTGTTCGTATACATAGTGTTTCCCCCTGGTGGTTTATTGGGAAACTACCACTCTTACTTATCATTGCTTCATCGCCACCCCACCTGGTGGGATATATATTAACTACAGCCTCTTTCCCAGTTCTGTTGTTGGCAACCGCTATTGCTTGCTTGGACGCCGCCCAGAGAGGTTGGCTCTGTTAGTCCGCTCGTGCTTGTGTCACATGTATTATATGTTATGCCTGTGGGTTTTTTTTTCTTATTAATAATTTTCTCATCAATCTACATGGCCCAAGTCCACTTATAGACTTTGTTCCACTTGCTTGCATCAGAATCACGTCAAGGTCAATACCGGGTAGCGACACACCATTCTGCTCAATAACAGAGCTAAGTATAATAGGAACATATAGGAACGACCAAGTATATCTTGCACTAATACATCTGACAGAAAATGAAAGATGGGACACTCATCCCCACTTGTTAGTGTATGGGTTGATTTCCAGGTCCATCTGACTTCAATAGGGGTATCTATACTATAGTATAGTATAGGATCATTGGGTTATATTGAACTTGCTGAAACTGGACTTTGTACCTGAGGACTATTGTGCCTCTACATGGGTCCCCCCAGTATTGACCATGTCGCCGGGTTGATTTTGAGCAAAACCGCCGTGTCTTCGTGTCAATTTTAATGTCTACACTGTAAAAAAAAATCTGTTAAATAACGGAGATTCTCTGGCAATACTTTCACTGTAAAAATAACGGTCACTGTTATTTCAAGTTCACCGTAATTTTAGCAGTGAAAGTCCGGCACCCGGTGTTGCCAGTGAATTACCGTTATTCTAACAGGATACGGGACATCACTGTCATTTCAATACAGGGCCAATAACAATAATTATAATGGTATTTTGTGTAATTTAACTCATTTAGCCCAATATTTTTCCGTCCATTCATCCACCTACACCTAACTCTATTCTCAATATGGTTCCATGCCAAATTTGGTACCATGTCCAATCAGCAATAGCATCTTAGTGTCAAGACTTTAGGCCTTATCATTAGGAATCAGTCTATGAGAGCCTTATAAAATGCTTCATGACACTTTGTAATGCCAGTCCATGAGAGGAAGTCACTCTAGGATGGCTACAGAACAAACCTTACAGCTGTTTATCTATATATTTTTCTTATAACCACAAAAATGGTGTTCTTAGCATCCATGAAAAACTCCTCATGAACCAAACTGCCACCTGGTGTGATAAAACTAAACATCAATTAAAAATAGCTTCACCATTAAATAATTACTGTGTTTTACTGTAAAATAAATAGACAAAATGCCAACACCCATTGATACTGTCTCTCCTGTATTTCACGAGTGGGGCCTGGGGCCATATCCCACAAAGCCGCAGGCTGAGTGGGATATGCCCCAGCCCCCACGAGTGAAATACATCAGATACAGTATAAATGTAGTTGGCATTTGTGTTTTGTTTTTTTTTGAAGCCATTTAATGAAAAAAAAACACTTTTCCTAGCCCATTGAATATGGCCACATTGTATTCAATGGGGGGATTGAATACGGCCCTTCAGTGCTAAAGCATAGGGAATCTTGTATTTCAAAAAAATAAACTGTGTTTCACTGTGCTGAATTATGGATATTCAAAGTAAAATTCATCTATTTTACATTGCCCCACTGTAATGATATATAATGATGATCCACCTTAAAATTTTACATTGATTCTTTGTATATTCAACAGAATATTTCTACAAGACAAAGCTTCACCGTAAATGAAAAAACTGTGTTACACCTTACTGGATTTACAGATATTCAAAGTAAAATTGGTTGATTTAACATTGCCTCACCGTAACCACATTTACGATGATCCACCGTAAAGTTTTGCATTGATTCTCTGTATATTCAACGGAATACTTTTACAGTGTATAGAATATACTGGGGCTTTATAACAATGCCTGTGTCCATCGACTTTTAAAAGGGCCGTGTCACCCGTGTTGGTTTTTAAAAGTGCCCTGTTGCACACGTGGAATTTTATCCATGTAGAGGCACACTATTAGAGGCAATATTCTTTGTACAATTACATTTACAGAAGGATCTATAAAAGACTTCAACACTTCCAGACTTGAAAACATTAAGGAGTGTATGGACTTTATGTGTATTACTGTGTCAACCATAGGAAATGAGTATCTACTAAAGAGAATAGATCTCCTGTGGCCAGTTTCTGTATGGGCTGGGACATTCATCAACTCATTGAAGTACATGTTACCTGCTAATGTACAAGGAATAAATCGGTAGCCATCAACTTGTTACAGGGACTTTGTCCTCAATCATTGGCTTTGACCACTACAATATTCTTGATTGCTCTTTATGAGGTGCAATCCACACTGCATGAACATTGGCATTTAAGCAAATATTTTATTACTTAAAGTCACTATTTAAGGAGCTTTAATTGCAGCAAATGTCTTGTAAATATCATGGAAAGGGCATTTGATGCAATTAAATATGCTGAAATTGTGATTTTAAGCTGAAATGCTTACATTCATGCAGTGCCAGTATTTCAATATTACTTACGACGTTTGGCCATATGCATCACTAATATACAGCTGATCAGGGCCATTCTCCAGGTCAAACACTGAGGTGGCTATGGAGGTGACACAGTCAGCCCCTGCGTATATGATCCAGGTACAGTAGAGGTTATCACCATATACAATTGGATACCCAGGAGATGGTATCCAACCTGTAGCCGAGTACTGATCACCTCCGCAAGTGCAGACCCCTCTGAAATCTAAGATATAAGTGACTGATCAATTTTTGATAGCGTAAAAACCTGGCATATAAGTCCTTCTTGCATATTAGCAAAACTTGGAATTCTCAAAATATACTATAAGCCTCACAGGGAGTCTAATAATGGTGACTTTAGTACTGTAGTATACATCTAAATACTTATGTATAAGCCAAGCCCTGATTTTATCCTAATCCTATAAGCCGCACTGGCAATCTGACTTGGGTTCTGTCCATGGCAAGGTTTATGGTACCACACCATTGTAGTGCCCCAGCACTTTTAGATTAGAAGGTCAGTATATCCGCAGTGAATAGGGCTGTGTCTCACAAACTTGGGCCAATGTTTTGGTCTATGACCGGGTGCCATCTATGACCGGGTGCCATCTATGACCGGCTATCTAAACAACCTTTTTAGATAGCCGGTCATAGATGGCACCCGGTCATAGACCAACACATTGGCCCAAGTTCGTGAGACACAGCCATAGACAAGTGGTTATCTGAGGGCGCCAAGGTCTAATGCTAGTTCTTAAGAGATATTTCAAGATCCCCCAACCCAAAGAATGTTACTTACTATATTAAACAATGGATAGGGGAATAGCTGTATGACGTCTCAACCAGGTTTAGGTATTACGGCTGTATTCCCATGACAGAATCCCCCATGATTCTGATGGTCAGATGATATTCATCCATGAGTTTGAAATTGTGAATTCTGATACGATGATGAAATCTTAGCTGATTCCAATTAATGAAATATACCTAAACAAAGGCCAGCAAACCAGTGGCCCATAATTTCAGGTGCAGTCCTCTCATATTCTATAGGCCCAGTGACTGGAGGATTGTGTTTCAAAAACTGTTTAATGGGATCCTTGGTTACCATGGGCACCTCTGCATGACCTTTACTTTCCTGTGTGTATCTTTCTGTAATACTAATATAGCATTTATGACCTTAAAACCCCTAAAAAAGCAACTTTAAGCAAAAAAGGTTTTGATTAATTAAATGCCAATGTTCATGCAGTGCACACAATAGATCATTGAAGTATTGAATACATTAGAAATGAAATGAGACAACTCACTTTGGAGAAGAAGCAGGACACTCGTTAGTACAGAAACCTTTCTTGTAACGAAACCCATTTCTGCCGGAAGATGTTCCCACGCCTGATCTCTGCGCCGGAAAAGCACTTATGGTAGGGACAAAGGGGGATGGTAGGTATTGTCATCTTTAAGAGGTTTATCATCCAAACTGTCATGCATTTATTATGAGTTATACAATGCCATTGACAGCGCTCACACAGACAACTCTATATCTTGATGTCTTGCCAACATAGACAAAGATACTTGATAATCTATCCAAACGAGTGGAACTCTGGCAGAGCCAAGTTACCAAGCTTTAATGCACTATGCTATTTTCTAATTGTGATGATCGAAAATGTTGACCAAAGTCGTACACACCTTCTTACCTATCCCATCAATGCTCTTTACCTATCTTTTTCCTCAAATTTGATCTCAGTGGCCGATAATGAACAATGGTTGGAATAAAAGCATACTTTTTGGATTCCCCATTGAGAATACACTGCCAAAGTCCATGGCTGGACCCTACGGGACCCTTTTTTCTGAGCTGTTACTGGCCATGGATAATATTGGAATATCCCCCATTCCCCTTATAGCATATTCTTCAGGCATTTCTCACCACGTAGAAGACTAGAACAGTAATAGAATTGTCAGTGGGAAACGCTCGGTGAGAATGCTACTTTAAGGTATGATTTGAAGGAGTTGATATTGGATATAGCCACCTAAGAAAAATTCACCACTCTCTTATGATAGGAGTAATGTTAGACTGGCTGTTACTGTTGTCTGCTCTCATGCATTTATCATGAATATTAACATCCCGTTCACCCAATGCCTCTTGGTGCCTCATACACCTGCCAAATGGCAGAGTGCCACCAATAGCTGCCGTCAACAGGAAGGGAGCTATCCTTGATCTGGGACTGAACTATTTCACCAGTGCTGTATTGCTGCATCGTCCCAACCCTTTGGGAGTGTCTCAACCCTGTAGGGTCAGCAGCATGCTGAAATGCAGTCATGGTAAGTTACTCACCACTGCCGCATTAATGCATCATGATGACCAGGGTCATGATGTACTAAGGCATTACACCATCCTTAAAGGGTTAACATGGCAGACATTCAGGTGGTATATCTGTTACACTTAATGCGTCCATTTTATCATCTAAGATGAAAGGATAAAGCCATGTGCATAATAAAACCACAACAAAGGTGCATTCAGGTATCTCCACCATGCAGAACACAACGCCTCGCTAAGGATCCTCTCACATTATAAGAAGACGCTATCAGAAATATGACTGCCACATACTATCTAATCAATATTTGATTAAAGATTCTTGCCTCCAGAAATATCTCTTTTAAACCATGTATTGCTGTCCTATATATGTTGATAAGGACAGTATAATTCTCTGACATTCAAGTGCTAATCTCATTAAAATATGAGATGGCTGACACATAGATTTTCATATATTTTGAACCTTTACTCTCCTTCCAAGCCCCTGTATACAGTTATACCCTTTTGGATGAACCCCAAAGCTGCCAGACCCCTGCACCTGCTATATCACTTAAAGATAAATTTAAGTTTCATGGTATTTTTTCAATTAATATTGGTAAAATATCACTAATTTAGATACATCGTCAAGATGAGGTATATGATGTTTGCACTATACCAGAAGTCAGAACGGCACCGCCATCTTGAATTGTGCCGCCATCTTGGATTAGGGAGTCACAAAACAAATTTATGCTATGTGATAACAATATTATATAAATCAACCTTTGATTGGTCCTGAGGTTGATTATAATTATACCTACCCCCAAGGAATTCAATGGTTCTATTGGTTTGTTGCTAATACAGCTGGTTGCCTAGCAACAACTATTCTAATTGTTTATCTGCCTAGCAACACACATTTCCATGGTCCTGAGGTTGATTATAATCATACCTACCCCCCTTATATGGACCTAAGGAATTCAATGGTTTTTACTGGTTTGTTGCTAATACAGCTGGTTGCCTAGCAACAGTTATTCTTATTGTTTATCTCCCAAGCAACACACATTTCCATGGTCCTGGGGTCGATTATAATCATACCTACCCCCCCCCTAATATGGCCCCAAGTAATTCAATGGTTCTATTGGTTTGTTGCTAATGCAGCTGGTTGCCTAGCAACAGCTATTCTAATTGTTTATCTGCCTAGCAACACACATTTCCATGGCCCTGATGTTATTTATAATCATACCTACCCCCTGATATGGACCCCCTTCAAGCGCGGCAACAACCGCATTTCTTGTTACCATCATTTTTAGATTCAGTGGCCTCAGATAAGTCTAGTCAGGTAGGCCTGTCCCCCTTTGTTTTCGGATCGTTGTACAGTGTATTGAAGTAAAACCAACTACCGAACTGGTCCGTTTAAGTACAGGGGTCTCAAATAAGCACAGGTCTCATTAAGGCGCAGGTCTAGGACCCCTCTGAAACCCCAAATATCTATTAAAGGGACTCACATAAGCGCAGGCCCCTGTATAAGCGCAGCGGGTAACAGGGTATTGAGATGTATAAGTGCAGGGGCGCTTAAACGGGCCACTACAGTAATTGATTGGGTTGGTGGTCCTCACAAGGCAGATGACTAAAGACTCCCGGCGACCATTTAGTGTCTGTGTAAAGCCTTTACCTTGATGTATAAGTTATTGTGGTACTGGAGTCTGGAGCCTGGTTTGCTAAACTGAAACATTATATTTGGGCATATATGTTGAAGTCAAGTCGTAGCACCGTATGATTAGATTTAGTTAACCCTTTCAGGATAGCATGATCCCTTAATGTGTTATGCCTTGGTCATGATGCATAAATGTAGCTCTGGCGAGTAACATCAGTGCTGCATTTAAGCATCATGCAGACCCTACAGGGTGCAGACACCCCCCCCCCCCCAAAGTGTGGGCATGATGCACCAATGCAGCACAGGCGAGTTACTTGCCGGGCTAGAATGATGCATCATAATGACAAATGTAAATCCGTCCTCCGAGGGTTAATCAATGTACCGTAAAACCTCGTGTATAAGCCTAACTCGCGTATAAGCCCCCTCGACTTTGTGCCGATCCTATAAGCCGCACCAGCGATCTGATTATGGTGACTTTAGTACTGTACCGCAGTAGCAAAACCCCTCGTATAAGCCACACCCCGACTCTGGGCCGATCCTATAAGCCGCACCAGCGATCTGATTCACGTACTAGCCGCGGCTTATACGCGAGGTTTTACGGTATGAGTGATGGACTCCACAAGTCCACAATACTTGCCGGTCCAACATAGGCTCTCAGAGAGCAGACAGAGCAAACACTTTACCACCTGCAAGAACTAAATGGTTTAATTCAAAAAAATGACTTTGATATTACTGATAAGTCTCCTACTTCTGGATCCAGGTAGGTTGCTAACCTTTGAGAGCTGCATAGGGTGTAAATGTGCCATGCTCTTTGTTTTCATAATGTATGAATACAGCCCTGTCAAGACTATTCACCAGGACTGCATTCATGCTTCATGCTGACCCTGATGATGATTTTTCTTCTTGTATTCATCTTTTTTTAACCTACCCAGTGGGCACAAAGCAACATTGGTAAATGGCTATCAACGTTGATTCAACATTGAACTGAATTTCTTTTTGCCCACTGGATATCAGCTATAGGATAGATCTGTACAGAAAAGCAGGATTAACATTCACTGAACTAACTACTACCAAAGGGATCCAACGCTGTGCAATGAAAGAGAATAGGTACCACAAGAGATCAATTTTGTCGGGAACCGGACTAGTGGCTTGTAGCCTTCACTAGCCGTCTACTTGAGAGTTGACAGAGTCATGTTATCAAGAAGACAAGGCTGTGTCTCACGAACTTGGGCCAATGTTTTTGTCTATGACCAGGTGCCGTCTATGACTGGGTGCCGTCTATGACCAGGTGCCGTCTATGACCTGCTATCTAAAAAAGTTGTTTGGAGGAATAAAAAAAAATTTAAAAAATTTCAAATTTTATAAATAAAAATTGTAAAATTTCTTCTTTTTTAAAAAAGTTTATCCCTCCAAACATCTTTTCTAGATAGCCGGTCATAGACAGCACCCGTCCATAGATGGCACCCGGTCATAGACAGCACCCAGTCATAGACAAAAGACAAAAGCTCAAGTTCGTGAGAAACAGCCACAAGAGGGCTAGCCTGTGAGGCTGGTGGCATTCATAGAAAGGCCCTGGATGTGGGACCTTGAGTGCAACAGCAGAGAATCACTCATCATGGTAACACAGCATTCTATACACCACAGAATAGTGTGCCTTTTTAAAACCTTTGCACTGCGCTGCTCATGTTTCACCTGTGGATACAGGAGGTTCAGAGGCAGCACAGAGGTGACACGATATGCTGTGCCGCACAGTTAGCCTTCTAGCTCAGGCTTTTCTCAAAAGTTCTACATTCATGCACCAAAACAAAAAAGGAAAGGTCAGCTGACCCTACCTAGCAAAACAGGGCCAACCCTTGAATCTTTTATCCAATTTAACTAAAAATTTAGGGCTATTTCAAAGTGAATTTGATAGTCCATGACTGGAAGCTTTCATCATCGAGTCAGCGCTGAAATTTGTGAGCCAATTTCTGGCTTATTTTCAGCACCAGGTAAAAGTTGTAGCAGTATGAATAAAGTAATACCATGGCCTCACAGTTATTTGTCTATATTTCAGTTCTCAGAGAATGCTATGCAATCAACATCTATTCTGGTACAGGGCACATCTCCTCTCCAGGTTGGCCATCTGAATATTATGATGGTGAGAACTACTACTGGTACATACAAACAGCGGGGGACTGTGTCACCACCCTGCACAGCTCCACCTTTGTACTGGAGAGTTGTTGCGATCATTTGGATATTATAAATGCAGGAAGTACTGTGAGGTAAGTAAATAAAGATATAGACAGAGGTCCACAATAGTTTGTCTGAACGACAGGTTTCTCCACGAGTGGGACTTTGGGTTGTATCACACGAGGCGCAGCCAAGTGTGATGTGACCCTAGGTCTCACGAGTGGAGAAACCAGGAGTTAAGACTGATTTGAGTGGATCTCTGTGTTTATTTCATGTGAATGTTGACCAATTCCATTTTAAAGACAACATTTAAAGATTGGTTTCACAAGTATACCGTGGAGAATGGAGCTGTGGAGAATGAGATTTAGTTTGTCCACGGGGGTGTGGAGAACGGCTCTTCCCATACAAAACAATAGTAAAGTTGTTTCTCCAAATGAAATAAATGTGTCTATTCCATTCTCAGCTAACCCAAAAGAGCACACTTATTTTTATCAATATACACATAATAATTGTTATTATCTTATTTGAATGACAAATATGATTAAAAACTGACAAATAAACACTAACATTTACAGATATTGGCATATTTGGTTGAAAGAAAACAAACTTATTTTTTTTAAATACAAGATTTACTGTGCTTAACTATAGGAAGGGTCGTATACAATGCCCCCCATTGAATACAATGTGGCCGTATTCAATGGGGTAAGAAAAATCTGTCTTTTCTGCATTAAATGGTTTGAAATAAAAAAATAAATGCAAATGCCAACTACATTGATACCTCTCTGCCGTATTTCACTCGTGGGGGCTGGGGCATATCCCACTCAGCCTTCGGCTTCGTGGGATATGGCCCCAGCCCCCACTCGTGAAATACAGCAGAGATGGTATCAATGGGCGTTGGCATTTGTCTATATATTCACAACTTTGCTGTATTCTGAAACTCTTAATTACTACATTAATCACAATTTAGTTCACTGAGATCATTCATTTCCAACCCTCAGTTTAAGAGAAAAGCTTGGTGATGGAGTGGCCTAATGTTTATGTCCACCCTTCTAGCTGTTTTATCCTCTGACGGCCATGATTTATGAGAGCCTTGGTATGCAAAAGCCATTCTTCACTTAAGGTGCTTTGTGTTTTAGGACTTGATTTTAATGTCTGGTGGGCAGATGTTCGACACCTAGGGGAGACAGGGGCACCTTGAACCGCTTTCACACCTATATTTTTTTCCTGACCTTGCTAAAGGGATCTGAACTTTGATTTTATATCAAGCTGCTACCTTGTATCATTGCGATATAAAAGAACCTATTGCAAGGCAAATGTGGTCTTTTCTTGTATTTTTCTTGAATTAAAAAAGATAAAATCTTAGGGTGGTTCAATGTGCCCCATGCCCAGGGTAGGTTGATCCACCCACTGGGGCACCTTGAAGCACATGCCTTGAACGATCCAAATAATCACCAATATAGATCAATAATTTAAATTTCGGTTGGAATTAGTTGTACTTTCTATAGAAGTGAATGAGTTTGTATCTGATAGATTTTTCTTAGGGTCAAATTAAACCAGTTTAAGAGTATTCCCATTATTTATCAAGTCTGAATTAATCTGAGATTACATTCTTCTATAATGTAATGCACTGTTCTGCCTCTGAAAAGTGATAAATCTGAGAATAAAGACACTGTAAATATGTCACACAAGATTTTTTTTTGTCACAAACCACAAACTATGTATTTTATTTAACAGATTACAATATTAACCGTCCTCGAAGTTGACTAATTTACAGGCGAGTCAGCGAGTTCACTGACTCGTCTCGCTTGAAGTCCATTTTCCACGACTTACCATTGTTTCTCCAGCCTTAAAAGCTGACAACGTAAAGAAAACATATTATTCTTTGATAATCCGCAATAATTTACTACTTACATGGTCAAATTAAGGAGGATTGATTGATTTTCGGCCAAGTTAAGTCGCCGAAACTTGACTCGTCGGATTCTTGAAATTTGTCCATTTTTTTACGACATCCGCAAAATCTCGATATATTTTATTTTGCCTATTATGACATGAAAACATAATCAAAATACTTAGAAATTTATTGCCTACCATTCAGCAGGGCGATAACTTCCATATTTAATCGTATTTAGCCATTATCAAGGCTTTTCCTACGTTCGACCCGACGACAACGTCAACAAAATGGCTATCTCGCGGATTCACGGGATTCCACGAGATTGCGTCGCTCGGCAGTGCTCGGGTATCATTTTATCTTCCAAAATAGAGCAAATTGCGGATATTCAAGGTAATATTATTACTCCTACAGGTAATATAGAGGCAGTTGCGGACATTTCGGACAGTATAACCGTCTTGATAAAAAAATAATTTGTTTATCGAGTAGAGAGGTCGGGAGCCGAGTCCGGCTATCGATGACGGGTGCACGCGGGCGAAAATAGGCGCCGATGACGCGCGTCGAGTTGCAAACGGCCGATTTCGGACATGAAGACTTAGCCATCCATGGTTTTTATGAACTTACTTTGAAAGTGTGTTATAATAGGATCCTTTTAGTCCAATCCGCAAGGAAATCGGCCGATTATTAAAGTTGTAGGAGCAAGAATGGCAGGAGAGCACTTAACTTTTTTTGCAGGTTTTCTTCTGACCCGGTTACGGCACGGGCGGATGCGGAAATGGCTCCATCTTTGTGCCATCACCAAGCACATTTCCAGTCGCTTTTCAGTTCACATACCTAGCCAGCTTTATCAGAAATTGCCTCTGCTTGGAGAATTCTCTTCAACCATCACGATCGGTAAGTCTAGACCAAAGTTACATCGTCGTCCCGAAAAATGACTGTGCAGATCATTAATTCTAAGAGTTTTTGTTTGGTGTAAGGGGGAATCATAGATGATTTTTCATGGTCTTTCTTTTTGTAATCGGTGTTCATTGGCTAAAATGACTATTTCCATGGAGAAAATCGTTCTGAAACTTGGGTGGTGGTGCCGTCTGCACCAACAGAACGCACGTCGTTCTGCAGTGCTGGGCCTATGGGAACTCACCAGAGCACCTGCAAGCAGACTCATGGTGCATAAAAATGCCTTCTAGATAGAATATGCTTAATTAAACAGTAAGGCTGCAGATAAAATCGAAATCTATATGTTGTATGCTTTACACTGATGGTCAAAATTAAATCAAATTATATTGGGATCTGCATAGAAATCGCCCATCAAGTTGCATCAGTGTTCAGTCAATTGGAATCAATAGGGGCCAGCAGTGCAATGTCAATGCACTGATCTTGGAAGCATATAGCACTATAGCTCTGTTCAGATCAGTTTAGGGAGTAAGTAGGCCTACTCATTTTTTAACAACAGGGGGGGGGGGTGAGATTTCGAAAAGTTTTCACCCCCCCCCCCCTAGATGGGTCAAGAAAATCCCCCCCCCCCCCCTGGCGGCCCAAAAATCATGCGCGTTTGAGTCTCTTTACCCGGAGAACGTTCTCCCTTTTTTTTCTCCCACATTTTTTCACCCCCTATATGGGTCAACAAAATTTTACCCCCCCTCCCCCCCCCCCCGGCGGGCCAAAAGTCATGCGCGTTGCCGCCCCTTTAGGCGGAGAACCGTTCTCCCTTTTTCCGTTCTCCCTTTATCCCGTTCTCCCTTTATCCTGTTCTCCCTTTATCCCGTTCGCCCTTTATCCCGTTCTCCGTTTATCCCCTTCTCCGTTTATCCCCTTCTCCGTTTATCCTGTTCTCCGTTTATGGTTTGTCATTGGTGTTCATTGGCTAAAATGACTATTTCCATGGAGAAAATCGTTCTGAAACTTGGGTGGTGGTGCCGTCTGCACCAACAGAACGCACGTCGTTCTGCTGTGCTGGGCCTATGGGAACTCACCAGAGCACTTGCAAGCAGACTCATGGTGCATAAAAATGCCTTCTAGATAGAATATGCTTAATTAAACAGTAAGGCTGCAGATAAAATCGAAATCTATATGTTGTATGCTTTACACTGATGGTCAAAATTAAATCAAATTATATTGGGATCTGCATAGAAATCGCCCATCAAGTTGCATAAGTGTTCAGTCAATTGGAATCAATAGGGGCCAGCAGTGCAATGTCAATGCACTGATCTTGAAAGCATATAGCACTATAGCTCTGTTCAGATCAGTTTAGGGAGTAAGTAGGCCTACTCATTTTTTAACAACAGGGGGGGGGGTGAGATTTCGAAAAGTTTTCACCCCCCCCCCTAGATGGGTCAAGAAAATCCCCCCCCCCCCCTGGCGGCCCAAAAATCATGCGCGTTTGAGTCTCTTTACCCGGAGAACGTTCTCCCTTTTTTTCTCCCACATTTTTTCACCCCCTATATGGGTCAACAAAATTTTACCCCCCCCCCGGCGGGCCAAAAGTCATGCGAGTTGCCGCCCCTTTAAGCGGAGAACCGTTCTCCCTTTTTCCGTTCTCCCTTTATCCTGTTCTCCCTTTATCCTGTTCTCCCTTTATCCCGTTCGCCCTTTATCCCGTTCGCCCTTTATCCCGTTCTCCGTTTATCCCCTTCTCCGTTTATCCCCTTCTCCGTTTATCCTGTTCTCCGTTTATGGTTTGTCATTGGTGTTTCCCCTATATATAAAACGGCATTAGTTGGTCGCTGGTACCTACCCCATTGAATCAGGCTTGAGGTGCTTGACAGGAACAGATAAACCAAAAGAGGCTATATAAAACTATGTATTTTTTTCAAAGCTAACTCGATTTTCCACCCCATTTAACTTCAAATAATATTATCAGTCCTTTCTATGTGATAATCCTTCTCCCTATGAAGAAATTTCTGAAAATTCTATGGTATTCTAAAGGAAAACAACATAAAAATGTAAAATACTCTCGCCCATTGTCTAACAACAAGAAAGAGAAAGCTGCCAAAAAATTCCGCCATATTTTTCTGAACATAAATTGCAATAAAATAATGTATCTACCAAGAAATTGTGCTCAAATACAATGAAATTCCACAGTAAATGCTTATCTACGTTTCCACCATCAGTATTACATTATAAAACCGTCAAATGATTGAGATATTCAAGCCCAAACTTCTCAATCGAATAGCCTGCGTTGCTACGACGGAGGCTCTATCTAGGTCAAAGGTCAAAGGTCATAGTGTTGGGTGCTATTCGCCAATCGGCGCAGAACGCCAATCCACAGTGCGCTGAGTACAAATGAGTGGACTCCAGCTCAAGGATCCCTCATCCCAGACCCCGAATGGGTGGGGGGGGGGTGTCCGTTTGGTAGGCCTATGTGTCGATTGTGTGTGTGGATTGGGGGGGGGGGTACTATCACGAACCATAGACACACTGAACCCACGACGTCATTTGCGTACAAAACTCGGCAGGGCTAGGTCCTCAACTCAGTGCGCCTTTAAAACATAATCACCAGCTGCCGAAGGCACTGGTCATTGGCTAAAATGACTATTTACATGGAGAAAATCGTTCTGAAACTTGGGTGGTGGTGCCGTCTGCACCAACAGAACGCACGTCGTTCTGCAGTGCTGGGCCTATGGGAACTCACCAGAGCACTTGCACTAGAAAAGAGGGCTGGGGGGGGGTACGGAAAGTAGGCCTACATAGATCGCCACCCACAATCCTAGCCCCCTTCGGGGGCTGGGATTGTGGGTGGTGCATAAAAATGCCTTCTAGATAGAATATGCTTAATCAAACAAATGACGTGTGTCCTGACGTCTTGATTTAAGGGTCTAGGGCCATACATTTGTAAAAGTTTTCATGCCAACCCTTAAGCGCGTATCAATCCTACACATGATCGACATGATAGGGGGCGCCCCTTTAGCCAGTGATCCACTGCCACGAGTTTTTGGGGGGGGGGGGGACAATTTTGAGACACCTTGACAGGGTAAAAATGTCAACCTTTCCAGTTAGGGGGGGGTGTGGATTTCATCTGTTTTCATCTCTGCACAGATCATTCATTCGGTCATTTTTCAATAACTAGCAAACTTCTACATTTAGCTTTGTATGAATTTGAGTATTTATGTACTGTTTCTGTGCCAGATTGGCTTACTGTCTGTACGTTTATTGTCTTTTTAATCCATAGTTTTGAATGTGTATGCTCCTAATACTCCAAATCCCCCCCTCCCCTGCCATCTTTTTTATTTGGAGAGGGGGGGATTTTTATGTGCGACCACAACCAGCGATTGTAATCAATAACTGAGATTTAGGGTCCCAGACGGGTATAATCAATAAGTCGACATTACCATTTCTCAGAATCGACATGGGATTTAACGACAAGTGACATTCCTTATATGCGACAGGCAACACAGTGATAAGCAACCACAAAATCTGAATTTTGTAGGCCTACAAGAGATACATTGCTATACCATACAACTTAAGATACCCGGACCATACGCCCCCTGCACTGAGGACCATGACACATAGGACAGGGGGCGCTATGGGTGGTCAGCACTGCGCATGCAATCTGACTACCTATATAAGCCAACATAGAGAGGGATTCACCAGCTCACAGGTTAACGGCAGCATCCAAGAGAAGCCAACTCACCTAAAGTGCGAACAGATCCGAGATGTTGCAGACTGTTCTTGTGTGGATCTTATTTCTATCCGGAATAAACCTTCATTTTTGCAACCTGTTACACCATACCCAAAGTGTCTTGAGTCTTTCTTCCAATAAGATTTATCAGACTTGAGTTAGGATCCGTTACACTATCATGGCAATTTCCTTCATATTCAGTACCTACAATCATGGCTACCAAGCACGACGTCCCCTTCCTTAACGCAACGCAGGACAGTGATAGCTTGGACAGCCCTGCTAAGGCACCCCAGTATGTCTCCACTAAACTACATTCAATAACATGGAATTGCAAAACTATATGCTCTCTTATCATTGCATGTACATTTAAAGGGATAGAAATATGCAACCACTAAGGTACATTTCTGTTACATGCTGAGGCCACGCTTAAAAAAAAGTTTTTTCCGGTGGAGCGGGTGGCCTAAAAAAGAGTCACCCGGTAGGCCGCAGACTTTTTTTTAAGTGTGGCCTGATTTAACTACCTGTCAGAGGGGTACAAATCAATTTCTTCATATCATCCCAACTTTCCAATCAAACATTTTTTAAATCCTCCTTTGTAGAACGCTCTGCGGCTGTGGCCTGGTGGCAGGCCATGATGGCGCCCCAGAGAACCTTTGTCTGGGGATCTTATTCCCACCTTCAGACTCGGATGAGGTATATCTTTTGAACCATGCCAGTTTCGTTACACACATCCAACACATATTTGCATTGTGGATTTAGTCTGGAAGTTTATTAGGTTGCATTAAATTGATTCTCAGCTTTGCGGGCTTCTTTCTTTCCTCAAGTATCATAACCAGGTTATTGGTTATATCACTCTTGGCTCTTGACTCTTTTATCCTACCAGACATGAATATATTAAATTTCAAAGCCCTATTACCCCAGCTCCTTTTTCAGACAGGAACATTTTTAAAAACAGCACCTATATGGGACAATACAGTAGTTCATTTCTAGTACTTTTGTAAGAAAGGGTTCAGATCTGTCATCATTATTTTAGCTGGTTTTACGAGCTGCAGGTGGTATCAACGAAGCTGATATTCAAGTTCATGCAGGATTTCATATATAGTGTAACAGTGCCAGACGCTTTAAAGAACATTCACTATTCTCATACATGGAGTATTGTTTCAATGCTTTCATGCTCTATTTGTAGGAAAATGAAATAGCTCCCACACCACCCTACTGCTATGGATGTTTGCAGCTTCGGCAGAGAAATGCCCAATTGAAAGCGGAAAATGAGGCTCTTCTGGCAAGGGCCTTAAAGGCCGAGCGGATAGGCAGGAAAAACCTTAGCCAGCTAAAGGAAAAAGTTAAGGTGTTAGAGAAAAAAATTACAAAAATGGCTTAAGTGAATAAACGAAATAGTATACAATCACTTTTTGACTGGCTTTTCATTATACCAAAAAACCTTGTGTCTAAGCCGTACCTTGGTTCTGAAAATCCCTATTTAGTGCTGTCCTTTCAAAATCTCTTGTATAATCCAGACGCTACATTGGAATCTTTGTTTTCAAATTAGTGCCAAGATCTATTTTTTTCGGATTTAATTTTTCTGCTTCAGCCATGGCCTACATGCAAGGTTTTACCGTATCTTATACACATCCTAGGAGATCTACAGACATATGCAGAAATACACTCACACACATTTGACACACTTACATATCCTTACATCAGCAACCTGCCTTAAGGTTGTGATAACTGACTCTCATTTAACGTTCACAACATTGATTTATGGAGTCAAAATATCTAGAGTGCTGATTGTGGTGTGATCATGGTATAACAGATTTCTCATAGTGGCTACTATTCCCTGTGAATATTCAACTTAGGGCTTGCCCTACTTTCCAATCCCTTTGATTTGTAGGCAGATATCTAGAACACAATCGTTTCCTTGTGCTTATTATCCCAATACAGCAGCCATTATGTTTCATGTGTTGTTTTTTACCTCTGGCTCCATATATATGGCTAGAATAAACATGGCATTTGACATCGCAGCTCTGTCTCACTTGCAAGGTAGGATGGGATGCACCACAAGTGCAAGGTGTAATGCAGTTATAAATGGCACTAGGTCAAAAAAGTCGACTAAATTAGACAGCTTCCTTTTTGCAGATAACAGTGTGTATAAATCACACCAGTGGAACAGCGACAAAGTTGAGAAGTATCAAAACGTGTTGTGTTGTGATTTAATTGGTTGTTCAGGTTCTTATTGTATTTCATCTTTGATCATTTTGGCGCGGCCAGACAACATGGATAATTCGAAGTATCTAGAGCCATTCCATAAGGAGCTTCCCTCATTCTGCAAGGAACTTGGCATCACCATATCAGATATAGATTCTGCAGTCATAGGCCAATTTAAGAGTTCAAAGAAGATCAAGTTCAACTGTGGTGCCATAGAGGAAATCTACCGTCACCTCAAAGGAGCTTTGAAGCCACTTCATTCAGTCATCTGTGCTTTCTCAGAGGACTTTAGACAAGTTGCTGACAAGACGCTGCACTCCAAAGCTAAAAAGAGCCATGACAAAATTGTTGACAAGCGGAAGAAGAACAAGCCAGATCAGCTGCTAGTCTATTTGTCTTCAGCTTTCTCCATTAGTCCTACAAGTGAAGCCCACAAGATGAGAAAAGAAAATGAAGGTCTGAAACGCAGCCTTGATGAACAACGAGAGACAAATGTTAACCTAAATGCTAGCATGGAAGAACAAGTCCAAGAACAGGTTCAGAAAAAGGTTAAAATAGCAACAGAAGAGATAACCAAGCAACATGAAGTTGAGATGCAGGAGCTGCAGGAGAAACTGGATGATGTGAGAAGCGCAAAAGAAAACGACCACCGCAACTTGACCAAGAAAGTGGATCGTAGAGACATCAAGGTCAAAGAACTCAAGGCTAAATTTCAAGTCATCAGTATGCAAGCCAAGAAGAATGCTGACGCAGTGAAGAAAGCACAAGCGGAGGTCGATGGCTACACAGCAGAGATGGAAATGCTCAGAGAGCAGATGGAAAATGTGAGAAGAGCTAAGAAGTTAGCTCAGAACAAGGCATCTTACTACCGCAACATTGCTAAGGGTAAGAGGGAAGCGAAACAGGAGGATGCAAAAGATCATATTATTGTGGAGCTAGAGGAGAAAATCGCAAACCAAGTGAAGGACCTGCGCTATTATGAAGACCTTGCAACAGCTTTGCAAAGTGATGTCATCGAGAACTTCAAAAACGGGAGATATGTCAACGAGTTCCGCGAACTGATAATGATCCTCCTGACAACAGGTAGTGTGAGCATGAGTAAGATTAACTTTGTCATGTCTCAGATTGTTAAGATAATGGGAGGTAGGAAATTTCATCGTCTTCCATCGAAGGCTTTCCTTTCAAGGATGTTGGTGGAGGCAAAGACCATTGCAAACGTGCAAGTCTGCGAGGCCATGCTGGCATGTGATCCACTACAAGACGCAGGAATCAATTTGCATTCGGATGGAGCATCAAAGTACCACAAGCACTATGAAGGCTTCCAACTGACGACACCGACCGGAGAGACCCTGACCCTTGCGAACGTTGAGACTGCTGGAGGTTCCGCGGAAGAGTTGATGAACTCGTTCACAGACTCTGTCCGTATGTTGGCTAAGAGTATGGATCGAGAGGAGTCGGAGGAAGAGCTGGTTTCCAAGTTAATTGTATCGATCAAGAGCACGATGTCTGACCAAGGGTCTGTCAACCCCTGCTTCAATGCTACGCTGAAGACTCTGAGAGATGGTCTCGTGGAGAAAGTGATCCCCAACTGGGATCAATTGCCACTTCAAACACAAGAACAAGTCAAGGAGATGGGCAACTACTTCTGCAAGATGCACATAGTGGTGAACTTTGCAACAGAGGCCGACAAAATCTTGAAGAAATTTGAGGATGGGGTTACAAAAGGGGAGAATCCCTATGCATTAAATAGCACGGAAAGTGGGTCTGTTCGTTTATTACGAGTAGGCAGCAAAAGTTTCACCAGCAGAGGTTGTCAGGCGTCAGGTATTCAACAACAGTTTGAGTTGGAAGTCCAGGAGATGGGAAAGGAAAATGAGATTGTCACATACAAAGGAAACAGGTTCAACATCACTTTCTACAACGGGGCAGCTGTGTACTATCACCAGGACGATATACGCGACTTCTTTGCATCAATTCCCGACCTCAACAACATGCTCAGGAGTGTGGCTTTTGACATCCAAGAACCTGCATACCTTGCTGGAATCCGAGCGCTTGGTATTGTAGACAAAGTGATCACTGGACCATACTGGAGGCTGTTGGAATCAGATGGAGGCATCTTGTCCCTCAACAACCACCTTCTCCAGATGAAGATCAACTTGGAACTCTGGTCGAAGGATGCTTCGGATTTGCTCAAACGAGACACGTTCCTGTTCGAAGAGAATGTAGCAGAAATACACAGAGATCACTTGTATGAGAAGCTCCTCGAACCAGCAACCCCCGAAATCGATGCTCTAACTCAGCTAGCACTGGAACTCTTGATGACAAGTCTGCAGATAATCCTCGAGCGCCAAGCAAAAGATAACCTCCCTGGTGGCAAGTACTGGAACCCAACAGAACAACAGATAGCTGCTGCAAGCCACATCCCCAAGACCAACACCATCTCTGAACGTGATTTTGGAATGCTGAACCACATCATCGACAACAAGCCATCGGCTGGTGTTCACGTTGCAGAAGTGATCATCATGTGGACCAACAACAAAACTGCTAACTGGCTGGCAAACATGGATCCCACAAAGAAAGACGACCTGCTAGACAGGGCCAGAAAGCTACAGCCAAAGATGAAGCGTTTGCTAGATGCGAGAAAAGAGGCTTTGCGAGTGAAGAAGCTTGAGAAATTGAGAGAGAGACAGGCCAAGAAAGTGACAATTGAAGAGAAGCGACATGACAACCGTGTTGTGTTGACCCAGGAGCTGACAGGACTGGGGGGACTGTGGCTAGCAACTGACATCGAGAAGTGGCTTGAACCATTAGATGATAGAGCCAAGATCAAGGCTCTGTACACTCAGCTGAATTTCCACAGGACTATCCTGTCGGCAAAGGGTCCAAGGACTCTGTTCCAAAAATCATCCATGGGGAACGACTACCAAGTGCCTGAGATGATCGACAACTTGAAGAAGGTTCTAGAATTCAACACAACGGATGCAGTGGCTGCAGCAGAACCGGGACTGAGCATGGTACCAGAAAATCTACGTACTTCAAACATGATTGAGCTGAAGCGTGTTCTTCACAAGCGTCTCTATGATGAACGGATGAAGAGAAGGGCTAAGAGGACTACATCGAAACTTCAAGAGTACTTGGATGACCCGACAAAACTTGTTGGTCAGCTAATTTTCCATCACTGTGTAAATGAAGTGACTGGAGAACACACATGGTATGACGCAGAAGTCCTTCAAATCTCCAAGGCAAACAAGAATGCACTTAAAACAGAGTATGATGTACGGTACAGTGCTAAACCAAATCAGATCGAAGGCGAAGAGACCGAGGATGAAGATGAAGATGAGGATGAAGATGAAGATGAAGTCTGGCATTTTCCTCTACTGACTGATATAAAGAAGGGTGACTTGATTCTGTTAGTATCACATAGAACCTAGTGTGTTGTGTGACGGAAGGGCAGGTTTAGGCAGGTATTAGATAAGACTTAGTTTATCCGGTTGCTTGTCCGGGTGTTCCCCTCGTGGCAAGTAACTGCAGGTTAAAGTAGTTAGTGCATTTGTATGTCAGGTAGGCAGGAATTAGATAAGATTTAGATAGTTTATTGGGTTGCTTGTCCGGGTGTTCCCCTCGTGGCAAGTAACTGGAGGCTAATGTAGGTAGTTCATTTGTATGTCAGGTAGGCAGGAATTAGATAAGATTCAGATAGTTTATTGGGTTGCTTGTCCGGGTGATCCCCTCGTGGCAAGTAACTGGAGGCTAATGTAGGTAGTGCATTTGTATGCCAGGTAGGCAGGAATTAGATAAGATTTAGATAGTTTATTGGGTTGCTTGTCCGGGTGATCCCCTCGTGGCAAGTAACTGGAGGCTAATGTAGGTAGTGCATTTGTATGTCAGGCAGGCAGGCAGGTTTACGGTGATCTTAGATCAGAAGATAGGTCTTAGAACTGTTGACATTCGAGTTGTGTTTTTTTGCTCTTACAAATTTACACCAATAGTATTTACTCACATGCATAGGTGACTCACCATTTTTCTTGGGGTTAATGTTAGTTATGGTGTGTACTTTGTGTATGAAAAAAGAAACATAAGGTTTGTACTAATGCTTTGATACATATCTGTATTTCAGAAATGGCAGCGACACGCCCCGGCATCCTGGTCATTGGAGATTCGATCGTCCGCCACGTAAAACACCCGAAGGTGTACACGAAGATGATGTCTGGGGCCAACATCGAGCGAGTCACCCACGAGCTGCACGTGAACCATCAGAAGTACCAGGATTTTAGGTTTATTGTTTTGCACGTAGGGACTAATGACCTTCACAAAGGCATGGTCCACTTCATGGACGAGTTTGAAAAGCTAGTGCTTTTCATGAAGGAGGCCTACCCCAATTGTAGTGTCCACTTTAACACTTTGTTGCCTCGTCCAAGAGACTTAGGGTACCCACAGTACCACTGGGTCGACGATATGAACGCCTATATTTCTAGGTGTGTGTACTACTACGACGCTGGCGAGGTTATCTTTGCTCACAAAGCTTTCCTCGACAAGGATGAGCAACCTATCTTGGCACTGTTCAATGCTGATGGGTTGCACGTCAACACTCCGCCCGGGGTGACTAAACTTACGGAATGTATACTATCCGCCCTGGGTGAGTGGTGCACTCGTCACAATACCTCAATACAGCAGCAGTTGGCAAGGACATGAACATGGTATTAGTAAATAGGGTCATCTGCTGCACCAGCCACCTTTTTTTTTAGGTAGTTACTAGATGTACATATGTTTCTTATGAATTGATGAAAATGGTAAAAAAAAAAATATATATAGTAAAAAAAACCTAGGCGCTAAGGCTGCCAATCTGTACATATACTGTTGATAAGTTTACATAAAAATACAAAAAAATATATATATAGTAAAAATACCTAGGCGCTAAGGCTGCCAATTTGTACATATACTGTTGATAAGTTTACATAAAAATAGAAAAAAAAATATATATAGTAAAAAAACCTAGGCGCTAAGGCTGCCAATCTGTTGATAAGCTTTGAAATTATGCCCTTGCATTTAGATAGTTGTCGTCATGCTGTCCGGGTGTTCCCCTCGTGGCAGTGTGGCGTTAGGTAGTCAGGATGTATTTTAGACTTAGTGGTCGCCGTGCTGTCCGGGTGTTCCCCTCGTGGCAGTGTGGCGTTAGGTAGTCAGGATGTGCTAATGAAACAATTCTTTCAGGGTTTATTTTGAAATACACGAAATAGTGCCCTTTTTTTCGGCTAAAGTTTTGCATCCAGATAAGGAAGGCTGGGCCTTATTCCATCAAATAGATAACTTGCACTAGAATTATTGTAAAAGATGTTTCTGATTGATCTCGGAATTATGTAGTTGACTGAAGTAAACTTCCCTTGTCTAAAAAAGTGCTTTATCATTATGTATGGTATGGAGGGGGGCTGTGATTCTGTATGGGGTTAAGGATAAAGTAAAGTATAGAGAACACTCTCCAGTACATTTATTTCTTTTCAGTGTTTACTTCCTCTTGCAAATCTATCAAATAAACTGGTATTCATAATTGGTCAGGCAGAATGAGATGTCAATTGTGCAAGCAGTTCTATGTTATGGAACAAGGCATGGTGGTGGTGGAGGCTTTTTAGTTCCTTTATTTTTTTAAGCATTACTGTCATTTTGCAGGGCTCCTTTCAAAATGGAGGTTCTTTTAAGGCATATGCAAAGATAAGTATAGATCACAGTTCCTACTTCATAATGCTGACTTTTCTAATGTTAATCTGACCAAGGATACGTCTTGTATCAAAATTCAGAGAGGTCACTTTTCCTACATTTGTCAGAATTTATCTTTTTTTTTGTGGCAATTGCCAGAGTACATTATATAAATTTCCCATACAAACGTCACCACAAATGTAACCTTTTTGTGTACAAAGGAGATATTCTGATAGGAGCCAATTGATTATTTTCTGTAAGCCTGTTTTGTTAAAGAATATTATGACCTAATTGACCTGTCCTATTAGTCCTTAGGTCCCTGTGTGTTTCTCGGTACCGGCGTCAACCATGCAGCAGCCTCATGACCCTGGATGTGTAGATAGATGTTGCCTTCTCCGCGCCACCTTCCTCAAACCCTGCAGTCTGAAGTTGTTGATAAAAAGATACCAACCACACCATTCACTACCATGTGGAAGATAAGCAAATATAATTCCACCTTTGTTCATTGTTCCTTGTTACCCAGTTGAATTGTTGTTTGAAGAAAACTCAATGATATATTGTACAAACAAATCAACCAAGGTGTTGCACATTATTTATATTGTGTGTACATTGTGCAAAATGATTCTGAAGGTAAACTTCTGTTGCAGTATTTGTAGGCATAGCAATTTATATTTGCGAATCCTCTTCTTTTACTTGCGCTCTTCCAAGATTGTCACCTGTCAAAGGACAGCAGAATCATTTTATAGGGTTATTACTTCAAACAGTACTTATCACCTGATAAAAATAATATCTTGCATTTTGAAAATTGTCTTTCTCTTTAAGTCTAGTCTTTTAAATGGTATCCCCACATAGATAAAGCTATTTTCACTGATCTCATAATTAACACTTACCAAATGTATTTGTGTACTGTAGAAAGCCAATGACTGCAAACAGTGTAAAAGTCCAACGGTGACAAACAATCAAAATAAACAATTAACAGAACTTTTCTTGACTAAGTTTTATCTACCTGCTATTGTAGATCTTGGGTTTTCCTGGAATACATGGGATTTAACTATTAATAGATAAAGGATATCATAGATCATGTTCATATTAGTATCAATTAATATTGAAACAATTAAGTCTTCATGTCCGAGAATCAATCGTTCTGTCGCGACGCGAGTGTTTTTGGTGCGAGTCGCAAATATTTGAATCCCGTTCTCGCTTTCCCCAGACCCGATCGGTTATTATGTGCCGTGATGCGCGATCTCGAACTGACTCCCCGTATCCAGCTATCTCCCCCAATGTACATCCCTACTAGCACTAGGGGTGTAGACCATGTCTGTAGAGGCCCAGATCCCTTAGGAAACCCTTACAACTTGTAGAGGACAATCATACGATTCCAACGCACTTGGAATTGAGTCTCTACTCCAATTATTTGCGAACTTATCGAGGATCAAAGTTGGCATTCTGTCCTGACCTTGACCTTTGACCTTGACCTTGAATATAGCCAAATAATAGACTAAAATCTTACATACTGTGGTGGTTCGTAATTAACTCTAGGTTAAAGAACAACGATCACGGCAGTTTCCAGGTGCGAGAATATATCTATCTTTATTCACAAGAATAACAACTCTAGTTCCTTTACTAGGGAACGATCAGTGTAGAATGAATACACACAGGTAGATCAGGTTTCTCTATAAATAGAGGAAACGGTCAGTATACAACTCTTAGCATACAACTCTGTCCGCACGGTTGGACATGTGAAGTCTCTCGTCAGTCGGGCCTGCACTGACTGTCGTTCCAGGTAAAAACATGGGTCTTATATAACACCGGCTCTTAGGTCACGTGGCCAGGTGGGTGGGTCGGCCGCCCACCTGAGAGCAGCACACGGTCACCTGAAGAGGACCTGCGCCCTCTCCCGGGAACTGTGTGCACTAGCTCCAGGTGGAGAAGCCGAGTAAACAGACGTTACCCGGAAATACCGTGTATGAGATTAATATGTAATATCATGCCCCTACACTACCCCCCCTAGACAAAACTAGGTGGTAACGAACATATATACTGTTTTCTTAGTACATAGAAAACCTTTTAGAACAACGACTTTATAGTTATTGTCTATACAGTAACTAGGGGCGTAAACATATTATTACGACATACTACACAAGCGAGATCATAAAACTCAATATAAATATGGCATTACACTGTAATAGCAACCATAATGGATGATTATTAATGACATGTGAATATAATATCATACATACAATCGAACGGCTTGACACATTTCGATATGACTTCCTTATGAAGTTACCTTACTCGGTTATTAAAAAAATGCGCGTGGGGTGTGTTTATATTTAAGTTGAACAGAAAAGTTATTAAAAAACCAGTCCTGATAAGGACTCACAACCACCAGCGTCTTACATTGATTTGTGAGTTAATGAAAACATTCACACAATGAATAACAGTAACCACAGCCTTTGTTTTAAGCCGGGTAATCCGATTATATAACCGAAGTATTAATATCTCTCGCAACATACAACAGAGTCAACACACACGACAATACCTGGCGGTATATTTAGTATATACACATAGTCTTAACGACTTCATATAAACATTACGGGTAGGCACGTTTCCTAGCTTATCAGATCATACAATCTTCATATATAGCATATTATGAAACCTGATTCATTAGGTAAATATGAGAATACCTTATTGGAACACCTGAGGTGATATGTATCACATAATAATGATATATTTTATATATTAAAAACGTTTTAATGAGTAACCTGGCAGTGTACCCGGAAACCCTTACAATTAAATATAGCTTACTGGTGATCTAGTTGTGGTCAAGGTGCTCTCCGCTTCTAATAGACGAATGAGTGAGGTGCTCTCCTCTTCTTAATACTGTTTCTTGGATAAATATCACCCGAAGGTAAGTTCATATGTATACAGCTCGATAAGTATCCCGTCCTCGCTCCAGTAAAGTTCATGACATATATAACTATAATCCGGCTGGAAACCACGAGTACTGTCCGTTTAACACGTAATCCTAGCTCCAGGAATGTTCATGAAATATATAAGTAGATCTGGAACCACGAGCATTGTCTGTTTGACACGTAATCCTTTGGACGGGAACAGTTTATAACTCAGCATAATAGTATCAGGAACACATCATGGTAACGTATCCCAAAAGTTAGTTTCAGGGACGTTAGGTTGGTAGCTTCCCGGTGGAGTCCTGATTCCCCATCGGTAGGCTATAGTTGAGAGTTGAGTAGTTAGGTAAGTCCAGAGCTTCCACGGAAGGTTCCCCCCGTTTTGATCCATATGCCTCTAAAAAGATGCCCCTCCCCTCAGAAAGGGATACCCCGTCATAAACAATTTATGACGTCAGATTAAATGAAACAACAATTAATCTATCCGGAAACTATTATATTTCCCTCCTCTATTCCTAAAAGAATTAGAAATAGACTCTGAACCTTTTATCAGTCTTTTTAACCTAAAGGTTCATCTCTTGCCCTCATTAAAGCAAGCGCGTGCTCAGTGGTGCCATCCCAGGTATCGATAGTCACGCCGAACACCCCGTAAAATTTTACGTTCATGTCCTGTAACCGTTTGGTTAACTTCTCGTTCTCTTGCTGAACGAACCCTGCGGCGGCCTCAGCGGTCTTTTGGCCTGAAGCAGCTTCCCTTGACTTTTTAGCCAAGTAGTCAGCATTGCCGACAGCGACCAATGCTTTCTCCTCCCGATGGGCAATCTTTAGGCCATGCGTGAACAGGCCTAACATCTTGGTGTTATATTCCACCGCCAGCTCGCGTTGGGACTCCTGGAATTCTGTTACAATTCTCTGTCCCACTTCGCAGCTCGCCTTCTCTTCTCTAGAGAAGTAGTTGACTATCGGGACGTATTTTAACTTTACGCCACCGGTAGTTTCCGTGCGGGAGGTGCCCGCGACTGGCTGGATGACAACCGGCTCCTGGGTTGCAGGAATCACGGGTTTAACATCCGCTTGCGGCGCTTTCGCAACCGCTGCAGCCTTCGGGACAGTTATGCCCCGAGGCGTCACCACTGAGATTAGTGATTTTGGTTCCGTTTTCACGGTCAAGCCCTGCATGTCCCGAGTTGGGGTAGTGGGTGACCGGACGTCCCTGGGGGTTAGCTTTGCAGTTGTCCCCAGATGGTACGTCAAAGGCAGGGAAGCCTTTGTTCTGGTAGCCGGTTCTTTAGGCCGGGCACCTCCACAGTCAGGTTGACTGGTGGCACTGTCTGAACTGCTCAGACGTCTGGAACGGTAATCCATGTTAGTCGCCGCCGCTTGACCACCGGAATCACGTTTCCGATCTTTCCGGTCTGTAAACAGCGGGTCTGGATACTCGCGATAATAGTCGCGACCTTCCGGGGCATGATAAATCCCATAGTAGGAATTATCGAGATCCTCTAAATTGGATCCGGCATGTCTCCGTTTTGGTCCAGGTGAGACCGCAGGAGATCGAGAGCGGTCGCGGGCGGACCGGCTCTTCCCCCGGGAACTACCCCGGGTTTCCGGCTGACGGAAACTACCGCCACCTCTGCGGGAAGTACGGGTAGTGCATAACACCGTATACTCCTCGTCATTCATGGCGAACTTATGTCGTCCGTCCACTCTGGCAATCCTGGCTTTGAACTTCCCATCTGCGACCTCGCAGTAGAAGGGAGTTGCCGGCCGGATCTTAGCCTTTTGTTCCTCCGTGAGTGACTTGTACTGGTCACATACGGCGTCATGTAGCGCATTCACACGATTGCGAGCTACACTGATTCCCATGTTATGGCAATCCTTCATGTGGCGCATGAGCTCACCTCTCCGGGGTTCTAAACACCCGTTACACAGCTGGGATTCCCTACCTACTGTGATATCACAGTGGTACACCACACAGTGGTGCATGTGATTTTCACAGAGGTGACGCAGAAACCGTTGCTTTGTTACAAACACGGTTCTGTCTGTGCCAATCGTGTTTACACATGTAGCGAATGGGCACCAATTCCTTTCCCGCTGGCTATACCAGCGGTTAATCGCAAAAAGAAGTTTTTCCTTCTGCTCCTTACTGTAGTAAGTATCCGGCAGGATCCTGAGTTGATCTAGCCACTGCTGATAAAAAGCAGACGGAGGACGGTCCCGGGGGGTATTCCGGATCCAATCCTCATCGTCACTTTGACCTTTACAGTTGGTCGCAAGTGGACATCCGAAATTGGTAGGACCAATCGGACACTGTTCCCATGAATTGGGAATAAACACGCGGAACTTATTGTTCGCGTTCTGCCAGACCCGCCTCATCACGTCATTAGGCGGGATGGGGTCCTCTGGGGCATTTCCTGGTTCCTCAGCGTTAGCCGGAACCTCTCCCTCTTCCGGATCCGAATGAGCCGGACTACGGAGAGGGCTGAGACGTGCTGGATTAAATACCAGCGCAGCCGCCACGGCGGCCGCTGCTCCCGCGGCGGCGGTCATATCTGCCACAAGGGCCGGGGTGGTGGTGGTGGTGTTGGTGTTGGAGGGCTCCGGAGTATTGGCTTCGTTTATGTCCATAGCCTCATCCGTTACCTCCTCAGCCCGGGGAATAACGGGCTGTCCTCCGGAAGGTTGTTCCGGTAATCCCTCTGCTAATACAGAGTCCGGCAAGTTAGCTAATCTTGCCTTCTCGTTCCGGCGAGCCTGACGTCCTCTCTCCTGGACAAACTCGTCCGACTGGTTGCTGTCGGCCGAGCTTGACCGGTTTGAGGCCCCCCTCTCACCTTTACTGCCGCGCCCCCTAGGTGTGGCTTTCAGCGCTTTTATTCGCGCCTTCTCCTCCGCACTGGAAGATCTGGTTCGTACTGTACGAACCGCCTCATCAACCAAACAAGATATGGCAATATCTCGTTTGACGTTGTGAGAATCCATGTAGTCTTCAATAGTGGCTACATCCAGGACATACGAAACTACCCCCTGCGTATTAGCGGCAGCAATCTCGTACTCCTTCCGGGTTTTCGGCTCTCGGAGTTTCCCGATTCGTGCCCGGTATCTGTTGACACCAGTCAACAACATCCCGGCAACTCCACAATTCGGGTCCAAAGACAGAATTGGGAGTGCGGGCATTAACCGCTTTATGTCCGCGATATGCAAATCGAAGACAGCTCGTCGTAAGCAGTAGCATACGCGTAGTCCTTTCTGGAGTGCCTCCCAGTACACAAACCAGTCCGGGGGCATCTCCTCCTGCTCCTCCATTAACAGGAAGAGCAATATGGCCTGGCTCGTGAGCGGGTCAATCCGGCGGGGAGCTCCCTCCGCCGTGAGCCTTAGCACGTCCTCGTGCAGTTCTACTTCACGTCCATCGTAATTGGACATGAAGCCTCCTAGGGTTGGTACGGCCGGGCGGGGTTTTTCAACGTCCGCCGGCGGTTCCCCATGGTACAATAGACCCTGATCCTGATACTCAGCTTCACCGGTATCAGCGCGACCGTCAGCAGGGCTGATGGCCTCAATGTCTAGACCTTCCAAGTAATTGGCGGCGACATTAGCAGGGCGAAGCGGTGACTGAGAGTCAGCGTCGACGTCCATTATCTCCCCTTGTCCCAGGAAATCCAGAGATTCCTGGTCCACGAGGTCAGGTTGATTAACAACCTCATTTCCTCCGCTAGCGGAGTCGCCCTCTTGAAGAGGGTCCACCTGTTGGTGGTCTGTCTCGGAGGACATGTTTTTGTTTCACACTCAAGAAAAGTGTTTGTTGATGGATTTATAGGGGATCCACCTCCCCACAGCGACAATGGTCGTGTCTGAGCCCTCACGTCTGCTCTGGACCGCCTCTCAACCCCAACTGGCGATTCCCGCCGCTCCGCGGGCCTTATATAAGGCGCGCCACCGCGCATGCGCAACCCCGCGCGTCCCGTGACCCAGTTCCTTGGAACCAGGTCACCGCGCGTTTAATTGTAAACAGGTACCCTTATTCCACGTGTTAATCCTTACGCTCTGTCAACTCGTCGAGAGTATCAATGAAATATATATGAATGGCATAATAAAGCACATTCACCGGATTATCCGTCCATCACCCATGGGATCCTTGACAGGGGGACTATCACGATCATTCCGACCGTACTTACTTCCACACATAACTGATTACAACATTTAAATATTTAACAAGATTACAGGACACCACACTCGTTGTGTACCGGCTTAGGTTATACCGTCCCTGGCTAGTAACCGGGGACTGCGTCTTATGTTTTTAGGCATAACATTAGACCTGGTTCTAGGACACGCTTTTTCCAGAGTGGATTTAGCCTTAACCACATTCTTCCGGGTCCTTTTCCCTTCAGCCAGCGAGACTTTATTAGCCGCCTTCTTCCCGGATCTTTTTGGGATGACGGACTTCTGCACCATTAGTTTCCGGGAAACCTCCTTCCGCGGCCTCCCGCGTTTCCGGGGAGGTTCCTTCACTAATTTCCGCTGTTCACTTTCCTCTATCAAAGTATCAACTTCCAACTCATACGAGTCCAGGGACAAATCTCTCCCCTTCCACTCTCTTAGTCGAGCTACATTAGATTTATACATCTTTCCTTGTAATGAACGTATCACTACAGTACTGTCACTTACTATGCGGGTAACCACAAAGGGGCCGTCCCAATTACTAGCAAGTTTCAGAGTCGATAACGGCTCATGTAATCTTACTACCTGATCACCAACTTTGAATCGTCGCGGCTTAAGGCCTAGATCATAGCCGGTCTTCTGCCAGGTGGCATTCTTCTGCAGTTCAGTTCTCACCAATTCATAAGCATATTTGAATTGATCTCTTAATGACTCCACAAACATCACATGGCAGGGGGTTTCCGGGTTCATTCCAACCACCCCGAATACCAGATCCGCGGGCATTATCAAATCTTCCCCGAAAACTAATAGATTCGGGGAACAGGAAGTACTAGAATGGACAGTGCTATTATATGCATGGCATACATAATCACACTGCTCATCCCAGTCATCCATTCTATCATTCACCAGGGATTTCAACACCTGAATCAATGTACGATTGAATCTCTCAACCATTCCATCACTTTGTGGTCGATAGGGATTTGTTCTCGTCTTACAAATCGCCAGTCGGTGACACATTTCCTGCCAAAGATCAGATTCAAATTCCCGACCTTGGTCACTATGCATCATTAGGGGAACCCCAAGATGCAATACCCAACCTTTAACAAAAGCTTTTGCACAGGTTGCTGCTTTGTGATCCGCTAATGGAAACACTCTCGTATACTTAGTATAATAGTCAGTGACGACCATCATACAAGTATTACCATCAGGGGTAGTTTTAAACCCACTGATAATGTCTATGGCGACTCGCGCAAATCTTACACCAAACAACTCCTGGGACAAAGGCATTTTACCCATCCCAGGCCCAGGTTTGTTTTTACAACAATCCGGGCAAGTAGCAATCCATCTTAATAGATCACTACTCATCCCTGGCCAGTAATATCTCCTTTTCAGACGTTCCAGGGAACGCTTTTTTCCGAAATGTCCACTGGTCAGGTGTCCATGGCAATAATACATAACATCCCTCCTCATACCGGAAGGTATTACCACTTGCCGGACTCTCCTACCGGATGAATTAATCTTCCACCGGTAGATGATTCCGCTCTGGACCTCTAGCTCTGCCCATTGAGCTATTAGTCGTCTCATTTCCCGATTCTCCAGGGAAATCTCAGGCCGCGGGGGCCGTATCTTCCTAGGTAACAATACCAACAACCGGCTAAGGTTAGGATCCTTTTCCTGGAATTTCCGGATGGTTCCCATGGACCACTCCAGAACCCCAGTTCCCTTGATCTCAAAGGGAATCCTTGCTCCGGCTATGACAGCTTCATGCTGACCACAGTCATCACAGTTGGTGTTCTCGCACTTCCTGATAGGACGTCGGGAAAGTGCATCAGCATTTACATGCTTTACCCCAGCTCTATGCTGGATCTGACTTTGCTCCAAACCGAACTCGGAAAGGTGTGCTAGCCAACGTCCAATCATTCCTTCCGCATCTTTGAAATTCAATAACCATCTCAAAGAGGAATGATCTGTTCTTAGCGTAAAATCGGACCCCCAAAGGAAATGTTTGAACTTTTTAGTATATACTATCACAGCCAACAATTCCCTTTTAGTGGTACAGTAATTACGCTGGGTCTTACTCATAGTATTACTAGCAAAGGCAATGGGAACCTCCACTCCGCCTTGGACTTGACTGAGGGCGGCCCCAATACTCTCATTGCTAGCATCGGTATCCAATACAAAGTGACCATCCGGGGTAGGATACTTTAACACCGGGGTCTCTACAAACAACTTTTTTATTGCTAAGAAAGCTGTGTCCTGTTCCCTCCCCCATGGGAACTCCTCCTTCCTACTTCCGGGTGTCCAGTGTGACAAACACTGGATCGGATAGGCTACCCGGGAATACCCCGGCAGGAAATCCCTATAGTATGAGCAGAATCCTAGAAAGGATCGCACATCTTTAGGACCCTTGGGGACTTCCCATTCAGTTACACTCCTGATCTTTTCCGGATCCGCCTTAACCCCCTCGGTGGAAATAATCCGCCCTAGGTAGTTAATATCCTTCTTAAACAGATTGCATTTCTTTGGTTTCAATTTGAGACCGTTAGACATGATTCGGTTTAAGACTTCCTCTAAATTACTTAAACAATCCGCAAAGGTCTTTCCAAACACAATTACGTCATCCAGGTAAACTAGACATTTCCGCCATAATAAATCACTTAACAGCGTCTCCATCATGGCTTCAAAGGTGGCCGGCGCGTTACATAACCCGAACGGCATTACCTTATATTCAAACAACCCAATATGGCTAGAAAACGCGGTTTTCTCCATATCTTCAGGCTTCATGCCTACTTGCCAATACCCGGACTGTAAATCCAGGGTACAAAACCATTCATTCCCTCCCAGGGAATCAATCGTCTCATCTATCCTAGGAAGAGGATAGGAGTTCTTCTTAGTCAACCCATTCAGTTTCCGGTAATCAATACAGAACCGTATGCTACCGTCCTTCTTGGTTACCATACACACAGGGGAGGACCAAGGGCTCATGCTGGGAACAATAACATTATCCTTCAGCATTTTCGCTATCTCTTCCTCAGCTACAATCTTCTTCTTGAGGGGTAATCTCCTATAAGGAATCTTAAAAGCGGGGTTATCCCCGGTTTTAATTTCATGCAATACCTTATTGGTTCTCCCCAGGGGTTCCCCTGGGGCTGCAAAAGCTTGCCTGCATCTCTTCAGCATAGCTTTTAGGGCTTCCTGATCATTCTCATCCGTTATGGACGATCCTGTTAACAACTTAGTTAACTCTTCATGCAATTCCTCTTCCCCTCCTTCTTCTAACCTCAGGTCTTGGTGGCTACTTGTGACTGCCTCCGCAAGTATCACTTTCCCAACTTCAGTGCCTTTCTCAAGATATACTGTGGAGTTTCCGGGGTTGGAAATGGGTGTCACTGTCCATCTGGAATTCCCTACTAGGGTATCCGCAGATTCCAATCCCTTCCGGGATAATACAGCCATATCCGGCTCGATTACTGCTAATCCTTTCTGGATTAGCCTCCCTGAACTGACTAACACGTCACAGGTCATTCCCGGGGGAATCTTCACAGTCTGTGCCACACTAGCGACACTACTTATCACTCTCAACTTACAGAGTATGGTCATATCATACGGGTATTCAATTTTCAACTTCCCACTTTTCGGATTCAAAGTCGCACCGAAAAGCGCCGCAAAATCCAAACCAAGAATACCATCATCTTCAATCTCAGCTATGGTCGGGGCCCAAACAAATTCTTTCCCGGCCACAGAGATTATCAGAAAAGTCCGTCCAAATGTCCTCATTCTGGTACCATCGGCCGTACATGCGTTTACCCTCATTGTGAGGTTCTCACACATATTCGGCAATAAGCTGATGAATCTCTTAGAGACCATGGAGTGGCTAGCTCCAGTATCCATAAGAAACTCCCCAGTCTTTCCTTGTACAGAACAGGAAACGTACCACCTCTTCCCATCAGTTACTGAGGGATTCCTAGTAAACCGGTGAAGGTCACTATCAGTGCCCAGGTCGAATCCACATCCTTTCAGGTGTTCCAGACAAGGATGGCCCGGGGGAAGCCTGGTTCCTCCAACCTTAACCAACTCTTTGGTTATTGACTCCTCTAAACTGGCACTAGGTTTCCCATACGCGCACCCCTGGGCGCCTGTTGTACCAGTCTCCCCAGCCTCATGGTTTCCGGGATGTACGGTCCCATCTCCCTTCTTGCTGGACGCATTCACTGCTAATGAATCTTCACCGCCAACGTCGGTGATAATCTGACATATTTCCTCAGGGGTTACCGTCCTGCCATCCCCGGTAACCCCCTCTAATTTCCCGAAACCTCACTTCTTAAAACAGGTTTCTCGGCTTTGCATTCAGATGCAAAGTGCCCTTTGACTTGACATCTGTAACACTGGACAGTGTTACGATCGACCCTAGGGCGGCGCCTGGTTTGATTATCAAACACCTCGTTCATGCGTTTAATCATGGACTCCATTAAGGTATTTAATGAGTTTCCTGACGCATTTGTTTTATCCGGAGTGGTCGTCTCCGGGGTCTGGGTTTTCTGACTGGGTACAGTCTGAGGCTCCCGAATGTCGGGTTTCCGGGTGGTTTCCGAATAACCTTTGTTACTAGGAAGTTTCCCGGAAGCTGGGGTTGAGTTAGATTTCTGTCGACCCTTGAATTTAAGGGCGTCTACTCTCTCCTCCCCTTCAGATTCTTCCGCGGAAGAATCGTCTCCATCTAAGGAATGTTCAATTCCAGAGACGCGCTGCCCCCTATTAGCGGGTATCATACCAGCCAACAGTATCTTCTTTTTGTCATGTTGATCAATCGCCATGAACAAATCTGCTAAGGAAGACCCAGCTTCCCAAGCTCTACCACAAACTTTAGCATGTTCAGGATCACTCAATCCACTAATAAATCTTACAAATAGGGATTCTATGTAATATTCAGCATCCCTACTCCATTCTGGCCTAGCCTGCCGCAATAATCGCTGCAATTCTAGCCCAAAAATTTTAGCAGATTCCTTTGGTTTCTGCGTTCTTCTCTGAAACAGAGTCCAGTGATCTACTGTCACCATTTTCCCAAAAGTATAACAAGCTAATACTTCCAGCTGGTCGTATGTAGCTTCTGGCCCGTAAGTGTCCCTCCATTCTTCAACCACTATCTTACCCGGGCCGTCACTCAACCATATCACAAAAGCTCCCAAGGATTCCTCCTTGTTCCAGCAATTGTACTTACAATCATCTAGAAGTGATTGATATTCCTCCTTCCAGGGTCGTACACCCCTGTAAGGCTTAGTCACACGTGCAGTTCTTTTAGCGGCATAATTAGAATGCACTAATTGACCCGACATGCGTCTACTCCAAGCCAGTAGGTCTGTACCGTCTTGACCTCGGCTAGAGCAATCTAGTCCCAAATTACCTATGGCGGGGTCTCGATTATGTAATCGGTGCTCCGCCGGGGTCATTGTGACTCGCCGGTTCAAAGGAACCTTTCTCTTGGGTACATCGTCAGATGATTTATCTGATTCAGATTCTGAACCCTCATCAAAGCGTGGGCCTTGATAGCCTGACAATCCCGTTGTGTTTTTATGCACCGGGTTTGACCTTCCCTTTGTTCCCGGTTGGGTCCCCTTATTCATCCTATCCCTCGGCCTAATCTCAGGATCTTTATGGACTCCCGAGTGTGTTTCCGTGGCCGGAGGTGGGTACGAATAAGTTGCATCTGGGCAATACCTATAATTACCCTTGCTATCATAACCCCCCGGATTCTCATACAGAGCCGGGTCATCTCCCGCAAAGGGGTTCAATGAGCCATAACTATGATTCACCACTTCATCTCGAAATTTATTTTTATAATGTCGAGACACTTCCTCCTCTGGAGACATTTCCCTGTTAACCGGACCAATACTGGCATGATTAACTGGTTCCCATCCAAGAGAGCGCCCGGTAACATTCACTCTCCTTGAATCTTTCTCTCTGTTCTTATACACAGAGTCTTCCACATTCCTCAATCCATTATCATTAATAAATGGATCGAATTGAGGTAATGCTTCCCCCTTACTAGTAGTAGGAGTACTATCCGGAACAGTTTCCGGCCTGCCAGCTGGAACTTGTTCCTCCCCCTGCTGTTCCATTGCCTTCGACAATTCACCCCGCAGGAGAGTTTTCCTAGCTTCAAGGGAACAGACAGCTTCCACCTCAGCTTTCCGTTTCCTCTCTAACTCTTCCGTTTCTTCCAGGATTTGTATCCTGGTGGATTCGTTATCCTTGACCAACTGATCTCTGCCCTTCTCTAGCGCTTCTGTCCCCTTCTTCAAGGCATACCATTCTCTAGAGTATTTTTTCAACTCCCTCTCATACCTCTCTTTAAGAGATTCGGAATGTTCATTCTCCTTCTGGTTCTCAGCAATCTTTGCCTGAATCTTTTGGTATTCATGCGATTCCTGAGCAACCTTCTTTTTCATATACTGGTTGTCCTCTATCAACCGTTCTCTCTCTTCTATCAGAGTTCCTTTTACCCTCTGATTCTCAGAGAGGATCTCGTCCCTTTCTTTTACCAGGGAAGTCAATTCCTCAGTCAATGCAGCATACTGATCTTCCATTGACTGTTTGTCCAATCGGACATTTTCCCAGTAGAGGTCATCCTCTTCCCGAGCCAAACGCTCGTCATATTCCCTTTGGAATCTCTCATCCCCTACATAGGGTTCTACCCAGGAAAGATCCTGCAATTTCCTCTTCTTCTGTCCTGGCTTCAAGCCCTCCCCAGGGTCCATCCCTGGCACCTCCAGGCGAGTTGATTCCAACTCCCCTTCACTCAGCTCTGGGCCAGAGCCGCCCAGGCTACCACCGGTAGCCATTGTCCGTCCACTAAAGGACTGTCTGTCCACTCAAGGACTTCCTGTTCAGTATAACCCGAACATATTCTCGAACAACTAGCTTGTTCTGCTACCTTTACTGCTACTGGTCACGGCACCAGTGTGGTGGTTCGTAATTAACTCTAGGTTAAAGAACAACGATCACGGCAGTTTCCAGGTGCGAGAATATATCTATCTTTATTCACAAGAATAACAACTCTAGTTCCTTTACTAGGGAACGATCAGTGTAGAATGAATACACACAGGTAGATCAGGTTTCTCTATAAATAGAGGAAACGGTCAGTATACAACTCTTAGCATACAACTCTGTCCGCACGGTTGGACATGTGAAGTCTCTCGTCAGTCGGGCCTGCACTGACTGTCGTTCCAGGTAAAAACATGGGTCTTATATAACACCGGCTCTTAGGTCACGTGGCCAGGTGGGTGGGTCGGCCGCCCACCTGAGAGCGGCACACGGTCACCTGAAGAGGACCTGCGCCCTCTCCCGGGAACTGTGTGCACTAGCTCCAGGTGGAGAAGCCGAGTAAACAGACGTTACCCGGAAATACCGTGTATGAGATTAATATGTAATATCATGCCCCTACAATACCTTTTAATTGCTACCCATTACAGTGTTTAATGTCAAAAAATAGCTCTTTTCTGAATATTTACACGGAAATAGGAAATTTGACATACAAAATTGCCCTAGGCATGACCTTGACCTTCATCAAAGGTCATCTGGTACCAGCAACTTGGTAAATACTATCTTACTAATAATATTCTATGATAAAATGTAACCAGGAACAAAAATATCCAGATATTTGGCCATTTGACCTAAAAACTCTCACTATTGACCTTTTGACCTTGACCTTGCATCAAGGTCAATGTCGCGCGACCTGAAGGTGGCCGACCATCGGCCAAGAGGCTACCGAAAATTTCAAGGCAATATCTTAAGCGGAACTTGAAATATACTCAATTTAAATTCTCATGTATTGCTATTCTGTGTGGTTCCCACCACTCTACCTCACCAGAACCAGTCTACGTGCCACTTTTCAGACCAGCTCCCATAGATAAGCCGGTCAGGAATCCACCCATTAGCCGGACCTTCGAAGGTCCATAGATCAGTGAGTTTTTGGAGTAGAGACACAATACAAATATCCTTGGAATCGTATGATTGCCCTCTACAACATAGGCTGGTTTTCTAAGGGAAATGGAGCCTCTACAAAAATTACATGAAGTCCCTATTAATCGAGCGCTTCGGCAATCTCCGGTATCAAAATCCAACATGGCGGGCAGGGGACGCCGAGGGACGATGAATCGGTACCAAATTGGTTAATTTCATCGATTGCAGCTCAAATATGAAGGGTAAGTCCGCAATTTTTGTTATCATTGATAGATTAGGCTCCTCTCTTATGGGGGTTGAAATTGCGGACAGCTCAGTAGCCGGGCTATTCCGCAAAATGACGAAGACCGGCCCTTAAACTTGACAAGACCAAAATACAGAGTCAATGATCAAATGATAGACTCTAAGTCGAAGCGCTCTACTCGCCAAAATTCCCAAACAAAGTCAAATTTCACAAAAGGTAGGGGGGGTGGAGGGCTGACACACTAGGGCCTAATAAAGATGACATTTCTGCATCTACCGAGCCTAATAAGGTGAATATTGGTTGAGAATTGCCTTTGATATGATATCGTCTCAATCTGAAAATAGCCCAACGATCAGCTGATCGGCGCAGACCGGACTGTCATTTCTCAACTTGAATCAAATTTCTTGAAAATGGCTCATATCGAAGGTAAATCTCAACCAATATTCACCTTATTAGGCTCGTTAGATGCAGAAATGTCATCTTTATTAGGCCTTAGTGTGTCAGCCCTCCACCCCCCCTACTTTTTGTGAAATTTGACTTTGTTTGGGAATTTTGGCGAGTAGAACGCTTCGACTTAGACCCTTTTGCATAGCGCCAAACGAAGCGTCTCGGCGAGAGGGGTTCAGAAATGTTCGATTTATCTCTCTATCATGTATAGTTCCTGAGCTATGTGCATGTTTGCATACTATACTAGACACATCTGTGGTAGTCCACGCAAAAGGAATTTCTCAAATATTGTTTCTAGGTACCTCAAAATTGAACATTTCCAAAGGGCTGGTGGGGGGGGGGACTGAAAAAATGTGCGCGCGCCCCTGTTAACACCAACGAGTTCAGTTCATGTTTACTAAATAACTACTGCATATTATGCAATATCTCCCAGAAATTCTCATTCTTTGGACATCTGTGGTAGTCCCAGCAAAAGGAAATTCTCAAATATCATGTCTAGGTACCTCAAAACTTAAAAGAGCAGAATGAAGAATATTGTGAAAATCGAAACTAAAATATGGCATTGTGGGTTTGGGAGGGGGGGGGGCGTAAAAATTTCAGACCCCTTCCGAGGGGGGGGGAGGGGCGTAAAAAATTCTGACCCCTCTTGATGGGGGGGGGGTATTTTAGCTAAGGGACCCCGCCCCCCCCCCCCAAATCTTTGGGATAGCGCCAAACGAAGCGTCTCGGCGAGAGGGGTTCAGAAATGTTCGATTTATCTCTCTATCATGTATAGTTCCTGAGCTATGTGCATGTTTGCATACTATACTAGACACATCTGTGGTAGTCCACGCAAAAGGAATTTCTCAAATATTGTTTCTAGGTACCTCAAAATTGAACATTTCCAAAGGGCTGGTGGGGGGGGGGACTGAAAAAATGTGCGCGCGCCCCTGTTAACACCAACGAGTTCAGTTCATGTTTACTAAATAACTACTGCATATTATGCAATATCTCCCAGAAATTCTCATTCTTTGGACATCTGTGGTAGTCCCAGCAAAAGGAAATTCTCAAATATCATGTCTAGGTACCTCAAAACTTAAAAGAGCAGAATGAAGAATATTGTGAAAATCGAAACTAAAATATGGCATTGTGGGTTTGGGAGGGGGGGGGGCGTAAAAATTTCAGACCCCTTCCGAGGGGGGGGAGGGGCGTAAAAAATTCTGACCCCTCTTGATGGGGGGGGGGTATTTTAGCTAAGGGACCCCGCCCCCCCCCCCCAAATCTTTGGGATAGCGCCAAACGAAGCGTCTCAGCGAGAGGAGTTCAGAAATGTTCGATTTATCTCTCTATCATGTATAGTTCCTGAGCTATGTGCATGTTTGCATACTATACTAGACACATCTGTGGTAGTCCACGCAAAAAGAATTTCTCAAATATTGTGTCTAGGTACCTCAAAATTGAACATTTCCAAAGGGCTGGTGGGGGGGGGGACTGAAAAAATGCGCGCGCGCCCCTGTTAACACCAACGAGTTCAGTTCATGTTTACTAAATAACTACTGCATATTATGCAATATCTCTCAGAAATTCTCATTCTTTGGACATCTGTGGTAGTCCCAGCAAAAGGAAATTCTCATATATCATGTCTAGGTACCTCAAAACTTAAAAGAGCAGAATGAAGAATATTGTGAAAATCGAAACTAAAATATGGCATTGTGGGTTTGGGAGCGGGGGGGGGGGGGGTAAAAATTTCAGACCCCTCCCGAGGGGGGGGAGGGGCATGAAATATTATGACCCCTCTTGATGGGGGGGGGGGGTATTTTAGCTAAGGGACCCCGCCCCCCCCCCCCCAAATCTTTGGGATAGCGCCAAACGAAGCGTCTTGGCGAGAGGAGTTCAGAAATGTTCGATTTATCTCTCTATCATGTATAGTTCCTGAGCTATGTGCATGTTTGCATACTATACTAGACACATCTGTGGTAGTCCACGCAAAAAGAATTTCTCAAATATTGTGTCTAGGTACCTCAAAATTGAACATTTCCAAAGGGCTGGTGGGGGGGGGGGGGACTGAAAAAATGCGCGCGCGCCCCTGTTAACACCAACGAGTTCAGTTCATGTTTACTAAATAACTACTGCATATTATGCAATATCTCCCAGAAATTCTCATTCTTTGGACATCTGTGGTAGTCCCAGCAAAAGGAAATTCTCAAATAGCATGTCTAGGTACCTCAAAATTTAAAAGAGCAGAATGAAGAATATTGTGAAAATCGAGACTAAATTATGGCTCCAAATGATGCGTCTCGGTGAGAGGAGTTCAGAAAAGTTCAATTTATCTCTCTATCATGTTTAGTTCCAGAGCTAGGTGAATATTAGTAAACTTTTGTCCCCCCCCACCCTGGAGCTGTCTGTGGTTTAATACATGTAAATACCCGGTATTTAACACTCAGAAAGTTATTAGAGTTGTCTGTGCTTTAATAGATGTAAATACCCGGCATTTAACACTCAGAAAGGTTAATAGAGCTGTCTGTGGTTTAATACATGTAAATACCCGGTAGTGACTTTAAACAAGAGGTGATTAGGGGCCTCACAACACGTGTAGGGGCTCCACAACACGCCTAGGGGCTCCACAACATGACTAGGGGCCCCACAACATGTGTAAGTTTCTGTTTCGACCGCGAGTAGAACACTTCCACTTCGAGTCTTTGGCATAGCGCCAAATGAAGCGCCTCAACGAGAGGAGTTCAGAAATGTTCAATTTATCCCTCTATCATGTTATGTTCCGGAGCTATGTGCATGTTAGCTAAGGGACCCCCCCCACCCCATCTACTATTGACTAAGAGACCAGCGCATGCGAGACGAGTTCAGAAATCTTCAATTTATCTCTCTATCATGTTTAGTTCCAGAGCCAGGTGAATATTAGTAGCCTTTTGTCCCCCCCCCCGGAGCTGTCTGTGGTTTAATACATGTAAATACCCGGTATTTAACACTCAGAAAGGTTATTAGAGTTGCCTGCTTATCAATACATGTAAATACCTGGTATTTAACACTCAGAAAGGTTAATAGAGCTGTCTGTGGTTTAATACATGTAAATACCCGGTAGTGACTTTAAATAAGAGGCCATGGTTCTTCAGAAGTTAAAGTTCTTTTTCTGCCATTTTATATGTAAATTCTTATATTTTCCAGTGAACGCGAGCAGTACGAGCGGAGCGGGAGTCGCACAGATGGGAGCCACGGGTGCAGGAGTCGCCGGAGTCGCAGGAGCAGGAGCCTTGGCCATGTGGACACAGCACTCAGAACCGTGATTAGGGGCCTCACAACACGTGTAGGGGCTCCACAACAAGCCTAGGGGCTCCACAACATGACTAGGGGCCCCACAACACGTGTAAGTTTCTGTTTCGACCGCGAGTAGAACACTTCCACTTCGAGTCTTTGGCATAGCGCCAAATGAAGCGCCTCAACGAGAGGAGTTCAGAAATGTTCAATTTATCCCTCTATCATGTTTAGTTCTGGAGCTATGTGCATGTTAGCTAAGGGACCCCCCCCCCCCCCCCCACCCCATCTACTATTGACTAAGGGACCAGCGCATGCGAGACGAGTTCAGAAATGTTCAATTTATCTCTCTATCATGTTTAGTTCCAGAGCTTGGTGAATAGGCCAAAAAAAAATAAAGGTGTGTTTCAGGTTACCCGACCCTACCTAGGAAAACAGGGCCGACCCTAGAAATTTTTATCCAATTTTGAAAAAATATTTATACTTTAGGTCATTTTAGGGCAATTTAAGAGTTCTTCTGATAATTCACGAGTCGAAGCGGTCGTCAACGAGTTGCCATTAAAGTTCGCGAGTCAATTTCTAGATACTTTTCAGGCCAAAGTTTAAAAAAAAATTTTAAAAAAATAAAAAATCCGACCTACCTACCCTAGATTTTCAGACCATGTAACCTGAAACACACCTTTTTTTTTTTTGGCCATATTAGTAACCTTTTGTCCCCCCCCCCACCCTGGAGCTGTCTGTGGTTTAATACATGTAAATACCCGTTATTTAACACTCAGAAAGGTTATTAGAGTTGCCTGTGCTTTAATAGATGTAAATACCCGGTATTTAACACTCAGAAAGGTTAATAGAGCTGTCTGTGGTTTAATACATGTAAATACCAGGTAGTGACTTTAAATAACAGGCCATGGTTCTTCAGAAGTTTAAAGTTCTTTTTCTGCCATTTTATATGTAAATTCTTATATTTCCCCCCCCCCCTGGTTTGATACATGTCCGACCTTAAACTCAACAGCACTGCCTCAGAAAGGTTATTAGAGTTGCCTGCTTATTAATACATGTAAATACCCGGTATTTAACACTCAGAAAGGTTAATAGAGCTGTCTGTGGTTTAATACATGTAAATACCCGGTAGTGACTTTAAATAAGAGGCCATGGTTCTTCAGAAGTTAAAGTTCTTTTTCTGCCATTTTATATGTAAATTCTTATATTTTCCAGTGAACGCGAGCAGTACGAGCGGAGCGGGAGTCGCACAGATGGGAGCCACGGGTGCAGGAGTCGCCGGAGTCGCAGGAGCAGGAGCCTTGGCCATGTGGACACAGCACTCAGAACCTTGATCAGGGGCCCCACAACACGTGTAGGGGCTCCACAACACGCCTAGGCTCTCCACAACACGTGTAGGGGCTCCATACCACGCCTAGGGGCTCCACACCATGACTAGGGGCTCTACAACACGTGTAGGGGCTCTACAACACATGTAAGTTTAAAGTTCTTTTTCTGCCATTTTATATGTAAATTCTTATATTTCCCCCCCCCCCTGGTTTGATACATGTCCGACCTTAAACTCAACAGCACTGCCTCAGAAAGGTTATTAGAGTTGCCTGCTTATTAATACATGTAAATACCCGGTATTTAACACTCAGAAAGGTTAATAGAGCTGTCTGTGGTTTAATACATGTAAATACCCGGTAGTGACTTTAAATAAGAGGCCATGGTTCTTCAGAAGTTAAAGTTCTTTTTCTGCCATTTTATATGTAAATTCTTATATTTTCCAGTGAACGCGAGCAGTACGAGCGGAGCGGGAGTCGCACAGATGGGAGCCACGGGTGCAGGAGTCGCCGGAGTCGCAGGAGCAGGAGCCTTGGCCATGTGGACACAGCACTCAGAACCTTGATCAGGGGCCCCACAACACGTGTAGGGGCTCCACAACACGCCTAGGCTCTCCACAACACGTGTAGGGGCTCCATACCACGCCTAGGGGCTCCACACCATGACTAGGGGCTCTACAACACGTGTAGGGGCTCTACAACACATGTAGGGGCTCCATACCACGCCTAGGAGCTCCACAACATGACTAGGGGCTCCACAACATGTGTAGGAGCTCCACAACACGTGTAGGGGCTCCATACCACGCCTAGGGGCTCCACACCATGACGAGGGGCTCCATACCACGCTTAGGGGCTCCACAACATGACTAGGGGCTCTACAACACGCCTAGGGGCTCCACAACACGTGTAGGGGCTCCATACTACGCCTAGGAGATCCATACCACGCCTAGGGGATCCACAACATGACTAGGGGCTCCACAACATGTGTAGGGGCTCCACAACACGTGTAGGGGCTCCACAAAACGTGTAGGGGGTCCATACTACGCCTAGGAGATCCATACCAAAACTAAAGTGCCCATTTCGGGGGGTTAGGCCTATATCTCCAATATGACACCTGCACACAATCTAATATAGACCTTGAAATTATAGAAAAAAATATTTCCAGGAAAATGGGTCAATTTTTTACTTCAGGGGGGGGGTTGGGGAATTTTGAAATCTGAGCACAACTTGCCTCACACACATTGTGTAGAAACTCCTCCAGGCTCTCCTACATACCTGTATGTACCCAGCACCACACACATCGTGTAGAGACTCCTCCAGGCTCTCCTACATACCTGTATGTACCCAGCACCACACACATCGTGTAGAGACTCCTCCAGGCTCTCCTACATACCTGTATGTACCCACCACCACACACATCGTGTAGAGACTCCTCCAGGCTCTCCTACATACCTGTATGTACCCACCACCACACACATCGTGTAGAGACTCCTCCAGGCTCTCCTACATACCTGTATGTACCCACCACCACACACATCGTGTAGAGACTCCTCCAGGCTCTCCTACATACCTGTATGTACCCACCACCACACACATCGTGTAGAGACTCCTCCAGGTCCCCCTACATACCTGTATGTACCCACCACCACACACAACGTGTAGAGACAGTGGTGCATCATCTAGACACCCCTCCAGGCTCCCCTACATACCTGTATGTACCCAGCACCACACACATCATGTAGAGACTCCTCCAGGTGCCCCTACCTACCTGTATGTACCCAGCCTCACACACATCGTGTAGAGACTCCTCCAGGTGCCCCTACCTACCTGTATGTACCCAGCCTCACACACATCGTGTAGAGACCCCTCCAGGCTCTCCTATATACCTGTGTGTACCCAGCACCACAACATGACTAGGGGCTCCACAACAAGTGTAGGGGATCCACAACACGTGTAGGGGCTCCACAACACGCCTAGGGGCTCCACAACATGACTTGGGGCTCCACAACACGTGTAGGGGCTCCACAAAACGTGTAGGGGCTCCATACCACGCCTAGGGGCTCCACAACATGACTAGGGGCTCCACAACATGTGTAGGGGCTCCACAACACGTGTAGGGGCTCCACAACATGACTAGGGGCTCCATAACACGTGTAGGGGCTCCATACCACGCCTAGAGGCTCCACGCCATGACTAGGGGCTCCACACCACGCCTAGGGGCTCCACAACACGTCTACGGGCTCCCCAACATGCATACTAGCCCTCTAAATATGGACTTCATGAGAGGGAACTTCAGATACAAGTCAGGCATGAAACCCATCTAGAAACTGTTCCACGTATCAAGGAAACTCATCCACATGTTTAGGAACTCTTCAACGTGTGTATCTAAACTCTTCATTGGGTCTAGAAACTCTATATCTAGGAATTCCACTAGACATTTAGAAAGTCTAGGAACTCTTCAATATATCAATCTTCATCCAAGTCAATTGATTGCTGCCCTTTTAATTATTAATAAAATCAGTTTCCATTATAACAGAAGGAATTCCTTTGTTGTCATTTATAACCTCTATGTCATCAAGTAAACAAATTTCCTCACCAGCTTTGAAATAAATCCCAAACACACCTCCAAATGCCTAATGCGTTTCCAAACACAACCCCTGCATAAATATTAAATCCAGTATCTTCTCAAACAAGTGAGGGCTAGCAAACAGATGGAATCTGTTTGCGCCCTCACTTGTTATAATTTTATAATTTTATATTTTTTATTTTTATTTTTTATTTTTTATCTTTATTTAGTCATCTAATTGTCTTAACACTATTGCCAAAGAGCCCCAAAAATCGGGGCACTTTGAGCCAACTTAAGGTGCCCCAGAGTTTGGAGCACCTTGAGCAATGCTCAAGGTGCCCCGTTTTTTGTGGCTCAATGTGCTCCATGCTGGTCATCACAGATAAGATTGATGTTATCAAAATAACATAACACACTCAGCAGTAAAGTTGGGTTCTATTCAAGGGTTCATATGTAAACTTCAACCTCCTTAGAGATCTTAGGCCAGCAATGTTTTTTAACGACACAAAAACAAAAGTTTAACAATTATCTACTTTCAAGGCCATAAACCTTTAATGTTGTCTAACTTTCTCATCAGCATCCTGAAATCATCATCATGTTGCTGATCTGAACTGTCTATATGAGGGGGTAATGTGGTAAGCATACTGCCAGAAAATTCCCAAAGGAATAGCAAAGAGAGCGGGCGGCTCAAAGTGCCCGGATGGTCAACGTGCCCCGGTCTCCCCTACTGTGTGATGAAATAAATGATTGCTTGAGGTTAAGGAGAATGCAAACACAAATATATTTTTGCAATGTTAGATTGATTTGAACTCTTTGGCTTCGGCTGTGAAAAAAATGATGTTTCTCCCCTTGAAGATGGGCTTGTGGGTGGTTGTTGGTAAGTGTTGGAGTATGTTGTGGCGGAACATGGAGGGGTAGCTTCAGTCTCGAACCCAGTCGACTCTAATGGCGGCACGCTCTGTAGATCGTCTGGAAAGGCTCATACCTAACCACTGTTTGGTCAGGTCACCAGCAACCAGCCGATCTTCACAATCCCGCAGATACCATGATGGCCCCATCTCAATCCACAAGTAATAGCAACTGAGGTTGTTTCAGGATATGCTACTAGGACGAACAGGCACATCTCGAAATAATATATAGGCATTGTTCTATTTCTGGCACCCCTCACCCAGCACTGTGCACAGGGTTATGTAACAACGCCCCTGTGTGCACATGGTGGCGTGAATGATCACCCTTAGACTCTACTACTGATAGAGTTGGCGCAGCTGAGACTGGGGTAGCTTGTGATGTTGCATTGTGTTGGGCACGCATTACAGTAGCTGGCTGAGGGGGAGGGCACTGAAACAACCCACCCACCTAGACTTTTAGCGGGTTTTACAAGCCACAAAAAGGGTCTGATTAATGCAACTTTAGTACTGTAGCATAGTAGCAGAAACTCATGTATAATCACACCCAGATCCTTGAAGTCGATCCTATAAGCCGCACCAGTGATCTGAGTCATGTACTAGCGGCGGCTTATACTTGAAGTTTTACAGTAATCATCTGTTCATGTGTTCCAGGTACGGTGAAAGTGACCTGGCCAATGTCCACAAGGTCTTCATGGGACCTGTCACTCTGCATTTTACAACTGATGGGAGTGTCACAGAGGCTGGGTTTAACTTTTATTATAGCATAACCTGCCACCCAGGTAAGTTATACTTGTGTTTTCAAAGAACTTTCTTTTTTTTCTCACTCTTCTTCATGACTATTTTCAGGTCAATTACTGTACCCTGTTAAGTGACTTGCACAGTTCTGTATAATTTGGCCATCTTCTTTTTATATCTTTCTTTTTACATTATTGTTATCAAATGACCATGTCTACCAAAAGACACCCATTGTGGCGGCATTCAATATGTACTATATGTGCTCTCTACGATGCAAATACAGGACATCTCTCCGGAGTGTGCCGACAAGCGTTCTGAGCATTATCTTAATGTAATCTTAGTGTATAATCTTATAAATCTTGTATCTGCCACCTAGTGTCACAAACACAAACTATGCTACCTGAGGTTTGCCTCCATAGTATATGCCCTATGCCCAGACCGGATCATATGAACATCTGAAAGAAAAAAGAAAAGAGAAAAAGGGGGTTGGGGGGCAATGCCTTATATTAGTTATCAAGGCTATTCCATGATGGACTGTGTAGGTCTACTACTACTAGTGACACCATCTTCATCTAATGAGTAGAGGACGCTTAAGATTATTTACTCAGGATTAAGGTTAGCCCATTCAAAAAAAGAAGTGGCTCATTACCAAGGACAGAAAAATATGACTTTTTCTTTTTTGTTACTATACGCAAGCTAAAATGTATAGGGTAATACATGTTATTCATGACAAAAATTAACATGTTGGTAATTAATAAATTATTTATGTTAATAAGTAGGGAAATGTAAGTTATTTCTATCCCACCGCAGTACTGGCAGTACTAGCTTTAATTTGATACCAAATATGCCTATGTTTGTCCATTTCTCTGATGTTTTTCATTTATAAAAATAGCAAAAAGCTGAAGTTTTCCTCAAAACCTAATTTCCATGATGCGCGCAGTGATGAGAAACCATTTAATCTTTTTGAGTGGCCTTTTGCTGTGAATGATTGTCCACACACCTGGGAGAGCTATACTACACGTGCCTCTCCTGCCTCTGTGTACAGGCTGCCTGTTTATGCAGGCCGTCCTGTTCTGCTATACTCTTACTCCACCTGCTATACCACATGTGCCTCTCCTACAGATGTGGATCAGTGTACTTCAAACGGTCATGGCTCCTACACCTGTACTTGTATTGTGGGATACGCATGGACCGGTGCAGCCTGTAGAGGTAAATTATAGTGCAAAAAGAGTTCAATAATTAATCCTGCTCGGTATCGTAATCAGCTTACAGATCCTAACCAGATCCCATGCCAAGGTTGCTTAGCTTCTTGTCTCAGGACAGGTGTTCAGGTTATTATAATTTCATGAACCGGTTAGTGTAAGATGATGTTTTCCACTTTAGTCTGTATTGCTCATGTTGACCTGGTCTTCCTCATTGCTGTTTTAAAGTAATTCCAAATGAAGAGAATCTTCAGGAGTATTTGGTTGAGTGAACTAGACCATAATTGGCCAAAAAGACCGAGTTTGGATAAAGGTAATGGTAAAGATATAAAGAGAAAATGGGATGATCTCAGCCGACATACTAGATCAAGCCCAGCTGGTAAATGTCAGCAGGTTTGAGACACAACACACTCCTCGTTTCTACAACATACTAGATCAATTTCAACATGATTGCATTTAGACTTCCTCTGGTGATCCAATCTGGGGTGGGACATATTGTACCTTGCGTACCTTGAGTAAGTATAATTAAGAGGTTTAAGGTAAAGAATTATTGAGATCTTTCATAGTCCAATAGTCATAACAAAGTTCACTTAAACAAGACTGACCGTTGCATTTATATGTGTGTGTTTTCATACAATCCAAAATTGATCACTATGCAACATTAAATTTCAGTAATTTTTGAAATTGAGATAAATTACCAGAACCGCAACAACATCCATCTTGAAGTGCTGAAGGATGAAGACCTGACCACCTGCATCACCCTGAGCACTCAACACTCCAACTTCTACACCATGAAGGTGGACGTCTCCACCTACCCCCTGGAAGGTTCCACCACCTTCTACTTCAAGGTCACCCATCAGGCAACAACAGGCATTTCACAGTCTGATTGGCTGACAGTCTTTATGAGTACCTCAGGGTTGAAGCCCTTGTACCAGCAGGGTAGCACCTCCAGTGTTGCGGTGATGAGGGCCTGTGGCTATCATAGTGTGACAGATACTCACGCTATTGTAACTTGTGAATGTGCCCAGCCTTGCTCTGCGTTTCTGTACTTCACCCTTCAAGATGTCGAGACCCTGGCCATCTGTGAAATTGAACTGATGAAAGTACTACCATAGGAATGATTAAAGGGTACTATTCATATACATATAACCTGGCTGGAAAACCTCAAACTGAGAACCAGTGAAGGGTAAATTTCACCCATCAGAATGGTCTGCTGTAGTCTTTGTGTTTTAAGGTGGCTCAATACCTTGGTTCAAGAGTCACTCTATAGATCTAAATCAGGTTTTTGACATGAGACCATAATAACATGTACTGTCTATGGAGTAACACACCGGGGCTGCATTCATGCATCATGACAACCAAGGGCATGATGCAGTATTGCATTATGGCATCCTAAAATAACATGCCACCTTTCGGGGGTTAACAAGCATTGATGTTTGGTACAGCAAAACACATAGAGATGACAGCCAGAAGCATAACATATATATGGCCAGCATTAACATTAACTGCATTGTAGCATCCTCAAAGCTTTCAACAAAACAATCCATGATTTCATGGTGCAGCTAATTATTATCTAAGTCACAAATAGTGAATGAACTAATCAATTACTTCTTTAGGGTGTTTGAAAAACCTGCTGTGATATTATTAATGTACTGTGTAGGTTTTGTCAATAAAACAGTCTAATTCCGTGCATTGTCTTCAGCCTCTTAATCTTGATGATAGTATTAAAACACAAATGATAGTAAAAGAGTTCACTTAAGGTATTCCTCCATAAGCTAGCATTGGCACTTGGCAATCAAATTGTCCACAGAGCATGGCAATTTTGACTAGGTTTTAAGCAAAACAGATGAACAATTTCATATTGTTTAACTAATTTGTAAAAGGATGCGGGAAATGTGTTTTTTCATAGGATCACTACTAATTTCTGGTTCTGCATAGCGTGTGGTGCTCTCTGGTGAATAGAGTGTAATGTTCTCACCTAAAACCAGTTCAACCAACATTTCTGATGCTACTATTTCCAATTAGATTCAGATACCAACAAAATGTCACCATGCAAATTATTATACATAATAGGGGTCAGGGAAGGGAGTGCTCTTTTCTAACAACAGGGAGGGGGGGTGGATGATTTTTTTTCTTTTTCTGGCGAGGGTGGAAATAAGATATTGATAAGCAGTTGTCATTGAGTTTTCCGTGATTATGTTTTTTAAATACTGCTGCATCATAAAACAATGCAACCTACAGGATGCACACATTCTTATATGGATATTGGATCCCTAGAATCTATTCAAACATTTGGTACACAAAAGGTATATAAGCATGTCAATTATCATCCTTGGATACATGTGTAGACATTGTGAAAGTATGAAGCGAACACAGGTTCTATTCAGTCTGGCGATCTCTTTATGTTTTCATATAAACACCGCCTCGAAGGTAAGGTTCAATATCTTACAAGTTATCTACAGACAAGGTTTGAAGTGTACAGGTAGCGTTCTAGCTAGTTCGAAGTCAGCAAACTGGGTGATCTGGTCTTGTCCAAGCGGAGCTGGTGCAAGAGCCAGAGAGTGGGAGGGGTTTAGGTGCTCCGTGGTCGAAAGTATCGAAGGTATAGAAGGGTGTGGGTCTGAGCTTATGATGGGACGAACTCCCAGAGGTGGGCAACCTCTGCTCTTATATACCCAGGACGCGGACCAAGCAGTGTCAATGTAGCACTCCACCGGCACTCCACAGGCACTCCACCTAGCGTTCAACTGAGGCCATTCCCGCCCTGACTCCACGAACCCATGTTTACATGTATTAATCGTGCCCCTACACATGCAAATGATGTTCACAAAATATGGTATACAACAGGCAATCCAGTGTTCTCTAGATATACTTTATTTATATTGGTACTGTGAATTCTCACGTATAAGCCTAACTCACGCATAAGCCGGACCCAGAATTTGGGCCAAACCTATAAGCCACATTGGGGATATGGTTATGGTGAGTTAAGTACTGTACCATAGTAGAAAAACTAGCATATAAGGGTCACCCTGACTTTGGGCCGACCCTATAAGCTGCACTAGCTTTGGCTTCTACAAGAACATCTGTGGTGCTGGAATATTCATTAAGAGTATTAATCAGCCACTTATTACTGTAGTGATACAACCAGTCAAAAAAATTTAATTGTTTCGCATCATTGCGTGCATCATAAGAATCAGCTTTTGAGGAGACTTTTTTTTATTTTGCTATTTTTTTATGAAAAATATGATAAAAATGGACAATTAGTGGGACATTTGGTATCAAATTAAAGCTCATACTGCCAGTAATGCAGTGGGATAGAATAACTTATTTTGTCCCTACTTTTAAAGATTTTAAAGAACTTTTCGTCTACTAAAATGTGAATTTTGGTCATGAAAAACGTCCATCATCCCATGCATTTTAGCCCTCGAGTAAAAAAAAAAATAGTGGCCTAAGTTTGCTTATCACGCTCTAAAGACAAATGCCATATTACCCGGTAGTACCCACCCTGGCCTGGGTGAAAGAGTGCTGCCCCCTGTGTGCTACTTCAGTGACTACTGATCTCAATCCCTCTAGCAGCGGTCGGGCGCGGTTGGTGGACATAGGGACCTTAGACTACCATGGTCAAGTATTGGAATTTAAAAATTATTATTATATTGTATAATTACCAGTCTTGGTTCATGTGAGATACCGTGAATTAAAGACGCCCAAACCATAGTTCTGTGTCATCTCCTCTAGGGGTCGCACAATTTCAGTGCAAACTTGGGACTACTTTTTATTTCATGAAATTCTGTACCATACTTTGCAAACATGGAGAAGGGAGGTGCAGATTTGCTGGAGAAATTTTTGGATCTTAACCATAAAGGAAACAGATTGGGAGGCACACAAGGTATATACTCTCACGCAAAAATAAGGCTTTTTTGAAAACATTGAGAATTCTGCCCTGTGAACAAGATCAAAATAGCTGGTCAAAAATGGGCCAGTGTCATTTGGAAAAAAAGGTTTGGGGGTCTGAAGACGGGTGGTAAGGGGGCATTTGGTAACCAAACGAAATACTAGGTACGGCTACTTTTATGATGTTCAACACCCCCTGAAAATTTGGTCAAAATTCCGAGTTTTTGGGCCGGTCAGAAAAGTACTTGTATCACTGTCATGAGACATAGCCATAGACAGTATGTACATAAATGAGTATATATCTGATGATAACGATGATATAGCAGTCTTTTTTAGAAGAATATGTAAAAGATAAATGAATCGCTCATATCTCAGTTTCTTCGGGTATATTTCCTAGCATCTCGTATGACTTTATCACCCCAAACCCTGTTGGCCATGGACAAAGACAAATATGGACACCGGAAATATGAAATATGTATGTATACATTTATGTCAACAACCCGATTTGTCAGGCATCGATTGCAACAAGACATGCAGCTAGCAATAAAGCAGAACCCCTCAGATACCCAAATAATAGAAGAGGTAGCTAGCAGAATGATGCAACTTCCTTTGTGGTTTACTTTCTCTCATTTAAGCCACACCAAAAAAAAAAGTTGGTCAATGGATTTCACTTTTCAAAAAATGGTGCGAGCGAGCGAAATTTTTATTTATTTTTTTTAAGAATTTTTTTTTGTCAATGGATTTTGTTGGTGGAAAACTGGAGCGAGTGACAATTTTTTTTTTTTTTTACCAGCCTCCAACAAAAGTTCTTAGTGGACCCCTAACATGAAAATTTATTGGTTGATCTGGGGGAATTACTGGAAGAAATTTTGAAAAAAAAAAAATTTCTCAATTTTGAAAAAAATGAAGCGAGCGAAATCTACGGAGCCCTGGAAAGGACATCCGTTTTGTATATTTTTTTCTTCAAAGTTCGTTTGCGCGAGTTAATATTTGGTTTGCGCGAGTTAATATTTGGTTTGCGCGAGTTAATATTTGGTTTGCGCGAGTTAATATTTGGTTTGCGCGAGTTAATATTTGGTTTGCGCGAGTTAATATTTGGTTTGCGCGAGTTAATATTTCGTTTGCGCGAGTTAATATTTCGTTTGCGCGAGTTAATATTTCGTTTGCGCGAGTTAGTAGCTGACCATGTCTCATTAGGTGTAACCCCGCTTTAGGTGTAGCTCCTATAAGAGCCATTATTCTTCTCAGTAAGATCACATTAGGTGTAGCCTTAACAGTATGCAAAGTACGAATTTGTCCCATTAGGTATAACCCCTCTTATGCGTCAACATTAGGTGTAGCTCCTATAGGAGCCATCATTCTCCTTAGTAAGATCACTTTAGGTGTAGCCCTAATAGTAGGTAAGGTATGACTGTATCCCATTAGGTGTAGCCCCGCTTATCTGTCAACATGAGGTGTAGCTCCTAAAGGAGACATCATTCTCCTTATTAAGATCACATTAGGTGTAGCCCTAATAGTAGGTGTAGCCCGCTTATCTGTCATTCTCCTTAGTATGATCACATTAGGTGTAGCTCCTATAGGAGCCATAATTCTTAGTAAGATCACATTAGGTGTAGCCCTATTATAGTAGTTACGTTATTAACTAGTCCCATTAGGTGTAGCCCCTCTTATGTGTAATCACTAGGTGTAGCTCATATAAGAGCCATCATTCTTCTCAGTAAGACCACATTAGGTGTAGCCTTAGTAGTAAGCAAGGTATGAATTTGTCCCATAATGTGTAACCCCTCTTATGTCTCAGCATTAGGTGTAGCTCCTATAGGAGCCATCATTCTCCTAAGTAATATCACATTAGGTGTAGCTCTAATAGTAGGTAATGTATGACCGTGTCCCATTAGGTATAGCCCCCGCTTATCTGTCATCATTAGGTGAAGCTCCTATAGGAGCCATTATTCTCCTTATTAAGATCACATTAGGTGTAGCCCTAATAGTAGGTAAGGTATGACCTTGTTCCATTAGGTGTAGCCCCGCTTATCTGTTAACATTAGGTGTAGCTCCTATAAGAGCCATTATTCTTCTCAGTAAGATCACATTAGGTGTAGCCTTAACAGTAAGCAAGGTATGAATTTGTCCCATTAGGTATAACCCCTCTTATGCGTCAACATTAGGTGTAGCTCCTATAGGAGCCATCATTCTCCTTAGTAAGAGCACATTAGGTGTAGCCCTACCAGTAGGTAAGGTATGACTGTATCCCATTAGGTGTAGCCCCTCTTATCTGTCAACATTAGGTGTAGCTCCTAAAGGAGACATCATTCTCCTTATCAAGATCACATTAGGTGTAGCCCTAATAGTAGGTATGACCTTGTCCCATTAGGTGTAGCCCGCTTATCTGTCAACATTAGGTGTAGCTCCTATAAGAGCCATTATTTTTTTTAATAGATTTTTATTAAGGTATATTAGACATAGTATGTAAACATACAATCTAAAACTGAACTCGGATTAATCCGGTCTGTCGTTCAGTCCTTCTTTAATGCTTGCCTGTCTATTTTATCATATTCATGAATGTGTAATGACAATATCTATATTTACTGAGGGGGGGGGGGGTTTGGTGTGCTGGTAGTATCCGATGTTATACAGAAAAATATGTCTATATTATACATAGAGATGACCTTTTCTGCCATAGAAGAAATATAAGGTTCTTTCTCTATAATGCTATACTTGTGCATAATTCATATGAATAGGTGGGGGCTACACCTAATGGGATTATTTAGGTGAATGATATGTACCAGTGGGGCTACACCTAATGCATATGTACATGTATAGGTGGGGGCTACATCTAATGGGATCATCTTGGTGACTGATATGTTCCATAGGGGCTACACCTAATGCATAACTCATATGAATAGGTGGGGGCTACACCTAATGCATATGTACATAGGTGGGCTACGCCTCATTAGATAAACTCGGTGAGTGATAATTATGTCCGACAGGGGCTACACCTAATTCATATATGAATATGGGGGCTACACCTGATGCATATGTACATAGGGCTACATCTAATGGGATCATCTTGGTAACTGATATGACCAACAGGGGCTACACCTAATGTTTAATTCATATGAATAGGTGAGGGCTACATCTAATGGGATCATCTTGGTGAACAATATGGCCTTTAGGGGCTACACCTAATCCTGTTTGAATTCGTGGGGGCTACATCTAATAGGCTCATCTAAAGGGATCATCTTGGTGACTGATATGACCAACAGGGGCTACACCTAATGCATAATATGAATAGGTATGGAATACATCTAATGGGATCATTTTGATGTCTGAAATGTCCCATAGGGGCTACACCTAATGCATTATTTATATGAATAGGTGGGGGCTACACCTAATGAGATCATCTAGGTGAATGATACGTCCAAGTTGGGCTACACCTAATGCACCTAATGTACATCGATGGGGGCTACATCTAATGGGATCATCTTGGTAACTGATATGACCAAAAGGGGCTAGACCTAATGCATATATGAATAGGTGAGGACTACATCTAACGCTGACAGATAAGCAGGGCTAGACCTAATGGGACAAGTTCATAACATACCTACAATAATAGGGCAAGGTCAGCTACTAACTCGCGCAAACGAAATATTAACTCACGCAAACGAAATATTAACTCGCGCAAACGAAATATTAACTCGCGCAAACGAAATATTAACTCGCGCAAACGAAATATTAACTCGCGCAAACGAAATGTTAACTAGCGCAAACGAAATATTAACTCGCGTAAACGAAATATTAACTCACGCAAACGAAATATTAACTCGCGCAAACGAAATATTAACTCGCGCAAACGAACTTTCAAGAAGAAAATATACAAAACGGATGTCCTCTCCAGGGCTCCGTAGTAATCCATTGACAATTTTTTTTTTTTAAATAAATAAAAATTTCCATTTCCGAAAATAAGGTGCGCGAAATCCTTTTTTTTTTTTGGATTGGCCTTATATACAGTGAAAATTCTAGAAATGTATCAAAAGGCATCTCACAATTGATATTATCAATACATTAGGTTTTGCTCCAGTTTGGACAGCTGAAACCCTGTTTGGCCTAAGTCAAGATGTAGCGTAAAACCTTTCTGATGAGGCGTCCTTTTTGGGGGATTTAAAGCCTAGTTCAGCTTATAAATTTGGCTTTAACTGGGGGGGGGGGGTTAGCATTAAAAGGAAGGTTTTCCTCTTGGACAAATGAAAAAAGAGTTATTAAATTCTAGGAAATATACAAAAACGCAATGAACAGAAGTCTGTGCAGATCAGGCTAAGAAAGTACAAAAAAAAGTGGTTGGCTTATGGGGGAAGTATTTGTAGAATTTTTTAGAGTTTTGAAGAATAGCCTTTTTAAGCATTTGCTTAACTTGGGATCGGCTCCTGAGGGGGGGGGGCAGCTTATCATAGGGAGGTTTTACAGTAGACCTGTATACAGCATAGGAATTAGTGTTCATTATATATACATGACAGCTTGGGTCATAAATGCTCTGAAGATCACAAACTGTCACTCTCTACTATTGATGCTACCACTCACCAGTTAGCCATCTTAAAGATCAGACGAGGGACCATCTACCTGAAGAAATGGGTTTTGTTGCGAGGAAAAAGGTTTCTGTGGTTCTTATATGTCTCCTGCTTCTACAAAGTGAGTTATTTGAATTAAGTACCTATCTATTGAAAAATTTATTTTCATAATTATCCTCTAATCATAGATTTTCAAAACCAATGAAGGCAAAACAATATACACCTTTATGATATCATTATCTTATACTTTTCCAAGTTGTTGGAGCCATTGCTCTGTAGATTATATGGCACATCCTACTGCTTCTGAGTCTTGGTTATGTGCCATATTCTACTCCTAGACTGAGAATATTCTACTACCAGAAGGAATGAAATATTGTATATAACTAACAGTAAAAACAAGTGATGAGGTGAAAGAGCTTATGGTGACTAGTCCGGTAAAAGATTACAGGTACTATTGAGGGGAGGATATCGACACTGGTCCAGATGGCGGCTATGGACACTAGTGTGGGAGGAGGTCATGGACACTATTCTTGGAAAAGGTTATAGGTACTAGTCTGGGAGGAAATAATATGAACTAGGTCAAGTCAAAGAGGAGGTTACTATGATATGTTCTTATTTAAAGCCCTGCCACTAGTGGGACTCAAACCTAAGTTTGTAAAGCCTCCCATTAGATATCCAACAATAGCACAGTAAGGGGATTGGGGGGGGGGGGATTATTTTGTTTTAACCCCCCCCCCCCTGGGTAGCAGGGGACAGGCAAACAACCCCTTGTATAGGCTGTGCCAAAATAAGGTAAACCTGTCTGAGAAACTCCAAAACTTTGGATGGCACTGGAGTGATAAAAAGGACTACAGAAAGGGAGGAAGGGAAGAAGCCTCACTATTGGTATTGTAGAATTTAGAATTCCATTTTGACCCCTCTTGGGGGGGGGGAATTAATTTCATATCTTTTCAGTTGGTAAGCCATCGCACTGTTCATAATGGGTGTGTCAACAAACTCTGCAGCCTTTAAAGGCGCAGGTCTCGGTACCCCTCCAGCGGCAGTCGGAGTGGAGCTGGGACAGGTACTCAGCCCTATATATAGGGGCACGGGGCTTTAAGATGAGGGGTTTGATTCTGATCCTTCTATAGAGGGGGGGGGGCGGAAAAATATGTGCCTGCTCTCACAGAAATATAATAACCTCCCCCCCCATTTTTGAATATTGACTACTCCCATATCAACTATTAGTATTACCAATCCATAACATTCCTTCTTCCTAATTTCCTATTTTTAAAACACAGAACTTGTTGACATCTTAGGTTTCAGACCCGGCTCGGCAATATGTCATTATCCGCAGATTCATGGAGGGTCAGGATACATCAGCTCTCCCAACTGGCCAATGGCATATTCCTTTAGTCAGTCGTGTACCTATAGCCTATTGGTACAGGCTGACTGTGTGACTGCGTTGTTCGGTAATACTTTTTACTTGGGTAATAATGATGTTCTGAGTACATATTCACACAGTACAGGGAGCTCGGTAAGGTATGTCCATTTCACATTTTTCAACAGTCTCTCTGACCATTGTTTAGTTCAATATTAAGGCAAAATCCTACAGGCCCGGCTGGCAAATTGCAGACTAAAAGGCTAGTTTTTCCTTGCTACATTTCTTGAAATCAGTGTCATTTGATCAATATTTGGAGTAGAACGGAACCAAAGATACCATGCTAAAGCTCTTTTGATAAACTAGGTGCTTATTTACTACTCCATATGTACTTATGCACTTCATAATACGTATTGGGATATATATATGGATATATATTACAAAAAGCTTAAATTATGCCATCCTTATTTTGTGAGCTCTTTAAAAAATAGATGAAAAATCATTAAAATTATATCATTGGTACAAATGTAACCAGTTTACTCCAAGGATACTTCCTGTAACATTTGTGGCCAATTTTGATCACTATATTTGCTATTGCTTCATCATGTGGTTGATTGTAGTGCAAATGGTTTTTTTCCACACTTAGGGAGAGGTAATTTTTTAATAACGGGGGGGGGGGGGTCGCTGGATTTTCTCGCGAGTGAGTCGACAGGAGGGGTCAATATCTATTTCGGTCCCCCCCTCAGGCGAGTTGAAATTGGGTGCGGCCGACCCTTTTGAGCTATAGTAACACACAGGCTTTTTCACTAAAAAGGGGTGCAATTTTTTTGGTGCCCCCTTCAAGAGGGGTCCAAATTTTTTTGCCCCCCCCAGATCCACCAACCCCCCCCTGTTGTTAAAAAATGACCATTCCCTTAGTTATTATTGCAGCTCTTCGAGAAAAGGGAAGAAAGGTCCTTTAATGGAGGCTCCAGGTTTCATATTCAGGTTGCTACCATTAATGGGATGAAAAATCCTTAAAGCAGCCTGCCTGTTATTTTCATGACATTGGAAGACCAAGAAAAGTGTAACTGTTATTATAAAAAATGTAAATAAAGGCTATTCAAACTCAAACTCAAAAATAATCCCTTTGAATGATTCTATTTTCTTATTGAAATAGACCACTTCTTTCTTCTTTCAAGTTACTCTGGCACAGACCTGGCTGGTGTCTACACATACTTGAAGGGACATCATACTCTGACGTTTACATCTGGTTTTTCAAATGGATATGACTACAAATTTGACCTCTCCTACGCCATAACATGCCCCCCAGGTAAGGCAGCTTCCTGCAATTAATATGCTCTCACTATTGTACTATTCTATATTCAGTGGTAGACCAACAAATAATCATGGTTGGAATATCTTGAAACTGAGCATTTTTTACCATCATTTTTGGATGCAATGACCTCAAATTAGTCTAGTCAGGTAGTTCTACCCCATTTTCTGTCCATTGTTGCACAGTGCTATTTCATAATTAGATACATTATTACACAGTAGAGTTCTAGCCATTGGTTCAGCCTAATGAGAATCAGCCATCTCTTAAACATTTGAGGGCCACATCATGCTAGTCATGCATCATGATATGTACAATTATCATCATCATATAATTATATATGTGTAATTATTTCATTAGTTCATTTGAATGCCATTAGCTTGATTATTAGTAAGACATGCCTTAGGCTACTGTAATACTCCAGGATAAATAAAAGAAATTTCGACTTCAACTTCAACTTCATTCGTACATGCAGCTCTATAGAGTTACTTGCCCTGTCAAGTTACCTGTCAGTGTTATGCCCTTACTGCTTGCACCTGTCTGGTGTCAAAACTGCTGTCAAATCCTGCTTTCTGATTAGACTCATGTCAAATAACATTGAAAGGCCCAGTTCTGCATGTTTCATATAGAGTGTCGGGGAACCAAGTGTTGCCTTGCTTGGTTTCGCGTATGGTACAGCAATTTTGATGAATCAACCATATGATAAAAATGAATTAATACATCAACTAATACAATGACAATGTAACACTGTGTTTTCCCCTATATTCCCCCCTCTAGATGTGGATGAGTGCACCTCAGGGTTCCATGCCTGCCCGGGTGTTCCCTGTGTGAATGTGTATGGCTCCTACAGCTGTACTTGTAACTCGGGCTTCTCATGGAATGGCTACTCATGCATAGGTAAGGGATTCTTGTGTCCTGGGACCTTTGTCTAGAAATTGTAAAAAAGCCGTATGATTTAAAGCCCTTCACCATGAAGCTACAGGGACAGGCACACAATGCCCTTCATAAGCTATGCCAAAACTGTAATAGTTCAATTTTAAGCAAGAGAAACTATTCAAAGTGACTTTTGCCTTAAGAAATATTATCCAAATAATCTCAGGTAACATCTGACACAATGAAATTTTGGATATCATGGTGCTGCATTTTCTTCAACATGACTAACATTTTGCCTCCTTTATAAAAGCAGAGTGACTTAATCTACTCTGGCCTGTCGTTTCTGCCATTGGTTGACCTGGCACTTACAAGAACACACTGGAATACATATACCGTATTCGACGTAATAAGCGCCCTGGGCACTTATAAAAAAATATTATGGCGTTTTTAGTACTTAAGAAGTTAATTGTCACAAAAATCATGAAAGTTGAGCCTTTGTTCTAGTCTAAAAATGCCCCAAAACGGGGCTTATTAAGGGGAGGGCACTTATTACGTTGACTACGGTATCCATAACCAGCTTCAGCTAAGTACAGTGTTATGGGCCACCAAATTTATAGGATGGTCTAAAAGTCAACTTTCTAGTTGACATTGGCCGACATAATTGATGTATTTGACCGGAAGTCCTCTGTATTAAGCATCTTTCAATATTTGATGTGAACATAAAGATAATTGTTTCTTTATTGATCCCCCCACACAGGTAGATCTCAGGTCCACTTGACTCTTGGCAGGAGTACAAAGTGTCAAAGCTCATAAAGTTGTCACTGGGGGGTACATATAAAGGGATCTATGCAATTTCTGGCTGTATGGACCTTATTGTGATGTTAAAGTAGGCTGTGTAAGAGGGCAGCATCAAGTAGAAGTAGAATTAATATGGTGCAAAGTGTCTTAGAATTAGGTCTCTTGGAAGGGGGTCTCAAGGGGGTTATGAGCCTTGGGCAAATGCAGCGCTGGTGAGTTGCTCATCAGGGCTGTATTCATGCATCATCCGGACAGAGGGTGTAGTCCATTGTAACAATATGTATGTCTTAATCAGTTTACTTTGACTTCACAGTGCAAAACATGAAGAACAGTATATCACACCACAGAACTCCTCTTTCCTTTTATCCCCATTGTATATTATGATTACGTAATATGTGACCCATTTTAAGGAAATGGGTCGGAAGTCACACTTTTAATAGCCAAGATCTGGGCTCTTGAAGTAACAATGTTATTTTTTGAAAATAAGGTTCTGACATCTTTTCTAACCTATGAATAGTTATCTTTTTGCATACAAACAGATTTCAATCCCCATTTTTTTTCAAAATGGTAGCCACAGGATTTATTATTGTATTGTATAATATAGTTGATACCTAATTTAAATGTTGATTATCTCAAGTTAATTAATTTCCATTTAATTCAACACAGGAAAAATATCTAGTTTCTGTACAGGTTTGTGGAGGACTGCCATTCCAGTTCTTAAGCAAAGTAGCATTGTTTCTCCCCATAAAATAAAAGCTTGTGTAATTCACCTCAAGTCATTTGTTATGTACATGGATTCAACTATGAAATTAAGAGTCAACTCAGTTTGATTAGGTTGCCAAGTTGCTATTAACAGGTTTTATTACTGTTCAGTACACTTTGTGGGTTACTGTCGAAATATGGTCAACTAGGGTGCAGGTAAGTTGGCGATGTTCCTTTTCCTCAGGGTAGCTCAGGCCACTGGTCTTATATATGGGCAACCAGCCTATACTTGCAAGCATAAACTGGACACCCATAGCACCCCCTGTCCAAACCCTACACACAGAGAAGAAACAACATCAAAAGGGAGTCCAGGTTGCCTCCTGTTTAGGGAAGTCCAGGTTGCCTGACCTAAGCGAGTCACCTGAGCGACTCATATGACCCAGAGAGCTATATGACTCCCCCAGGTGACTCCCATAGGTCAGCCAGGGAGTCACCTAGTCTCCCTTAGGCGTAGTGGACTCCCCTAGAGAATGGAGTCATTCTGGAGGCAACCTGGACTACCTTTTGACACTGTTTCTTTTCTCATGACATGTGTCGCGACCAGTCATCAGCTCAAAGGGTTCGGACACGACTCCCACAAGCAACAACCAGTGGTAAACAAATTATAATATAACTCGTACCCTGCACTTTTTTGTCGCCAGCGATATTCGCACGAGGATCTCGTGCATATAAGGGAGGCTATCCGCACGAGGAAACGGGGGGATAGGCGACATGGCGAGAGAGGTGACATGTACAAAGACATGATGAGAGAGGCGACATACACGAGGACATGGCGAGAGAGGCAACATGATGAGAGAGGCAACATGCACTAAGATATAATGCATATTTTGTACACATGTAAGCATGTGATACTGTGGTATAGTGTTCAGCATGTATGCCTTCCATGCAGGAGACCAGGGTTCAATTCTGGGAGGGCGGACTTATTTTTATAATCTAAGTAATTTGATGTGACGATGAGAGAGGCGACGTGACGACGAGAGAGGCGACGTGAATACTTAGTGATACAGAACCTACCCCCCCCAACCGGCGAGAGAGGCGATGGCGAGAGTTAGGGTATGGGGGGGGGGGGGGGTAAGGCGACGGCTAAAGGGGTGGTCATATATGGTTTATTATAGTAATATAAACATGTTGAACTTTTGTGAATATGAATATGTACCGGTAACAATTTATATCTGTAGAATATTATATATCAACAGTTGCACATACGTACCGGTAACATGTTTTATTTTTTATGTAATACAGCAGTCCCATTGACTTAACAAAAGAGGTCCGTATTACACTCCCCCCCGTGAAATAACCCATGTCAGTATTTCAAGACCCTGTGACATCATCAAAACGGCAGTTTGTTTACATTTGAACAGTGCAGAAAGAAGTTATTTTAGCCTTTTTAGGCTCCTCCTACCATAATTTTGGTATTTTGAATCGAAAAACATAAGAAATAAACACAAAGGTACACTCATTTAAGTCTTTTGACTAGGTTATTTCACGTGTTGGCCTATGGCCTTGTGAAATACGGCCCGAGGTCAACTCGTGAAATAACCCAGTCAACAGACTGAAAACTGTGCACCTTTGTCTATGTATATCATATCATATGAAATATGAAATGTGAAATACCCCTTCTGCCCCTCTCCCCGTTAGAGGGGTCAAAATCATCCCCCCCCCCCCCAATAAATAATGACCCCAACCTAGGGGGGCGGGGAAGGTGGGTCTTTTGCATCTCTCGCCGTTTCCTCGTATCACATCTCTCACCGTCGCATCTCTCACCGTTTCCTTGTGGGGTCATCTCTCTCGCCGTCGCCTATCTCGCCGGTTCCTCGTGCGAATAACGGGCGCTATTCGCACGAGCTCCTCGTGCGAATAGCGCCATTATTTGCACAAGCTCCTCGTGCGGATATCATCGGCCCTATTTTGTCCCATTACAGATCTGAATGAGTGCACGCAGGGCTCACATAACTGCCACACTGATGCCCTGTGCACCAACACATACAGCTCCTTTACATGTTCCTGCAAGGCTGGTTACTTAGGAAATGGGTATGTCTGCAAAGGTAAGTGATAAATCAAAGGTATATATACTTTTTATTAGAATGTAGCCATGTATAAATTAAGAGTTAGGGTAATTAAACGGACTCATTATTAGATCCAATATATTCAGCTCATGCCTAATGTAAAAAATGTTTAGCTATTCACCTTGAATAAAGGATATATAAATGTGGTTTAATATGGACCATTTCTGTTTGTAAATTATATAGTAAATGATAGTGCATAGATTTAGTGTTAAATAATATAAACTGAACATGTCCATGGTATGCAAAATTTCAGTAATTTATAAGATTGATATCAAGTACCAGAACCGTAACAAAATCAATCTTGAAGTGCTAAAGGATGAAGACCTGACCACCTGCATCACCCTGAGCACTCAACTCTCCAACTTCTACACCATGAAACTGGACGTCTCCACCTACCCCAATGAAGGTACCACCACCTTCTACTTCAAGGTCACCCATCAGGCAACAACAGGCATCTCACAGTCTGATTGGCTGAGAGTCTTTGTGAGTACCTCAGGGTTGAAGCCCTTGTACCAGCAGGGTAGTGCCTCCAGTGTTGCGGTGATGAGGGCGTGTGGCTATCATAGTGTGGCAGATACTTACGCTATTGTCACTTGTCAATGTACTCAGCCTTGCTCTGCATTCCTGTACTTCACCCTTCAGGAAGTGGAGACCCTGGCCATCTGTGAGGTAGTGCCGACCAAAATCCCGGTGTAGTGAGGAGTAACTGGGATAAAAAATACATCCAAGCCTGTCAGGGTGAGACCCCCCTATTCTTAAAATGATACCCTCTACATTAGGTCTGAATATGAATACGTTATGAGTAACTATAGATAATAAGCTAGATTTCTTTTAAAATGTTGGCAAAGCAAGAAGTGCAGCATATCGCCACATATATAACATCGCGACAAATTGTGTCATTAAAACCACCTGTCTTATACATGAATAAACTGCTCTACCCATGATAGAGTATTATAGCTTGAGTTATAATGACCTAGCATCCAGCATCTCTAAAAGGCTAAAACATGCCCAAAACAGAGCGTTAAGAATCTGTATGAAACCTGATATAAGGCACCCAGCTGTAGGGCTTGAGTGTTATGTTGATTACATGGATGTCAGATATGATACACAATTGATGCTCATAGTCCACAAGCACCTGTATGCACAGAGGTACTTGTGGATAAAGAGATGTGATTAAAATTGTCAAGCCCCTAATCCAACTGGTCACAGGACCTGATCAGCGAAGACAGCAGAACTGACCTACCTAATGACTCAAGAAGAGAAGTAAGAATAGCCATTGTATATTTCGTGACAGAACTATTGAATAGACTGCCTCCCTTATTTGTAGACTAAATGCATGTAGGCCTCAATTTAAAACGATGACTTATATGATCGGCTGAAGTATATGATCAGCAGAACATGAGAGTACTTTAAAGACAAAATTACAGGTTTTTCATGTTATCTTCTGATACTTATCAGGGGCTATCGGTCTCTCATAGCCCAGACACCATGTTCTAAAGATACACTGCCTCCTTCCAGTATATTATGATATCTGCCGATCATATATGGGTCACTCTCACCAAATCAGTGCAACTAAAAAAGTGACGTACATGATCGGCGGACGTACATGATCGGCAGACGTACATGATCGGCAGAGTACAAAACCCATCTTTAACCCCCTGCACTACGATGTTCAACTCTCCCAACCATACCTACAGGCTGTAATGTATCTGTGGGGAGTTTATTAGAAAAAAAAAACTCCCAAAATATTTATAGGGGCCGGAGGGGGGGGGCTCAATGTGTAACCGATCATGTACGTCACATGACGTACATGATCGGCTTGGAATGTCATGTAACATTTCCTCATTACCCACTGCTTTACATGTCTATGATTATACATATTTAGACCTATAACATATGTACACCTTGCTATGATTGATTTATGTTTTATATATGGTCAGAAAGGGTAATTAAGACAGTCAATAAATAATGGCCGATCATGTACGTCACATGACGTACATGATCGGGATCGAAATGTCATGTAAAATGATTTTAATAGTCGCATCTATACATTTCTAACACATAACATTTCAATACACACATCATATGTACACGTTGGTAAGGTTTATTCATGTTTTATCATGTTCATAAAGGGTAGGGCAGTCAATAAATCACCGATCATGTACGTCACCGATCATGTACGTCACATGACGTACATGATCGGTATTAAAATGCCATGAAAAATGACCTTAATAGTCGCATCTATACATTGCTAACATATTACATTTCAAGAGACACATCGTATGTACACCTTGGTAAGGTTTATTTATGTTTTATCTTCTTCAGAAAGGGTAGGGCAGTCAATAGATCACCGATTATGTACGTCACCGATCATGTACGTCACCGATCATGTACGTCACCGATCATGTACGTCCACTGATCATGTACGTCCACCAATCATGTACGTCACTTTTTTAGTTGCACTGGTTTGGGTAGAGTGAGCCATATATCATTTCATGCTCATATACGTAACTACATGTTTCGTGTCACTTGCTAGGATGAGTGAATCCAAAAGGTGGTTCCAAATTGTTGGTAAAATTGGGATTTTTATGTGATACTTTCATATAGATGTGTAATATGTGTGCTCTGGTTTCGATTGATGACCCTTTTCATTTTATTGCTTAGCTTGTACATTTGAATAACATTTTTAACTAGAATTAGGTCTGTGTATATTTGATTCTTGTGTCTAATATGAAACCTGTCATATGTAGAGAATATAGATCATGAAATTACTTTCACTGTACAGTTTCATGTTATACATGTAAAGCTGAGTGCACCATATGGCAACATACCCTGTCCAAATATGTAAATCACTATTGATGATAGATGGATCATTTGATGATGGCCCAAATCTTTCAAAATGGTTTGGTAATTGTTAACTGTGTATAGTAAAGAAAAGACAATCATATTCAATAAATGGTGTTATAAATGATGTTACAAGATAAAGTTTATTGAAAGTAAGACAAAACTGTAAAATTGCCAAACCTCTTTATCAACAATTGATATAAAATATGTGTGATGTGCAGAAGAAACTTTGTTCATTTAGTGCACACGACACAAGTCAACTCCTTTCCAGCCTCGTACTTTGGGCAGGGTAGGGAGAAGCCACACCTGGCCTCCGCTGGCCAGAGCTCTGAACCTCCCTCAGCATCTGACCCGCTCCTGTCAGCCTCTGGTGCTATGTCCACACAGATGAAGTTACGTTGACTTGCACCATTCCATTTAGAGCTCATTAGGTAGCCGTAGTACTCAGTGTGCCACCCAACCATGCAGGACTTTCTGCCAGGGATCATCACCTATCGTGAAATATTGAAAGAAATACACAGTGAATAACCAGACACAGAACTCATAAGTGTTTTTGTGGTTTTTTTAAAGCATCTCTTGGAATGTTATATTCTGTCCAAATAGTCAATAGTATAATGTAATGTCACAATTATTCTCCAAATGCAGTACCTGAACAGGTCTTGGTGTGTGGCAGACTGCACACACAGCGTTCTGGTTAACTAGGGTTGTACCATACACATTCTCCATGTTGAACAGTCCGTCCCCAGCCTTAAACTCAGCACCAATGATGTGAGAGTAGTCGTTTAAAGCAGGAATGGTCTTATCCCACTCTGGCTCTTCTTCTAGACATAGGTACTCACTACCACCACCTGTATTGTCTGAATGGGCACCTCCAACAACACCTGAATGTTAAATATCTGACACATTCAAAACAGGATGCTAGAGGAATATCAAAACAAGGTTTAAAAACAATTATACTATGAGGGACATGTTGAAGTGTAATATTCATTGAATTATTGTGGCCTATACAAAGTTTGCCAACTATAAAACGTTCGTTGATGAAATGAAGGTTGAAAATATTTATACTAACCTTTGTATATCAGAGAAGCACCATTGGGGCATTGAGACCTCCCCCATATTGTGTACACTGCACTACCTGCTGTATAAGTATATTTATAAGAATGACATTATAAAAGGATATTCCCATTTTGTCATATTTAAATTGTTTACTGAGGGAGTGGTCATAGTTTAGTTACTAATAATCCATAGTCATATTTTGACCGCAATTGAACTGTTCTACTACACAAAAAATTGGGGCAGACCTGCCTAACTAGACTAATTTCATGACACTGAATACAAAAATAATGGTAAAAAATGCACCGTAAGTCTCAGTTTCAAGCTTTTTCAACTATGTTTATTTGTCGGTTTTATACAAGATATATGGTATGACCAACATGTAGCAGGGACAGCAGCCATGTAAAAACTAGTTATATGTTGCAAAGTGATATTTCATACTTAATTATTCACCAAACGTACTTAGTTCTGCAAGAAATCAGTAACATATCAATCAGGTAACTGGATTAAAATAGGTTTCACGTGAAAAAAAGGCCTTTTTCTGCTTTGAGATTAGATAGTGCATACCTGGAAACAAATTCACGTGAATTCCCCCTGAATAACACGGGTTGAACTGGGGTCAGTCCCGGGATAAACCCGGGTTATATTCCCGTGATTTCACGGGATTCTGTGAGCAAATATTCCTTTTAAATCACGGGATTCTGGTAAATAGGCTTGTGTGGGTTCGAATCCCTCTAAATCAAAACCTATGGGGTCATAATGAACGTATCCCAAATACTTCAAAATTTATGAGGAAAAAGGTTCTTTCCTAGCCTTTTTCTAATGTGTTAGTTGCTTGCCCAGGTAACAAGAAACGTTAATCTAACGTTGATCAACGTTGTTTAAAAGTTCACTGGCTAACGTTATATGAAAAACGTTAATATAACGTTAATCCAACCTTTTCTGAACAACCTCAAAGGAATGACATGTTCTTGATGTTAGATAAACGTTCAGCAAATAACGTTTTTCTACCTAACGTTAAATTAATGTTCAGTGGTTAACTTTATAGACAAATGTTATACATTATATCAAAACCATGTTATATAATTAGTAAATATACAAATTGATATATAATGGCAATAGATATATAGATACAGAGAAACGTTAGCTAGATAGATGAAATCATTGTTGTACCTTTGGCTACATGCATATATAGATTGTGCACGTCTGTCATAGAACTTACAGCTTTAATAAGTCAATTGATTGCTTACCTTTAATTGACATATAATTAAATCAATTTTCTGGCACAATGGAAATCATCCGTAGATAGGCACCCCATGAATAACAAATAAACTGATATTATATTGTTTTAAAGTGGTAATGGCCTTTTCAATTTGTCTATGGGGATTAGCACTGATTGGCAATAATGGGACATTTTTGGGCAATTTAGGCAAATTTAGCCCTAAGTCATATTACATTTACAAGGTTTGAGGGGTAGAGCACCCCCTGACATCACCTGCTGTTATGAATATAGTTCACATTTGCAGTGCACATCAGAAATACAATGTGCACTGGTCGATAATAGGGAACCTGTACACCATGTGGTATGGAAATCTATATTAAATTAACGTTAAAATAACGTTAAATTAACGTTATTTGTGGTTTCAATCTATCTCACTAGGTGGCAGCTTAGCTGTTTCTGGTACTGCATTGAGAATTCATCATCATACTTGTCTGAAATATCCTATACATAATGATAGTACACAAATGCTTTATAAGTCATAGCATCAGGAATTCATATCAGAATATAGTTTGACAAAACTTTTATGAAAAGGAATTAGTTATTACATGCATACGATGCAACTTAATATGTACACCCGTTTTGTAGAATTAGAGGATACATATAGAGAGAACCTGCATATTGGCATAGTGTATCAATACATGGGGTTTATATACCCACCCAGAAAATAATAATGGGTTAAAGGACCCGTCTAACCCAGACCTTTGGACATGTGATGTGTAAAGAGGATGGAATAAAGATGAATTGATAATAAATAACATAAAATAATGGTTAAATTATGGTTAAATAATGGTTAACCAATTTACTGTCACTCTCCCAGAATTAATTTAACATTGTTTCAACCTTTAGTTAACATTATTTTAACGTTCATAACATGTTCATGGCATAAAAGAAAGGTTACACATAGGGTGAGCAATCTAACGTTGCCCTCTGCACGTTTATCAACGTTTTTCCAACGTTTAATTAACGTCAAATTAACGTCAAATCAACCTTAAATGAACGTTAAAAAAACGTTGGATTGAGTCCACGATTTTCACTGCAATCTAACGTTATTTCATAACGTTATTTCAACCTATTATCAATGTTAAATGAACGTTGAATTAACGTTTTTTTGTTAGCTGGGTGTAATTGTTTTTTTTACACAAGTGGGATACGAACTCATTACCTGCAGTTCCATAGTTCAGCATGCTAGCTACTGCGCCATTGAGGCTTGTAATGCTTGTAAAGATTATGGCACACATCTCATGAAATAATCGAAGTGGCAGTTACCTCTCTTTTCGTGGATGGTAAATCTGTATTTTCTGACCTCAGAGAATTCTGAATGTTTCTAAACTTGAATCATATCTCCATACTGATTAGGACTAGATACCTGGGCTCTCATCTCCGTCTGTGCTCAGCAGCTGGATGACTGAACGCCTCGCTCTGTCTAAAGCACCAACACCTCCGCTGTCTCCATCAAGCCCTTTCTTTGAAAGAGATACATAAAATGTAATGATAGATTGCAAATATCACTTTGTCCCAGTGACAATAATGCAGGGTCTTTGTTCTCAGATGTTTTGGGTTGATACATAATTGACGAGAATATATTGCATCCAATAAAGGCTGTAAATATTCATGAACTATATAGGTAATCAATTAATTAAAGTGATACTATGTGAAAAAACATCCATGTATGCACAGACAGGAAGCAAAGACATAAACTACTGTCACATAAATTACAATGTTATTATCATAAATATGTCCATGAATTTGCACCAACAAATTTATTGTGTGTAATAAGATTTTGCGGATTTTGGGATATTATATTCCTATAACTACACTGGATTGATATTCACACTGTACATATTTTAATGGATTTTCATTTCCACAAAAATCACAAAAGGATGTACAGCACAATGATATCTATGTTTACAGTATATACAAGGATACATGATTCACCTTTCTTACACTTAACATAAACGTCTCCAAAAGTATTGTTTGATATGCTCCCTGAAATCATCTTATTCTATAAGGAACTTTGCAGTGGGATAAATCCTAGAGAGAAAACTCTATGTCAGCCCCAACAAAAACATGTAAATAAGAAGCTTACCTTGAGCAGTGCCTGGTGGCTGACCAGGAGAGCTGCCAGAGTAACCCCGGCCACCAACAGACACCCTGCTACCACCACGGTCCTCAACATGGTCAGGTAGTAACTGGTGATTTAGTCAACTGGTAAATTAGTCAATTGGTGAACTGGAACAGTTTGGAGTCTGCACTACATGAACGCCGCAACTCTACTGATGACGATACACTGATGGTTATATATGGGAAACATGCCATGTGAAGAAACAGCTGTTCTGAGGGAGTGGTCATTATTCAACTTTGGGTGGGGACAATGATCAGATATGTTTCCAGGACCTTTTTGAAATAGTAGGTATTGTTTTCACTCAAAGGGGGTGAGAGTATTTGGGCTTTCACATATTTCAACCCTTTATGGATGGCCCATATGTTTGCATATGTTTGAAGTCTTGAAGTTGAACAGGGGGTGTTGGTGGATTTGTGGGTGAGTGCATTTCTCATTTCCAACACCCCTTCCCCCACAAGAGGGTTCCAAGTCTTTTTGTCCATTGTCCCCTCCAGCCAGCCAGAGTCAAGTTGATTGTGGCCGACCCTTTTTAGCTATAGAATTGTGCTTGCTTTTCCATTAAAGCAATGTTCATTTAGAAGTGATAGCAGAGGTAAAATATTCCAACCCCTCCTAAGAGGGGGGGGGCATTAAAAATATGCTCTTCGTTGGTCTGTGATTTACTATGGTGCAAAGAGGGGGAAGTTTAGGGCAAGAAATATTCCATGGACTCTCAAGGGAGGAGGGTATAAAAGATTGAGCGTGTGACTGACCTCACAGATGACTCAGGGTAAGCTGGATTTGTAGCTTGTCATGTACTTAGATATAACCCTCCCTTATAATCATTCATTGGTCAATTCTGGCATCAGAAATGAATTCCTTGTTAAAAAGTACCCTCAAGTCATGTGTCATACATGTATGTTATTCCATAACAGGCCAGCAGGTGGGTGTGGGTGAGCAGGTGGGTGTGAGAGAGCAGGTGGGTGTGGGTGTGCAGGTGGGTGTGGGCGACTTTTGCACTTGCAGACTGCGGGCATGTACCGCCTTTTGTCAAAAAATGAGTCGATTGAACGATAAGGGAGTATTCCACTGATGTAAATCGGCCAAGATTCCCATACTTTTAACATTGTAGACTTTTATGGGATGGAGGAATCTTGACTGACCGACGTCAGTAGAATACTGCCTATAAACAGAAAACATATGGGTGGTGCAATTTTGCTCTGCATACGTTGAGATCTGGCATGTTCTTTTGCTTTGCTTTTGTGTCCTGCATTTAAATTTAAATCAAAGAACCTAGATGGTCTTTTTCTGTGTATATGAGGGCATTTCTACTGTAGTAGATGGCATTCCTGCATGTAAAGAGAGAAATATGAGGCAGTGTGGCCAAGAATGTGATTTTTATCTTTGGTTTAACATTGAACCCTATGTAACTTTCATTTAGAGGGTAGCAATTTAACAGTACATAAGAGTTTATGCGAAAGAGAGAAATCAGTATCTGAAGATCGCAGCTCAATTTCATGCAGAGGGGAAGACATTTCACATTTCTTTTCAAAGGAGACATTTGTCCCCCGATCTTGCCTATCTCTCAATGGTCTTATCTAATGGTTGTGGGCCATGGACATTGAATGACAGCACTTCTCCCATGGAACAAAAACGTCTTAAAACATGGTTCAGGCGTTTAGTATAACTCAGTTTACCCTGAGTCAAAAATGTTCGTGCCTCCACACAAGATTTCACCCCCCCCCCCATGTAATCAATAGATGAGCACTCCCTAAAGCGGCGACATCTTAAGCCCCTCCTCATAAGGCGTTTAATTTTCTTTGGTCCCCCACAGCTGTTGTGAGAAATGACCACTCCTCAAGTAGTCTTTCCTAGCTTCTCAATGTGCTTCTCATGATGGACCGTGTCAAATGCCTTCCTCAAGTCTGTAAGCATAAGAACTGTGCCTGCTGTGGAACCTCTCGCAGTGAGTCCAAATAGATTCCCCCCATTCATCCATGTTCCCAATTCTGGTATGATGATACTTTTATATTTACTGATTTCTTGGGGTGCCTTCCCAGTCAGCATTGGGCCCTGGGGCCCATGTGTGTTCTACCTGGGCCAGCTGGGCTTGCTCATGTTTGTCCTTTTGGTCCAGGGCTACCAGTGGGAGCCCAGATGTGTCAGCCTACAAAAACTTTTTTTTCATAAATACATAGTAAATATTTCGAAACATACTGACATCTGATTTCCCTGAAGAAATAAGCATTGATTGTACATTTTTATCGTGTATACTAAATCTGGGCTAGGGCTGGGCACTTTGAATCTGGGCTGACCCATCTGGGCTCCCACTGGTAGCCCTGTACCAAAACCCAGATATGGGCAAATCAGCTTGCCCAGCAAAAAACCCATCTATGGGCCCCATTAAGCAATCTTGACTCGATTATTATGCAGAACGATCTTCAAGGTGAATCCTCTGAAATCTGTGAAACACCTGATAATTAAATTCATGCAATTCATGAAGTTAACATGACCAACTAGCTCATATATTGATATGCTGTGGAAGGAACTTTGTTTCAACAGTGTCAACGTTCTGGGTGTGGATATTGCCTGGGAGGTTTCTGAATGCTTACATTATAAGTGAAGTCCTGACATTCAAATAAATGTATCTAACAGTCTAACAGTTCTCAGGAACTGATTTCCTATTTACCTTTTCAGACTAATGCTTGTTCTACCTTTTCTGTCTCTACCAAGAACATTATTGATGACTATTATTGATGTAATTTAATCTTTATACGTTGGGTATGTTTATTTTCCGCCAAGTTGAAAGACAATTCCAAATATAAGCTGACTGCTATGGATACACATATTTATTACAACCACTGTAAATTCCTCCTGTTTGAAATAAAGGCAAAAATAATTTATAATAAATATGGAAATGATACTTCATTGCAATTCTCTCTCAAACTGACATTTACTGTTGTGTATCATACATATTTTCATCTTCATCCATGTAGTATTAAAATACGCTCCATTTCCAAGCTGCAATCATCGTGTGAAAAATTGAACCTGGTGAACCATTGTATAGTTCATAATCAAATATTATCACTGTTTATCAATTTAGTTTGATATACCATGTGAAACCTATACGCCGGACAACCATTGTCAACAGATGGAATCCCCTTAAGTAGTTCTAAATATATAACGGTCAATTGCTTTGTTAAAGATGGACTAACAGTTTATTTGAAATGTTGTACTTTCTAGTTAAATGTATTTTTTGAATAATAGCTTTCATTGTCGTTAATATATATTCTGTGTTTACAATGTATGACATACATGTGATTTCTCCTCCGCGTGTAGAATAAACCCTGTACTTTGACATCCAATTTGAATAGATTGGTGTAAAAATATCATGTGCTTGTGTGAAGAGGTTCTTTAACAGTACATGAAATGAGATCTAAACTTTGGGGAATTGGGAAATGTATCTTTCATATGTGGGACCAGGTAAGGGAGAGACCCTTAGGTAATTAGTAATAGTCCTGCAGCCAATGACTGATATAAGGGGTAACCTTGCACTATCGACACCTATGATGTTAAAACAGGGTTTTATCTACGGATCGTCCAACAAAGAATGCTGGTGAGTATAAGTCTGTAAACTCTGGGAGAAAAATGAAAAAATAATGTTGAAATAATTGTTTCATTCAAAATAAATAGGGGCAGAATAGTTTAGGGTGCAAAAAAAAATTACCATCTTCACTAAGGAGGATTACGTCAACACCTATCAACCCCCTATATTGAGTGTAAGGAATCTATTGGTGTCATCACTTTTTTCTATGATAATTGGTTGCTTAGAAACAGCCATTCTAAATTGTTTATTTGCCTAGCAACACATGTTTTCCTGATTTCTAGCTTAATTCCTATCATACCTAACCCCACTAAAATGAACCCAGGGATTTTGATAGTCTCATGAGCAAATAAGTGGTAAAATAGGATAGCTTTCGTAGTTTTTGAAATACACAAATTGATTTTTCAAAAACACCCTTCTATATAACAATGTATGCAAGTCAGATCACCAGTGCATCTTATAGGATCAGCCTGGAGTCAGGGTGCGGCTTATATACAAGTATTTAGATGTTTACTATAGCACTAAAGCAGCTATAATCAGACCCCCTTTTCTGCATATATATGAATCTCCAATGTTATTGAGGGGAGGGGGGCTTATTAGAAAGTTAGCCTTATACGCGAGAATTTCCTCTAAACACTTTCAGATCCAAGACTGCGGTAGGCCATTAACTGCAGATCTATAGACACCGGAAATATGAAATATTTATTACATCCTATATCTTAGCCCTTGTCCCAACAGCAGGTATCAATGTCAACAAGACACTCAGGTGGCAATAAAAATCTGCTCCTCAGATACAGAGGAGAAAAAAATAATTTATGGCTCACCCGACTCAGAGGTAGCTACCGTAAAACTTTGCGTATAAGCCTAACTCACGTATAAGCCGCACCCCATCTTTGGGCCAATCCTATAAGCCGCACCAAAGATCTGTATATGGTGGCTTTTACTGCTGTACCATAGTAGCAAAAACTCGCATATAAGCCGCACCTTGACCCTGGGCCGATGCTATAAGCCGCACCGCCGATCTGATTCGCGTACTAGCCGCAGCTTATACGCCAGGTTTTACGGTAGGTGAATTATACAACTTCTTTTCCGCTACTATTCTCTCCTTTACATAAAAAAGTAGTTCTGAATTACTCTGAATCTATCAAAAAATGTGTAATATGTGACAGGATTCATCGCATGAGTGTTTGCATTTCAGCAAATTGAAGATACCTTGAGGGAACAGTTTAGGTGTCTTTCACTAATGCCATGTAAATGTCTCAGAAAGGTCATAACAGCATATGTGGCTTTAGGTGACATTTTCCCAAAAAAAATTATATATAATATACTTAAATGCAAAGATTCATGCAGTGATTGAAACCTATGGTTTATGGCTAATATTATCATCTGAACTACAGAATATATCTGGCCCAAGTCAAGAAGATGATTTGTAAGAAGCGGAAGTAAGTTTGTTGCCAGGTTCATGACGAATGCAAGACAGTTTGGGTCATAAACTTTCCTCACCCTGTGAGGACGGCATAATGCATCATACCCTTTGTCGTCATGGTGCATGAATGCAGCCCTGGTGAGTAACTCGCCAGGGCTGTATTAAGCATCATAATGACCCATCAGGGTTTAGACACTCCCGAAGGGTTGGCATGAAGCACCAATGCAGCACCGGCATGTTACTGCAGAATAACAAAAATCTGGGTTACTTGGTGCAGAATAACATATGTCATCTTTTAGCGACATCCATTTTTAAATGGTTTAGGAAGTGTGGCCATCTACTATTGTTTCCTACCATAAGCCACTGACCAGCACTCAGATCAGGGAAGGAAGCAGCTGCTTGCAGAAATGGGGGTTGACACCAAGCAGCAGGTTTCTGTAGCGCTGATAAGAGTTTTCCTTCTTCTTCAAAGTGAGTAATTTTATTCTAGTTCAGTTATAAGAGTGAACATTCCTCATGTCTCATCATCATTCCTATCTGCATTTCATCATGTAAATGTGTAAGAATCAATATGATCTGAAAACTAATGGTACAAATGATACTTGACTCATGCATGAAACATTTTCTTAGTTGTAAAATTCAGCAGATTATACCACATCCGTGTTTTCTGTTAAATAATGAGTGCGTTTAGCCCCCACTGAATGCAGCCCTAGCAAGTAACTCACCAATGGCACCTTCATGCATCATGATGACCCTATATGGTTGATTCACTCAGGGCTAACACTGGTGGTTGTGTCTCACGACCTTGGGCCAATGTTTTTGTCTCTGACCGGGTGCCGTCTCTGACCAGGTGCCGTCTCTGACTGGCTTGGCTTGATAAGGTCAAAATACTAACAGCAGGAGGCTAATTATGATTATAATTATGATTATATAACATCCGCCATAACGTTTTTCCAAATCCTTATATGCATAAGTATAATTTTTGTTAAAACATCTTTTTTCTGACACCTGGTCAGAGACAGCACCTGGTCAGAGATGGCACCTGGTCAGAGACGGCACCCTGTCAGAGACAAAAACATTAGCCCAAGGTCATGAGACACAGCCTGGTACATAATATGCCTGTCAGATCGCCAGTGTATTTTGGTGGTTAATTCATGACAATTATAAATCCAGTCACTAAGATGTCTTAATCAATTGGACATGCAATCAAATAAGACATGGAGGATAATTGTACTGAATTGAGAACATATTTGTGATAGCAGAATATATGTCTATGTATATCACTGTATAAAAGAAACAATTGTTAAACGTGTGAGCCACTGCAAAAGCTAATTAATCATCCTTAGTCATTGTCCAAAAATAACGGTAAAAGCCTGTATAGGATTACGGTGACTTCCAAAAAAATGATGACCCTAAAATAAACTGTGAAAGCGTGGCATCCATTGTTGCCAGTTGATCAACGTTTTTTTGTAGGGGAGGTTTTAACAGTGTACCAAAGAAAAACTGCAATACTGTTCATATAATCAGCGGTCAAAAGAAATTATAATTCCACACGAAACCAGACAAGTTGAATTTGAGTTGTTAACATTTGTCACAGTAATGTTGCATCGAGAAATAGGAGGCAAATTCATGAATTGTGCGAAGTTTTGTACATGTTCATTGCATTTCTTTAGATATTTGTACAATCAGCGCTAGGAGACCTTAAATTCCTGATTTGGTGTCAGAGACAGCCTTTTAAAAAAGAAAAGAGCTATAAGTTGTGGTCATGATAACTTGGGGCCATAATTGGGGTCAAAGATAAGGACAGGTGTCACTGGTATTTTATTTTATGTGGATTTGTTGGATTTATCTTTCAGGATTTATTGGATCTAATACGTCCATACGAGCGACAATCAGCTCAGGCATATTGCCCTTCTGCCATCAGCCCCATAACTATACAATATGCTCCAGTTAAGTCAGTCTCCATGGCAACTAGTGCCAAATCAGTACACACTTAGTTATTTAACATACATATTATAAATCAGATATGTGTTAAGCTTGAATTCAAGGAAACATTCATACTCTACACTGATTAAATTAAACACAATATTTTGGCCCTCTTCAGGTAAGAAATAGGGTCAGAATTAGACATAATGTCTGCTATTGGTACTGTGCCATCTCTATAATAAGGTTTTCTCTTTTAATGTATACATATTAAACAAGTGAGATAATCCATTCACCAGACTAAAATCAGTGTCCTTTTGTGTTTAACCATTTCTTTTATTCAAATTATCCAAATTATGATAGCCCATTAAACAAATAACGTTATACACCATTTTATAACGTTATATAACGTTATATGTCAACGTTTCTCTAAGGCTCTTTAGTATGACATAGCGTTATGTAAAATTTAAAACGTTATTTTGATGTTTTTTTGTTAGCTGGGAGAGCCATGATACAGTCATTTTTTATTATCGGGGGACGAGGGCCAAGCAATATGGTGTTCCATAATAGCACTGCTATATTGCATTAGAGAAGTTACAAGTGTAGTCCACTCCAACTGATTTCTTCCCATATAAACAAGTAACTGTGATACAAAAGTAATCTTTTTCATTAGTTTCCTAAAAGTACCCTAATTTTCAGAACACTCTACACAAGATGCAGTAACTTGTCTACACCTTAGTTTTCAGACCAGTCTCTGGCTGTTCATCGGTCAACATCTCCTCCCCCTCAGGACACATCTACTCCCCGGGCTGGCCGGCCAGCTACGGCAATAAACTGAACTGTACATGGGAGATATCTGTAGAGTCTGACGACTGTGTCCTCATGCTGTACGGTCATCATTTCTCAATAGAGGACGGGTATGATCGTCTATATGTAAACAATTCCGGCAGCGTAGTATCGTAAGTTCAATTGGCGCCAAAACAGATTTGTCAGTGCCAAAATGCGTTTTTCAATGACAAAACAGTGTTATATTCTAGTGGACATGGGCCTGTTGTTACCGATCGGCTTCAAAGCTGCATGTTTTCGATCTCTGCGGTCCAAGATGCATAATGTTTATGGCTGTGTCTCACGAAGTTGGGCCAATGTTTTCGTCTAATGTACCGTCTATGACCGGGTGCCGTCTATGACCGGGTGCCGTCTATGACCGGGTGCCGTCTATGACCGGGTGCCGTCTATGACCGGCTAGCAAGGAAGCATACATCTTTAACTATAGAACGGTACACATTAATGTAGAGCTTAGTAAAACTGTATAAAAATTGTAAAAAAAAGATTTTAAAGATTTTATTCGTCCAAACAACTTTTTTAGATAGCCGGTCATAGACTGCAACCGGTCATAGATGGCAACCGGTCATAGACGGCACCCGGTCATAGACGGCACCCGGTCATAGACGAACACGTTGGCCTAAGTTCGTGAGACACAACCTGCCCTGCGCAATTCCAGAATTGTCCCACAGTTAGAATGTAAAATTTCAGAATTCACACTCATTCTTATTGTAGTTACAGATATAGAATATAAATGTATATTTCAATGATGTTTTAGTATCATATAGGTGTGAAAACATTCAGGAGTTTTGAATTAATTTAATTGGCACAGATTCATTACATGTAACTCCCTCAAAAGGTGACAAGGCAGGACACCACCACCACAGATAAAAATACAAATAAATAGACAATCTGAAACTTTACAATTCCAGTTACACAGAAAAGAACAACCAAATACATAAGGAGAAGCTCCATGCATCTCACACCTGTCTGTAGATGTGAATAAGTTATTGAAGAAAACTTGCATGATACTCCTATATTAACAAAATGAACATTATGCTCTTCTGCTATCAAGGTACACTGGTGGCCAATTGGCTGGTGTCACTAAATACTGGATGGGACCCGTTAGCCTGCGCTTTTCTTCGGATACCTACATAACACGGAGTGGATTTGACCTCTCTTACAACATAACATGTCCCGAAGGTAAGTCAGCTTTAGACAGTAGTCATTTTTTGAAGCGCAGGAGGGTTTTGTAGGTTTGGGGGACCATAAACACTTGGACCCCTGTTTAGGGAGGAACAAAAAATGCCACGACTTTTTAGTGAAAAAACCTGCGTGTTACTATACTTTATAGCTAACACGCTATAGTTTGGTGCGCTCATGCAAAACTCCTTTGACCCAGCTAACAATGGTTGGAGTATTTGCATGATAAGTGGTCATAATATTTGATAATGCTGACTCTGGAAACAGAGTCAAGCTGACTCTGGAAACAGAGTCCAGCTGACTCTGTGTCGTCACAGAGCCCTGCTAGCGCTGAACCTAGGAACCTAGGAACCTAGGAAATTCACAAGTGTAGCAGGACTGAATGCCCAGTCACATGTTGGACTTCCCTTAACTAAAAAATATCTAGTTGGGTTTCTAAAGCTGAAATCTGTTTGTCAATATACTGTGTAAATCTATGTATCTATAATGAATGGTTACAAATATAATGTACTTTTGATATGTACTCTATTTTATAGTTAAGATGCACAAATCATCAGATATGATGATATCCAGTCCTTTAAAAATTTAGCCGGTGCTGCAACATTGAAAATCTGCAGACCAAATATCCTGTGGTATGAAAAAGTTTTTGCATGTAAAGACTGATTGCCAGGAGGCCGTGTCTCAGAAAATCCGGCCAATACGAACGTCTTTGACTGGGCGCCATCTTTATTTAGGGCAAATGAAGATATGAATGGACTATGATGGATGTTACAATACTTTAGATTCGTAATTAGTAGTCCATCTATAGCCTCATCTGCCCTAAATAAAGGATTTTCTATCAAGCCAGTTAAAAATGGCACCTGTTCAAAGATGGCACCCGGTCAAAGACATTCACATTGGCCCAATCTCGTGAGACACAGCCTTTTTTACATCTCTATAGTTCCAGCCGCACCTTGCCCAACTATGTGGATCATATCAAGTCCTGGACACATCTACTCTCCAGGGTGGCCGTCTGAGTATGGCAATAACCTGAACTGTATATGGGAGATATTTGCGGGGTCCGACTGTGTCGTAATGTTATACGGCAATGCCTTCGATGTGGAGGCTCGTGTTGATTATCTAACTGTTAACAATACAGCTAACTCAACAAAGTGAGTTCTTTTGACCATTCAACATGTAGCACAATCATATTTACTCTCTACTATTATAAGTATCATTGTTATTTTTAAGATAACTCATTATATCAATAATAGGTAAGTCAGATAAACACAACCAACAACAACAAAGGTTTTGAAGAATAAAAGAAGTCAGATTTTATTTTCAATAGCCTTCATTATTGTTGTTAATTTTACATTTTTTCTTATCTTTGTGTGGGTCTTTTCGAGTTTTTTCTTCAAGCAGACTTTAATGGAAAAAACATGATAAAGTCTACACACATTTCTTTAACATGATATTTGTCATATTGATTTATCAAATTAAAGCTTAAATTGCTTTTGGAGTGGCCCTACAGTCTGTGAAGTTAATCTGTATACCTTGCTGATTTAAATAAAACTTTTTAAATCCAAATGGATTATTATGTCTTTGCTCTGTCAAGGTACAGCGGTACTGAACTGCTTGGCGTCACGAGATATCTAGTGGGCTACGTACGTGTGCTGTTTGAGACTGATGCTGGAACAACAGGGAGTGGGTTTGACCTCTCCTACAGCATCACCTGCCCCCCAGGTAAGGGAGTGTAGTACTGGCAGCCCGGCCCGGCTAAGACTAAACCCGGCTGGCATTACCCGGTTGCAGTTCCTGCATGGTTACTCAGCCCGGTTGTCTATACATAGATCCGGCCCAGCTGCAATACTAACTGTGCAGTTTCCCCTGAGTGCCCGGCTAGGAAGAACCCCATCCAGCCTGGACAGCCAGAGGTCGCCACCTTTGGTGGCCTGCTATATAAGGCAGGCCACTGCCTGTCATTGACAGTTCTCACATTCTTAAATTCAGTATTGGTCAGCTTATAAATGAGTCAGGCTTATATTGGAGCCTGGTATATAATCGGGGATTTACAGTATATGTATACTTTCCCCATGTAACATACATGTACTTTCCCCCTATAGATGTGGATGAGTGCACCTCAGGGTTCAATGCCTGCCCGGGTGTACCTTGTGTAGACGTCCCCGGCTCCTACACATGTACGTGTGACTCTGGCTACACATGGACCGGCTCAGCCTGTATAGGTAAGGAGATTACTGTAACATGTATTTCTACATGCATCCCGGAATTATTATCCAAAATGGGGGTTATAGATGGGGGGGTCCCTATGTTGCATGTCGATCTCATGAAATGGCCATGTCGCATGTCTATGTTGCTTAATAATGCTCATGTCCCATGTCGAATTTAAGAAATGTCCATGTCCCCTCTCACTATCTTTTTAAGCCTCTTGTCACATGTCACTAGGCCTCAAGTCAAATGTCGATTTTAATAAAGGCCATGTCACCATGTCGAATTTAGGGGTCTACCCCCATAAAATGCATTGAAACACCCTAAATGAAACACCCAGAAATTATGGTATTTTTCGCAGCAGCATGAGATGTACAAGATCATTTTTCAATTAGAAAATCCCGGAAATTCTTGTCCAAAATGCATTGATACACCTTAGCTGAAATACCCAGAAATTATGGTATTACAGCAGCATAAGATGTTTTACAATTAGAAAAATCCTATTGTTATCACATTTACCATGTGTTTGACTGTAAATATGAGAGTCAGATATGAGAAATAACCGAACTCTAAATTATCGAAAACTATGTACAACATGCATGCATATATTGAAACACATAGGAAACCAAATATATAGCAGTATATATGAACCCTTTAGGGACAGCATGTCACTTAAAGATGTTTGTTGTCATAATGCAGCCCTGCTGCTTTGTTGCATCATGTCTCAACCCTGAACAGTCAGCATGATGCATGAATGCAACCCTGTCTGGGCTGCATTCATGCATTATGATGACCAAGGCCTTATGCATTAATGTATTATGCTGTCCTTAAAGGGTTCAACTATCTATGATAAACACTGGATGAACAATCCGATTTAAACAATTTTTAGCTAGTATCAAATTTGAGCAATGGCCTCCTTTAATGAGCTTAAAACAAATTTAGGTAAATACCTTTCTTTTTATCAAAGTTGCCTAAAGTTGCTTAACGCTGCTTAAAGGAGGCCATTAAATAAGATTTCTGCTTAAAGTTGCTTAAATCGGATGGTTCATACAGTGAAAAGTATTTTTTCGTTTCAGACCTAGAAGAGTGTTGGATGGGTGTTTGTCACGTCGAATCGGTCTGCGTTAACACACCGGGCTCCTTTTCCTGCTCCTGTCCCTCAGGCTACACCGGGGACGGGTTCTTCTGCAAGCGTGAGTCACTGCATTAACTATCTAATTTAAGAAACTTAAATATTGATATTGGCCAACATTAATCAGCATTACTTTTTGTTGAAAGTTTCTCAAATTAGATTGTTCGTGCAGTGTCTGTTTAAATTTTGACACTGCACAAACATTGGCATTTTAGCAAACTTTTTATTGCTAAAGTTCACTCTTTAAGTGGCTTTAGACTCAGTAAATGCCATTGAAATATCATAAAGAGATTTAAGCACCCTCAAGTGTTATTTCCTTTATCAAATACCTAAATTTTCAAGTGATATTTTAAGCAGTTCAAGCTTTGCTTGAATTCCTTATTCATGACGTGTAGCTTAACTACTGCGACATGACATATTTAGACAATTGTTCACAAGAATTTTTCACCACTGAGGGTTCTCTCACTAGGCAAGTTTTCACAAAATGAGATTGAGATGAACATATTACTACATTTCCAGTTGACTACGAGATTGAGATCAGAGATGACCCTCATGGAAAGATCCTGGCCCCTGAACTGGGGGATGATGACGCTACGACATGCCTGACCTTCAAACAGCCGACCAACACGGTCGTCATGAAGATAGACATGACGCTGTGGCCGGAAGAGGGAACCAACCCGTTCTACATCAAGATCCACCACACTGAGGTACCGACCGACTACAGGGAGTGGCTCGGTGTGTATGTGACCATCGCTGGTGTACAGAGGAAGTACACCCAGCCCCAGGTGGTTGGGACCACCATCATGAAGGTGTGTGTGTATGACGCTGCCCGCTCTGATGACGTGTCCACCACTGTACTGCAGTGTGTCTGTCTGCAGGAATGCTCTGTTATCTTTCGCTTCACACTGGATGTCGCTGAGAGCATCAGAGTCTGTGAAGTTGAGGTGTTGAGACAACCTTGGTACTGAACAGTTTAGCAGGATCATGTAATCTACATTTGGCAGATATTTTGCTAAATTCCTACTTGTCAAACAGTGTAGCTCCTATGCAATGTTATTGAAACATGTCCTTTATTGTGAAACAAAATCAATCTGAATATTTGAATTAAGACATAAATATGACATTTTGAAAGTTAGAATTTGTTGAAATTCCTAGGAACTATTTTTGGGCAGAGATACTGACATTGTGTGATGCGGGTAGGAAACCAGATAAGTAATACCCTCCTTTCCTGTCCTCCTTCTGCCCTTCCTTAAACAGAAACGTTCCTTAAAGTCTGTGGTGTAGGGCAGAGATGAGTGAGGGAGTCTTTACCAAGGGAGATTGAGGGCACCCCATTAGCACATGATCTCCTTTTCCAAGAACAAATTTTCAGTTGAAAACACCTTCAATGAAAACCCAAGAGACATGTCTTTTGTCTCCAGAGACATTAATTTCTCTAATAACAATGACTTAATCACCTCTGGGATTGTAGTCAGAACCTGGAGACAAAGAAATCCTGTCATATGACCACTATTTTTGACCACAAATTACAATAAAGTCTGAGCCATACCTTTTTTCTAACAGACTACAGTAAGGGTTGGTTAGGGTTAGGGTTAGGGTTCGTCACTCTCCAAATAAAAAAAACGTCTTTGTATCCAGCAATATCCAAAGGCAGTAGAATACAAAGAACATAAGTGTGACACTTGTATTTCTCCTAAAAACTATCATAGCAGGAAGATTTCCCAGGAGTACGAAAAGGGTACAAGTTGTAGCTGCAGAATATAGGTCACCCTGGTGAGTGATTGGTGCTGCCACCTTTGACCCTGGTTGTGACCCAATTGTATCTACAAACACCTTGTCATTTTAATTGTTTTGTACTCTTTGTGTGTCTGTGACCACATCCATCTCTGACCAAAGTGCTTTAAAAATAAGAGTGTAATAGGCTTTCAAAATACTGTGATCCCGGTAGCAGGGGTAGATTTTATATTCAGTCCCAAAGTACTTGCTTCAAAGGGTAGGACGATTTTGTAAAGTTAGGCCTTTAGAGGGGACACATGCTGTTTTGAATGAGTTGACAGACTGACAACATCCATTTCCCCAAACTGAAATCAGTTTTCACTTTTGATTCTACACGTTGACACTTAAATTTTTTCTTGAAAGTTAAGTTTATTTTTCGAATCACATTTTGATCCTCTTGGGCCACTGTAGTATACACTCTACTTAGTGTGGTTGGTTATTGCCGTTAGCCAGCTCAGGGTATCCTGTCCCTTCACCATGGGGGGGGTTCATGTTGTACCTGTTCTGTAACATTCCCTTAGCAACACCAGGTAAGCTTGGTTCTGGTTCTTGTTCTGAGGTGTCAGTACTGGTCACCTGAGTATGTAAGGTGGCCTACAACAACCAGTTGTGGTCCAGTCTAAGGATAAGCCCCGCTTGCACTAGACACCCTCATACTTCCTCTTTGTGGCTCGTACCTTTACACAGAATGCTCGACCACTACATTACATTACGTGAATGTATATAGATACTTGTGGATCCTACTTGATATAAGGTTAACACATTTTGGCCCTGGTTAGGATTAATCTGGTGATTGATGTTATCGGTCCCTAAACCTGGTTGGAACATTATTGTATATTATTCCTGAGCCACACGGGTCTAAGCTGTTACTTAGAAGTAATAACATGTTCTCAATATTCTCAAATATCTCATACAAATACTTCATGTATAATACACGGTTATTGTCTTAATAAATCTCTAATAATATTATGATGATGTACAAATACCAAACACAAATCAATCAATCAATACAAATCATGTAAGCTTAAGTTTTTATTCACCAATGCCTAAATGCAGGCCTACCGCAGCTACTATGCCCTGCCTAATAATGATCTGTCATGGCAGTCTTTGTCTTCTTTCTCTGTAATATAAATATTCCATGGTAAGGTTGAGTTATTATGTTGCTTATCAATTGAAACTGAACTAGTTCTCTCATTGCATTTTTGACACACATCAATGCAATACAATTACAATTCATATTAACCAGGTCTGTTAGAAAAATATAGCTGAGCAGTGGAATCTACTATAGTTTTACGGTAAATACCTCGTATTAAATGACAATCACCATTCGTGTGAACTTTCATCAATGAAGAAGAAGAACAAAGATAAAAATGAAAAGTAGTTACTTTTATGCAGGTCCCACCAAGATATGGCCTGGCCGCTTTCATCTTCTAGCTCTGTAATGTAAATTTTCTCTATATATAGGGTAAGGGTTGGCTTACATGTTGCTTTAATATAAGTTGAAACTAAATAAGTTTTCATTGTATCTAGAGCACAACTTAATGCAATATCATTACAACTCAAATTAACCAATGAAACATGATCTGCTTCATTAAGATGATGACCCTCAAGCCACTTTATTTCTTCCCTGCCTGTGTATGAGTGGCTTAAACAAATGTCTTTAACCCAGATCCTATATGGAAGGCCACTGTGCTCCATGTCACTTAAGTATACACTGTTATAAGTATATGAGCAGTAGAATATAGAATAGTTTTACAGCATGTACTATGGTATAAGACTTAGTGGACATGGGTTGTAGAATACTGTTGATTTACAATTAAAAAGGGCCACATGAAATATGAATTAACATGCACTATTCTTCTTACTTAGCAAAGCGACAATCACCATACATGTGAACTTTGATCAATAAAGAAAAAGAGAAAATATCAGAACACTTACTCTCATGCCTTGATGGCGAGGTTTCTTCATCTCAGCCTTCATCTTCTCACTCTGTAATGTAAATATTCACTGTGTACTGCATTTTATTTTCATTGTATCTAAAGCATCATGTCAATACAATGCCATTACAATACATTTAACCAATAAACTGCTTCATCAAAATGATGGCACTCTCTTATCAAGTCATATTTCTTTTTCGCTGGTTAGGTATGAGTTTCTTCAGCAAAGTCTTCATCTCATATATACAGGAGTGACAGTGCTTCCATCCCAGATTACTTAGGCACACACTGTTAGAAGTAAATACAGCTGAGTAGGAAAATGTACTACAGTTTCACAGTATGTATTTAGTTGTTGTGTACATGGGCGATAGAATATACTGTTGGTTCACAGTGATACTCGATCCACATTAGATATGAATTATCCTGAACTATCCTTCTGACTTAGTCAAACGACCATAACCATACCTGTGAACATTGATCTTTGAAGAAAATGAACAAAGATAAACATCAGAGTACTTACTGTCATGCAGGGCTCGGAATATTTTTTTACTTGGTCCTCCAAGTTCTTTATCTGAAAGGTAAATATGTTTTGTGGGGTACTTGAAATTGAATTAGTTCCCATTGTATCTAGAGCATATGTCAATGCAATCCCAATACAATTCACCTAACCAATGCAACCTAATCAGCTTCATCAAGATGATGACCCACCCTCATCACATCAGGTTTTTCTTCTCTGGCTAGGTATGAGTATCCTTAGCAAGTGTCTTCAACCAAGAAACTATAATGAGAAGCAACAGTGTCCCTATCCCTTAAATCTAAAGCACACATTGTAAGAAAAAGATGTAGCTGAGTAGTAAAATTTACTGATATATTACAGTATATCCTACAGTATGAGTGTACTTGGGCGGTAGGTAGAGCATACTATCTGTTTACATAAAAAAGGACCACATATAATGAAACTCATACAATATGAATAACCATGCAACATTCTTCTGACTTAGTCAAACGACAATCTTTTAACATGTGAACTTTTATTAATGAAGAAAATGAACAAAGTTAAACATTGGTGTACTCACTGTCATGCAGCGCTGAGCAATTTTCTTCACGAAGGCCTCAATCTCCTGAGTCTGCAAGGTAAAAAGGTGAGGGTGTGCTATCATATTGCTTATTAATTGAAGCTGAATTAGTTCTCATCCTATCTAGGGCACATGTCAATGCAAATACCATTACAATCAATTTAACCAATGAATCAATGTCTGCTTCATCAAGAGGAATATATGCTTCATCCGAAAGATTTCACTCTTTTCTCAAATCATGTTTATTCTTCTCTGGTTAGGTATGTGTGTCTTCAATGAAGTTTTGAATCTAGATACCATGCAGAAAGCGAAATTCGCCCCATCCCTGATCACTTATTAAAGCACACACTGTTATAATTGATGCAGTTGAGCAGTATCCTGCACTATTCTTCTTACTTAGTAAAATGACAATCACCATACATGTGAACTTCGATCAATAAAGAAAGGGAGAAAAGTTGTGTATCAGAACACTTACTCCTTGGCCTTGCATGCCATTTTTCGTAATCTTAGCCTTCATCTCCTCACTCTGTAATGTAAATATTCATCATGTAGGGTGAAGGTACATCATCAAATTACTTCATAATTAAAACTGAATTTGATATTGTATCTAAAGCATTATGTCAATCTGATGCCACTACAATTCTTTTAACCAATAAAACTCAATCTTCTATTAATATATTAAGGTGTTGTGTACATGGGTTAAACATTGGTGTACTCACTGTCATGCAGTGCTTAGGATATGTCCTCACGACAGCCACCATCTTCTGATTCTGTAAGGTAAAAATTCTGTGGGGTAAGGGTGTGCTATCATATTGCTTATTAATTGAAGCTGAATTAGTTCTCATCGTATCTAGGGCACATGTCAATGCAAAATGCCATTACAATCAATTTAAACAATGAATCCCAGTCTGCTTCATCAAGAATAATATATGCTTCATTTGGAAGAAGTGACTCTTTTCTCATATCATGTTTATTCTCCTCTGGTTAAATGTTGGTGTAATTACTTTAAGGCAGTGCGCAGCACTTCCCTTCACGTAGGCCTCCATCCATTGAGTCTGTAAGGTAAAACGTTTCCATGTAGGGTAAGGGTGTGCTATTATATTGCTTATTAATTGAAGCTGAATTAACTGTCATCATATCTAGGGCACAAGTCAATGCAAATACCATTACAATCAATTTAACCAATGAAACCTAGTCTGCTTTATCAAGAAGAATATATGCTTCATCCAGAAGATGTCCCTTGTTTCTCAAATCATGTTTATTCTTCTCTGATTAGGTATGTGTGTCTTCAGTAAAGTCTTGATTCCAGATACTATGCAGAAAACAACATTGTTCCCACCCTGATCAATTAAGCACATACTGTTATAAGTGAATGCAGTTGCGCAGTAGAATCTACTACAGCTTTAAAGCATACACCCTGCACTATCCCTATAACTTAGTAAAACGACAATCACCATACATCTGAATTTTGATCAATAAAGAAAAGGAGAAAAGATGTATATCGGAACACTTACTCTCATGCGTTCTGATTTGAGTTGTACGATCATCTCTGCCTGCATCTTTTCACTCTGTAATGTAAATGTTCATGATGTAGGGTGAGGGTACATTATCACATTGCTTATTAATTAAAAATGAATTCTATTTTCATTATATCTAAAGCATTATGTCAATACAATGCCATTACAATTCATTTAACCAATGAAACTCAATCTGCTTCATTAAGATGATGGCACTCTCTTATCAAGTCATATAATTTCTTCTCTGGCTAGGTATGAGTGTCTTTAGCAAAGTCTTAATCTCAGATACTATGCAGGAAGTGACAGTGGTTCCATCCCTGATCACTTAGGCACACAGTGGTGGAAGTAAATACAGTTAAGCAGGAAGATCTACTATAGTTTCACAGTATACATTAAGGTGTTGTGTATTTGGCTGATAGAATATACTGTTGGTTTACAGTGAAATTCGAACCACTTTAAAGATGAATTATCCTGAACTATCCTTCTGACTTAGTCAAACAACAATCACCATACCTGTGAACTTTGATCTTTGAAGAAAATGAACAAAGATAAACATCAGAGTACTTACTGTCATGCAGGGCCCGGCATATTTCTTTACTTGGGACTTCATGTTATCAATCTGAAAGGTAAATATGTTTTGGGGGGTAATTGAAACTGAATTAGTTCGAATTGTATCTAGAGCATATGTCAATGCAATCCCAATACAATTCACCTAACCAATGCAACCTAATCAGCTTCATCAAGATGATGACACACCCTCATCACATCAGGTTTTTCTTCTCTGGCTAGGCATGAGTATCCTTAGCAAGTGTCTTCAACCAAGAAGCTGTATGAGAAGCAACAGTGTCCCTATCCCTTAAATCTAAAGCACACATCGTAAGATAAAGATGTAGCTGAGTAGTAAAATTTACTAATATATTACAGTATATCCTACAGTATGAGTGTACTTGGGTGGTATGTAGCGCATACTGTTGGTTTACATAAAAAGGGACCACATACAATGAAACCCATACAATATCAACTACCCTACACTATTCTCTTGACTTAGTCAAACGACAATCTTTTATAATGTGAGATTTTACTAATGAAGAAAATGAGCAACGGTAAATGTTGGTGTACTCACTGTCATGCAGTGCCCAGCATATTTCTTCACGAAGGCCTCCATCTCCTGAGTCTGTAAGGTAAAAGGTTTCCATGTAGGGTAAGGGTGTGCTATTATATCGCTTATTAATTGAAGCTGAATTAACTGTCATCCTATCTAGGGCACAAGTCAATGCAAATACCATTAAATCAATTTAACCAATCAAACCTAGTCTGCTTCATAAAGAAGAATATATGTTTCATCCAGAAGATGTCCCTTGTTTCTCAAATCATGTTTATTCTTCTCTGATTAGGTATGTGTGTCTTCAGTAAAGTCTTGATTCCAGATACTATGCAGAGAACAACATTGTTCCCACCCTGATCAATTAAGCACACACTGTTATAAGTGAATGTAGTTGTGCAGTAGAATCTACTACAGCTTTAAAGCATACACTATGATATTAGTGTACATGCATCATAGAATATACTTTGGTCATAGTAAAAAAGGACCTAATGAAATATGAATTACCCTGCACTATCCCTATAACTTAGTAAAACGACAATCACCATACATCTGAATTTTGATCAATAAAGAAAAGGAGAAAAGATGTATATCGGAACACTTACTCTCATGCGTTCTTGATTGCGATAATCCATTATATCTGCCTTCATCTTCTCACTCTGTAATGTAAATGTTCATGATGTAGGGTGAGGGTACATTATCTTATTGCTTATTAATGAAAAATGAATTCTATTTTGATTGTATCTAACGCATTATGTCAATACAATGTCATTACAATTCATTTAACCAATGAAACTCAATCTGCTTCATTAAGATGATGGCACTCTCTTATCAAGTCATATAATTTCTTCTCTGGCTAGGTATGAGTGTCTTTAGCAAAGTCTTAATCTCAGATACTATGCAGGAAGTGACAGTGGTTCCATCCCTGATCACTTAGGCACACAGTGGTGGAAGTAAATAAAGTTAAGCAGAAAATCCACTATAGTTTCACAGTATACATTAAGGTGTTGTGTATTTGGGGGATAGAATATACTGCTGGTTTACAGCGAAATTCGAACCACTTTAAAGATGAATTATCCTGAATATCCTTCTGACTTAGTCAAACAACAATCACCATACCTGTGAACTTTTATCTTTGAAGAAAATGAACAAAGATAAACATCAGAGTACTTACTATCTCGCAGGGCCCGGCTAATTTCTTTACTTGGTCCTCATTCTTTCTACTCTGAAAGGTAAATATGTTTTGTTGGTGTAAGGGTGTGTTATCACATTGACTATTATTTGAAACTGAATTAGTTTCTAGAGTATCTGTCAATGCAATACCAATAAAATTCATTTGACCAATGCAAATTAAGCAGCTTCATCAAGATGATGATATGCCCTCATGATATCAGGTTTTTGTTCTCTGGCTAGGTAGGAGTATCTTTGGCTAATGTTTTGAACCTAGAAACTATATGGGAAGCAAATGTGCTCCTATCCTTCAAAACTAAAGCATGCACTGTTAGAAAAAAATGTAGCTGAGTAGTAAAATTTACTAATATATTACAGTATAACCTGCAGTATAAGTGTACTTGGGCGGTAGGTAGAGCATACTGTTGGTTTACATAAAATGGGACCACCTACAATGAAACCCATACAAAATGAATTACCCTGCACTTTTCTTCTGACTTAGTCAAAAAACAATCTCTTTACATGTGAACTTTCATTAATGAAGAAAATAAACAAAGTTAAACATTGGTGTACTCACTGTCATGCAGTGCCCAGCATATTTCTTCACAAAGGCCTCCATCTCCTGAGTCAGCAATGTAAAAATTCTGTGGGGTAAGGGTGTGCTTTCATATTGCTTATCAATTGAAGCTGAATTAGTTCTCATCCTATCGAGGGCACATGTCAATGCAAAATACCATTACAATCAATTGACCCAACGCATCCTAGTCTCCTTCATCAAGAAGAATACATGCTTCATCTGGAAGAGGTCCCCCTTTTTTCAAATCATGTTTATTCTCCTCTGGTTAGCTATGTGTGTCTTTAGTAAAGTCTTGATTCCAGATACTATGCAGAAAACAACATTGTCCCCACCCTGATCAATTAAGCACACACTGTTATAAGTGAATACAGTTGCGCAGTAGAATCTACTACAGCTTTAAAGCATACACTATGATATTAGTGTACATGCATCATAGAATATACTTTGGTTATAGTAAAAAAGGACCTAATGAAATATGAATTACCCTGCACTATCCCTATAACTTAGTAAAACGACGATCACCATACATCTGAATTTTGATCAATAAAGAAAGGGGGAAAAGATGTATATCGGAACACTTACTCTCATGCGTTCTTGATTGCGATAATCCATCATCTCTGCCTCAATTATCTCACTCTGTAATGTAAATGTTCATGATGTAGGGTGAGGGTACATTATCACATTGCTTATTAATGAAAAATGAATTCTATTTTTATTGTATCTAAAGCATTATGTCAATACAATGCCATTACAATTCACTTAACCAATGAAACTCAATCTGCTTCATTAAGATGATGGCACTCTCTTATCAAGTCATATAATTTCTTCTCTGGCTAGGTATGAGTGTCTTTAGCAAAGTCTTAATCTCAGATACTATGCAGGAAGTGACAGTGGTTCCATCCCTGATCACTTAGGCACACACTGGTGGAAATAAATACAGTTGAGCAGAAAAATCTACTATAATCTCACAGTATATATTAAGCTGTTGTGATCATGGGCGGTAGAATATACTGTTGGTTTACAGTGAAACTCGAACCACATTAAAGATGAATTATCCTGAATATCCTTCTGACTTAGTCAAACAACAATCACCATACCTGTTAACTTTGATCTTTGAAGAAAATGAACAAAGATAAACATCAGGGTACTTACTGACAAGCAGGGCCTGGCATATTTCTTTACTTGGACCTCCAAGCTCTTAATCTGAAAGGTAAATATGTTTTGTTGGGTAAGGGTGTGTTATAATATTGCCTTATAATTGAAATTGAATTAGTTCCCATTGTATCTAGAGCATATGTCAATGCAATACTAATACAATTCACTTAACCAATGCAACTAATCAGCTTCATCAAGATGATGACACACCCTCATCACATCAGGTTTTCCTTCTCTGGCTAGGTATGAGTATCCTTAGCAAGTGTCTTCAACCAAGAAACTATATGGGAAGCAACAGTGTCCCTATCCCTTGAATCTAAAGCACACATCGTAAGATAAAGATGTAGCTGAGTAGTAAAATTTACTAATATATTACAGTATAACCTACAGTATGAGTGTACTTGGCCGTTGGGCAGAGCATACTGTCGGTTTACATGAAATGGGACCACATATAATTTAACTCATATGATATGAATAACCCTGCAACATTCTTCTGACTTAGTCAAACGACAATCTCTTAAAATGTGAACTTTTATTAATGAAAAATTAACAAAGTTGAACATTGGTGTACTCACTATCATGCAGTGCCTAGCATATTTCCTCACGTAGGCCTCTATCATCTGAGTCTGCAAGGCAAAAGTTCTCCATGTAGGGTAAGGGTGTGCTATAATATTGCTTATTAATTGAAGCTGAATTAGTTCTCATCCTATCTAGGGCACATGTAAATGCAAATACCATTACAATCAGTTTAACCAATGAATCATAGTCTGCTTCATCAAGAAGGATACATGCTTCATCCGGAAGATGTCACTCTTTTCTCAAATCATGTTTATTCTTCTCTGGTTAGGTATGTGTGTCTTCAATGACGTTTTAAATCTAGATACCATGCAGAAAGCGACATTGGCCCCATCCCTGATCACTTATTAAAGCACACACTGTTATAATTGATGCAGTTGAGCAGTAGAATCTTCTTCAATTTTTACAGTATAAACTATGGTATTAGTGTACATGGGTCGTAGACTATACTTCAGTTAATAGTAAAAAAAGGACCTGATAAAATATGAATTATCCTGCACTATTCTTCTTACTTAGTAAAATGACAATCATCATACATGTGAACTTCAATCAATAAAGAATGGGAGAAAAGTTGTATATCAGAACACTTACTCTCGGGCCTTGCCTGCCATTTTTCTTCATCTCAGCCTTCATCTTCTCACTCTGTAATGTAAATATTCATCATGTAGGGTAAGGGTACATTATCAAATTACTTCATAATTAAAACTGAATTTAATATTGTATCTAAAGTATTATGTCAATCTGATGCTACTGCAATTCTTTTAACCAATGAAACTTAAACTTCTCTTAGGGACCTGTTCTGGATCCGCCTCTTGGCACCCCCCCCCCATGGCTGATATGTACAAGGTAACTAGCTCTGATTAGTAAGAGCCGGATTGGTGTGGTGGTAGGATATTGGATTCCAATGTGCTACCCCTACACCAATCCTGCTCCTACTGATCAGAACTGGTAACCTTGTATATATCGGTCATAGGGGGTGCTTAGGGCCCGATCCAGAAGGGGTCCCTACAGTAGAGATGATGGCATTCTCTTATCAAGTCAGATTATTTCTTCTCTGGCTTGGTATGAGTGTCTTCAGCAAAGTCTTGATCCCAAATACTATACAGGAAGTGACAGTGCCTCCATCCCTGATTAATTAGGCACACACTGTTAGAAGTAATTACAGCTCAGCAGGAAAATCTACTATAGTTTTACAGTATATATTAAGGTGTTGTGTACATGGGCAGTTGAATATACTGTTGGTTTACAGTGAAACAAAAACCACATTGAATATGAATTATCCTAAATATCCTTCTGACTAAGTCAAACAAAGATCACCATACCTGTGAACATTGATCTTTGACGAAAATGAACAAAGATAAACATCAGAGTACTTACTCTTATGCAGGGCCCACTTCCTTGCTTTATGTAGTCCTCATTCCTTCTACTCTGAAAGGTAAATATGTTTTGTTGGTGTAAGGGTGTGTTATCACATTGCCTATTATTTGAAACTGAATTAGTTTCTAGAGCATCTGTCAATGCAATACCAATAAAATTCATTCAACCAATGCAAATTAAGCAGCTTCATCAAGATGATGATATGCCCTCATGAGATCAGGTTTTTGTTCTCTGGCTAGGTAAGAGTATCTTTGGCTAATGTTTTGAACCCAGAAACTATATGGGAAGCAAAAGTGCTCCTATCCTTTAAAACTAAAGCATGCACTGTTAGAAAAAAGGTAGCTGAGTAGTAAAATTTACAAATATATTACAGTATAATCTGCGGTATGAGTTTACTTGGGCGGTAGGTAGAGCATACTGTAGGTTTACATAAAATGGGACCACCTACAATGAAACCCATACAAAATGAATTACCCTACACTATATTTCTGACTTAGTCAAACGATAATCTCTTTACATGTGGACTTTCATACATGAAGAAAATAAACAAAGTTAAACATTGGTGTACTCACTGTCATGCAGTGCCCAGCATATTTCTTCACAAAGGCCTCCATCTCCTGAGTCTGTAACGTAAAAATTCTGTGGGGTAAGGGTGTGCTATCATATTGCTTATCAATTGAAGCTGAATAAGTTCTCATCCTATTGAGGGCACTTGTCAATGCAAAATACCATTACAATCAATTGACCCAACGCATCCTAGTCTCCTTCATCAAGAAGAATACATGCTTCAGCTGGAAGAGGTCACCCTTTTCTCAAATCATGTTTATTCTCCTCTGGTTAGGTATGTGTGTCTTCAGTAAAGTCTTGATTCCAGATACTATGCAGAAAACAACATTGCCCCCACCCTGATCAATTAAGCACACACTGTTATAAGTGAATGCAGTTGCGCAGTAGAATCTACTGCAGCTTTAAACCATAAACTATGGTAGTAGTGTACATGTGTCGTAGAATATGCTTTGGTTATAGTCAAAAAGGAACTAATGAAATATGAATTACCCTGCACTATTCCTATAACTTAGTAAAAGGACAATCACCATATATCTGAATTTCAATCAATAAAGAAAAGGAGAAAAGATGTATATCGGAACACTTACTGTCGTGATTCCATTTTTTATCATCTCTGCCTTCATCTTCTCACTCTGTAATGTAAATGTAAATGATATAGGGTGAGGGTACATCATCATATTGCTTATTTATTAAAGCTGAATTTCATTCTCATTGTATTTAAGGCATTACATCAATACAATGCCATTACAATTCATTTAACCAATGAAATTCAACCTGCTTCATTAAGATGATGGCATTCTCTTATCAAGTCATATTATTTTTTCTCTGGCTAGGTTTGAGTGTCTTCAGCAAAGTCTTGATCTTAGATACTATACAGGAAGTGACAGTGCTTCCGTCCCTGATTTCTTAGGCACACACTGGTGGAAGTTAATACAGTTGAGCAGGAAAATCTACTATAGTTTCACAGTATTCATTAAGGTGTTGTGTACACGGGCGGTAGAATATACTGTTGGTTTACAGTGAAACACGATCCACATTAAATATGAATTATCCTAAATATCCTTCTGACTTACTCTCTGGCCTTGCCTGCCAATCTCAGCCTTCATCCTCTCACTCTGTAATGTAAACATTCATAATGTAGGATAAGGGTACATTATCAAATGACTTCACAATTAAAACTGAATTTGATATTGTATCTAAAGCATTATGTCAATCTGATGCCATTACAATTCTTTTAACCAATGAAACTCAATCTTCTCATAGGGACCTGTTCTGGATCAGGCCCTTGGCACCCCTCATGACCGATATGGACAAGGTTACCTGCTCTGATCAGTAGGAGCCGGATTGGTGTAGTGGTAGCACATTGGAATCTGGATGAAGGAAGTGTGGGTTTCCACCTGGTACCTTTACACTGGCACCAGACGTGAGATTCAAACCTTAGGGCCCGATCCAGAAGGGGTCCCTACAGTAGAGATGATGGCATTCTCTTATCAACTCACATTGTTTCTTCTCTGGCTAGGTATGAGTGTCTTCAGCAAAGTTTTTTTATTCTAAATATATTACAGGAACTGACAGTGCTTCCATCCCTGATTAATTAGGCACACACTGTTATAAGTCATTACAGCTGAGCAGGAAAATCTACTATAGTTTTACAGTATATATGAAGGTGTTGTGTATATGGGCAGTTGAATATACTGTTGGCTTACAGTGAAACAAGAACCATATTAAATATGAATCATCCTGAATATCCTTCTGACTTAGTCAAACAACAATCACCATACCTGTGAACATTTATCTTTGAAGAAAATGAACAAAGATAAACATTCGAGTACTTACTGTTATGCAGGCCACACCATGTTTCTTTATGTAGTCCTCATTCTTTCTACTCTGAAAGGTAAATATGTTGTTTTGGTGTAAGGGTGTGTTATCATATTGCCTATTATTTGAAACTGAATTAGTTTGCATCGTATCTAGAGCATCTGTCAATGCAATACCAATACAATTTAATTAACTAATGAAACTTTATCAGCTTCATCAAGATAATGACATGCCCTCATCACATCAGGTTTTTTCTTTTCTGGCTAGGTGGGAGCATCTTCAGCCAGTGTTTTGAAGCTAGAAATTATATGGGAAGCAACACTACTCCTATCCTCTAAAACTAAAGCATGCACTGCTAGAAAAAAATGGAGCTGAGTTCGAAAATTTACTAATATATTACAGTATATCCTACAGTATGAGTGTACTTGGGCGGTAAATAGAGCATACTGTTGGTTTACATAAAAAGGGACCACTTACAATGAAACCCATACAAAATGAATTACCCTGCACTATTCTTCTGACTTAGTCAAACGACAATCTCTTTACATGTGAACTTTCATTAATGAAGAAAATAAACAAAGTTGAATATTGGTGTACTCACTGTCGCGCAGTGCCCAGCATATTTCTTCACGAAGGCCTCCATCTCCTTCTGTAAGGTAAAAATTCTGTGGGGTAAGGGAGTGGTCATTTTTTAACAACAGGGGGGGTTAGTGAATTTTTGCGCGAGCGGGTCGAAATTTTTTTGGCCCCCCCCACGGGAGGGGTCGACATTTTTTTGGTCCCCCCCTCAGGCAAGTTGAAATTGAGCGCGGCAGACCCCTTTGAGCTATAGTAACGCGTGGGCTTTTTCGCTAAAAAGGGGTGCAATTTTTTTGGTTCCCCCCTCAAGAGGGGTCCAAATTTTTTTGGTCCCCCCCTTCAAGGGGTCCAAATTTTTTTGGTCCCCCCCCAAATTAACCAACCCCCCCTGTTGTTAAAAAATGACCACTCCCTAAGGGTGCGCTATCATATTGCTTATTAATTATTAGTTTTCATCCTATCTGGGGCACATGTCAATGCAAATACAATTACAATTGATGTAACCAATGAAACGTAATCTGCCTCATTACGAGTAATATTTGCTCTTTTCTAATATCAAATTAGTTCTCATCGTATCTAGGGCACCTGTCAATGCAATACCATAAAGATTCATATTAACTATTGAAACTTAGTATGCTTCATCAAGATGATGACAATCTCTGATCAGGTCAGATTACTTGTTTTTTGGCTCGGAATTGGTGTCATTAGCAACCATACTGCTTATTAACTAAATCTGAATTAGTTTTTATTGTATCTAGAGGACATGTCAATGGAATACCAGTAAAATTCATATTAAACGTGAAACTTAATTCTTCTTTGGCTGAGTATCAGTGTCCCAAGCAAATGTTGTGAACAAAGATACTATAGATGAAGCTACAGTTTACTACATGTTTACAGTATATTCTATGATATTAGTTGATATGGGCAGAAGTATTTAATTATACAGTTGGTTTTCAATAGAAATTTATAAATATGAACTTACCTCCTGTCCCTGACAGTGGAGTGCTGTAGCAAGCAGACAAAGGGCAATAGGCAGGTAATGCATCTTGTTGAGTCTGTTACTGACAAGTGGTGGTAGGACGTCTGCGGTTGAGTACAGGTAACTGATGAACGCTAACATGTGCCTTATATATATCTGTGAGCTGTTAACCCTTTAGATGGCTGCAGAGGGCATTAATGTGCTCTACTCCTTGCGGGCACATATGCAGCCCTGGTGTGTAACTCAACAGGTCTGCATTCAATTGCCATGTTGACTCCTCAGGACTGTAAATGCCCTTAAGGCCCACATGATGCTTGAATGCAGCCCTTGAAAGTTATTTGCCAGGGCTGCACTTATGTATCATGATGATAACGGCTTTAATGTACTAATGCTTTAATGTGCTAGGCTGCCCTTAAAGAGTAAACCGCTCCCAGCACACTATCTACCAGCTGAGCAAACCATAAATTGTCATGATAGAGGGACCTGCTTTGTCAAACTCCTGCCCACCTGTCCAGCCACTGTGGACATCCCAAGTGACCAGCTGTCTATCGGGGATCACACCTGCTCATGGTACAATACCACACCTGTAACCAATGTGTCTGTGCTCTAGGACAGACCTTTGTGAATGGTCGTCAAAGTGTACAGCTGCATTGATTGTCGACTACGCACTGTGCCATGAATGCAGCTATGTCATAAGGGCTTATCACCATGTGGATTTCAGGTTGCTACATGAAAGTTGTTAAATATTGCAGTGGTTCAAGTGTAAATGAAAACCATGATGCATATTACCTGTAAATGCTTTATCTCATATTCGAGTATAAAGCCATATGTTTTACTCTAGTGGTAATAGGAAAGATTTATTAGCATATTGATCACCAAAAAGAGATATCAGCAATCCATGTGCACTTTATTGCAGAGAAGGTTTATCTTGACACTTGGTATTTACTTTGAAACCAAAAATTATTTTTGATTTGTTTTATTGCAAGGTGTTCTTAAGATTAACTAGTTATGATAGTGCGTACTTTTCTCCATTCAATTAGAAAAACAATTACTATCATTGAATTGTAAGTTCAGTCATCTAAAACAGCATTCTTGTTTTACCAGGCCTGGACATTCCAGGACTTTCCCCACCACATAGGGGGGGACGGAATTGCCTCGCACCCTGGTGTTGAACCTTTGCATACTTTGGTTTAGTTCAGGAGCCAAATGAATATGGAGTGGTGAGATCCGAATACAGTGGTGCCATCTTTGGCAGTTTGGGGAACTAGTTACTGTAGGCTTCAATGGGGGAGCATGCTAAATAGAGACAATCTAAAATAATTTTTTCAACCACAAGCACTGAAGCTGCCTTAGAGCTCCATCTGCAAGTTTATACAGGGCATATCATTCTATTTATTTCCTTTTTTAGATTCAGTGGACCTACCCCTCAAAAGTCCCAGTAACTGTCTAATCTTTTGCTTCATGGACAGCCAATGTCAGGTTGGTTAGCCTAGATCTCTCTATACTCAAACATTGCATGCCTTTAATATGCAGCAGGCACAAAGGGGGAAGTCTTTTTGATATGGATGTATCATTGGTTAGTTGTCACATGTAGTAGTACTAGAGTATTATGGCATTTTCTCAGACATGCTGGGTTGGAGAGATAGCAGCTCAACGTTGTAGTTCCCCTGTTCCTCGATAGATGGAGTCTTCGCAGTTGGAACCCCCCCTACCCATTACATGTATAATAGCCCCAGGGGAGATTTTCCCAGCAAGGGAAGATTCTCCCTTACATATACCCAGGGGGCCAGGAGGGGTTAGGGGTGTTGGCTCTGCTGTGTTAGGTTGGTGTATTTTTTCAATAACTAGGACCTATACTGAGTTGATTCTATGTGGACAACCTTTCTGGAAATCCACACAGGCCGTGCGGCGGCCATTTTGAATTTCCGGGAGGGTGAAAATAGAGAAAATCTATAAAAAGGGTTATCTCTGCTTCTAATTAACATAGAGACACAAAATTAGATTCAAAATATACATTTTGGAGGTCAAGGAAAGCAGTGGAACAGTTTTTGAAAAGCCCAGTGGCGGCCATTTTGAATTATTAATAAGATTCTCTATAAAATGTGTCTCAATTGTCACTAAAACCCTTGTAAAGTGTAATTAACATGTTATAGACATCATTAGGTTACATTCATACATCATATTAAGTAAATGAATCATTGATATTATTTCTAGGATAATAGTTGGCAGCCATTTTGGATTTTAATGGAGGGTTAGTGATGCATATGAGGTATTTGCTATATCCGGGATCACATACATTTGCCTTATTGCACTGATAAATCACCATCTACAGAGAGATAAAACTTTAGATTCATAGGCTTGATTATGCATTTATTTCAGCAATCATCAACAGAAAGATATCTTACAAGATTCAAATTATACCGTGCTTTGTTTCCCTAATACGCCTGTTTCCCAAATGTAGGGCATTTCGTCATAAAGATTGTATATATCATTATGTATACAGCTTACCCATGTCATACGCCAATACAAGTGCAAACCAAGCCTGATACCATGTTAATACACTGCTTTTGATTCCCTAAATTGGAAATGGTGGCAAAACTGAAGAATGAATTTTAATCAGACAGAGCTAATGAATTACCAAACAAAGTTGTTTAGGGAATATTATTGATATGCTTAGAATACTAATGAGGTTCCTACATGCACAGAGTCAAGGGAAAAGGCTGGAGTATCTTTCAGAAGAGGCAATGTGCTGTCATATATTGTCACAGCAGGACACCGCAAATATGGTGTCTTCTTAAAATTATTCCTCAATGAAATGAAACTGCACCTGAAGTACATGTAAGATTTCCTCTACATGGGGGTTTCACAGTCAGACTCACTGATAGAAGGCACAATGGTGTGTCACCAGACATGCTTTTAGAGCAAACATATAGTGCAGATGCAAAAGAGATGTCCCAGGATTGAGTGGCATCACTGTAAAACCAGTAGCCAGGACCAAGTGGTTATACACAAAGGCATTGTGGCAGGAATCAGTGGTGAACGTAAGGATGCGCTGTTCAGCAAATGCATAGAATCCAGCTTTGATTGATAAAGCATTGTCTTTTGTCAAAGATCACAGATCTCCCACCCCCAAAAGTTTCACAGTGCTTCTTCATACTTGTCAAAGAGCTTGGAATAACAGCACTGCAGAAATGTGTCAAGAAACTTCCTGGCTTGTCCCATGCTATCCACCTTTGAAACCAACACAAAAAGAAGAAGACCAAAGTAGCCACACAGATTGTCTCAGTTAATTGCCAGTGGAGACTGAAGTTGACATAAAGGAATTAGTTTGAGGCATATGGGAAATGTGAGAAATACCCACCCTTTCTCTTTGATGATGAAATCAGACTGAGATGTGGCAATAAAGCTACACTGGTTGCTACAGTAAAGGGAGAATGCAACATAGAAATTCTTTCTGATTTGTCATTTGAGGATGTGAGACCAACTGCCGTCATTATGGATGCTATGCACATGCTACAAAGATGATCATTCTTGGAAGGAGAAACTTTTGATGACATCTCAAAATGATATTATCAAAACCTCTTCTGGGGTCTTCTCCATGGTGAAGAAAGTGTTCACTTTTGCTGTCATCTGTACAACAAATGCCCCAGCCTCAAGTCCTCTGAGAGACAACAGAGACAATCAAGAAAAACACGGAAAAAGTATGATGTTAAGGGCATTCTGCAGGCATCATCCCTTCAGGAGTTTGTTGGTGCACCAGAAAGCATCCCTTCAATGTTTTCTATGTCAAAGTTGGTCAAAATCTCATGCATTACCTATTGGAAACATCAGAGATATCTCAGGTGGATTCAAGAATGAGTGAGGTTGTAACTGAAACAGATACACAGGTTGTTTCACAATTAGAATCCAACCATGAGGAGGCTGACACTAGGATCATCCTGTATGCCACTTTTAGTGCTGTATCCCCTCGCGCTTAACGTATCATTGTCTACATGAATGACACAAATATTATTGTTGGGAACAAAATATCACTATGGATATATTGGAATATATTACATGGAACCATGTTGAAGCATTGTCTATATTATCATGTGTGTTATCATTAATAATTCACAGGATGTGTTTATTGTGCACTGTTGGATCAATACAGGCTGTCTGCTATACTGGTAATACCTGTCCCTCTCACCTAGGGATCTAGGGGCACAGGATGTGAACAGTGGACCAATCAGGGAGAGAGAGTCAATGAAATCACATCACCAGTGGAGTTGGCTTGGACAGGGCTGGAACTCCCTCACCTCTCAGCCAGCAGCCTCTGCAGACACTACACACACTGACTCTGAAATGTCGTTGATTGAATTGTATGCTCAACTATCGCCATTGGCAACTGTTTGTTGTGGTTATTGTGCCAATAAAGACCACTTAATACAGCCAACTTGCAGTTCCTTGTCCTGAGGTTTATACGTGTATCTATCAAACAAACAAATGTCCACACAATAGGTTAAGCACCTTGGCAAAGGAAATGTCAGCTTTTGCCATCCTTCGTGCCCTTCTGGAAAGGGTGGCACTAGTTACATCCACAATCTTGGAGAGAGGGTGATGTGGAGAGCACACAAACGTGTAAATTGCACTTTGTTGGCAGGATTTGCAGATAATTTGCCAAAACAAGCTACAGGCCAAACAGATGATGTATATCAACCAGCCAAACAAATTGTCCTGGGAACTTGCAAATGATTGCTGATCTGACAAGCCTGAGAGCTCACAAATGTCTCAATGGAACAGGGATCATGCCCATGTCTCCATGGCCTGCCAACCCCCAAACCATGATTAGCTGTGAATACAAAGGGATATTCAAGGAACTGCTCATGCTGGGAAAAATTGGTCATGCTACATCACTTGTCACCATAAGGAAGCTGCAAGAAACCGTCAGTGGACCAGTAGCTTAGATGAAAATGAAAGTAGCTCTTCAGACCAGAAAGATTTAACATTATGCAGTCCTTGTCCTGCATTATAATTTATTTCACCTGTCCATCTCTCTCTAGCAATGGTTCTTAGATCAGTTATCAGTTATGGGTATCTATCATTTGAAGCTCTCATAGTATAGATTGCCATGCAAATATAAACCAGAATGGGACTTCAAACCAAACAAAGAACACTTCAAGAGATTTAGATGGTGATGCTTCACATTGATGTTTCAGATAACAATAGACCAAACTAGCCATTCCCTTATCATAATATTTAATCATCTATGACTTCATAATTACATAATAGAGCAATTGAATCTAAAGTGTTATCTCTGAAGAGTTATCAGTGCAAGGCCAGCGCTTGTAATCTCAGGATATTGGAGCTACCATGTACTCGTTTTTGTCACTACCCCTGTCAAAATCAAAATGGCTGCCAACTATTATCCTAGAAATAATATCAATGATTCATTTACTTAATATGATGTATAAATGTAACCTAATGATATGTCTTTAACATGTTAATTACACTTTACAAGGGTTTTAGTGACAATTGAGACACATTTTATAGAGAATCTCATTAATAATTCAAAATGGCCGCCACTGGGCTTTTCAAAAACTGTTCCACTGCTTTCCTTGACCTCCAAAATGTATATTTTGAATCTAATTTTGTGTCTCTATGTTAATTAGAAGCAGAGATAACCCTTTTTATAGATTTTCTCTATTTTCACCCTCCCGGAAATTCAAAATGGCCGCCGCACGGCCTGTGTGGATTTCCAGAAAGGTTGTCCACATAGAATCAACTCAGTATAGGTCCTAGTTATTGAAAAAATACACCAACCTAACACAGCAGAGCCAACACCCCTACCCCCCAAAATGACCTCTTGGCCCCCTGGGTAATAGGGCAGTCACCTGGGGGGCCTTACATAAAGCTTGGGAATTATTCTCAAGTGGGACTTGAGACCAATTGCATTACAATTACACCCATATCCCCCCTTAGGCTCCATTTTTGGGTAATTCCTAAAAGTTGAGAAACATTCTCAGAAAGTTGAGACACTTATCTTAAAATTTAAAGTTGTTGGGAATGTTTCCTTAAATTAAGCGTTTCATAACAAAACATTCCTTAAATTTTTTTGTTCCTTTCGAAAGTTGAGACCAATTATTTGTCTCAACTTCGGAGTTACCGGAACCGACCAAATGGTCGGTTCGCGAGTTTGAAAATTTAAGGGTAAATTCTTTTCACTTCGCACCTCGACCCTTTGACCTTTCCTCTATCAGGTAAGTAGATACTTAAACCTTTTCTTCAACCCAAACCATTTTCATATGTTGCATAAATTCATTCTAACATATTTTTCTCAAGCTTTGAAAATGACCATGCCAAATATGGCTGAAAATCGGGAAGTTAGGGTGAATTTTTTTTTGGGGAATTTCTCTCAAGACGTCGCTGGTAATGGGCGGTCCTTAATTGGGGCAACCAGAGGCGAGTTTCTCACAATTTCGGCGGGATGGCCGACGAGGAGCTGGACCGGAACTGCCGTCGTCGCAAAGTCTACCTTGAACGACATAATCCCTTCCGAAAATGGTCGGAAGGTCGCTTTGTTAGGAAGTATCGTCTGTCCAAGAAAAGGGTCAAAAAGATTTCAAAGGACTATGGCGCATGGACTGACCGGACTAAGGGGAGCAAAACTGGTGGCGGCTTGTCATACATTGAGCAGGTGAGTCCTAAGTGGGTGTGGCATGTATGGGGGTGTGGCACCTAACAGCTGTAATTGGAATTAACTCAATGATTTTCCTACTTTTTGCCCCGACATACCTTACTAAGATTTGTTTCACAAGGGTAACCCTCGCCCTCTTACTGCCAGTAGTGGTATTTATTTATTCTTTTTTGTTTAACAGGTATGTCTGGCCCTAAGGTACCTGGCGACGGGGGCAGCCTTCAGCTGCATTGCCGAGACTCAGCAGGTGTCGGAGGCCACTGTCAGTCGGGTGCTGAATGACCTCTGCCTGTTTTTCTACCTGAACGCGGCAAAGTAAGTATATCTTTCCTTAGGTTTATATTTGACTATATGAAAACAGATAGTGTAAAAAAAAAAAATTAATCTTATGGTGTCGTCCCCGCTATTCTAGCTGGAAAATTAAATTTTTCACATTTTTTTCACCCAAAAAATAGGTACATCTGCTGGCCCCATCGGCCGCGGGACAAGATGGACAAGGCAAGGGACTTTTACACGAAGCACAAGGCCAAGCCCTTTGTCTTTGGGTGTATAGACGGGACGCACATCCAAATCGTTTCCCCAGCCAAGACCGACTACCCTGGACCTCACCCCCCTGAAGGGGTCTATGTCAACAGAAAGGGGTTCCATTCGATCAACGCGGTGGTGAGTTGACGCTACTTATAACGATTTTTCGGAGCCTGTATATATGCGTAGTTAATCAAAAATTTTCAAGTTATTTCCCAAGTACTTGACCTTCACAGTGCTGGCATTGTGTACATATTCATGTTTGATTTTTACTTCATCCTTACTGTTTCAGGTGGTGTGTGACGCGCAGCAGCGTATCACCCACATAAATGCTTCCTATGCCGGGTCGGCGAACGACCAATACTCGTTCGCCTCCAGTCCCCTGTACGACGAGGCCGAGTCTGGGGAGTGGGGTGCCTTCTTCCTCCTTGGGGACTCAGGGTAAGTTGACAAAAAATTAACAATTACCAGTAGAAGGAATTACATCTTTAAACTGATTGCTATGCATAATATGCGAGTTAAGCTAAATTCTTTTAAACACCCTCAAAAAAATTTCCTCACCAGCAGTAGTAGGCAGGAATTTGGTCTTTAAATTGAAATAAAAGGTTATTTGACTTAACCAATATTCCTTCTTTTCACAAAATAGTAAGCAATCAAAGTTTTTCTTTTCGTCGTCAGATACACCCTCACTAACTATATGATGACCCCGTACGACAACCCTGTCGGCTGGAAGCAGAAGGCCTTCAACCGTTGGCACAGGTCTACTCGATGCCTCGTCGAAAGGACTATAGGAGTGCTCAAGCAGAGGTGGAGGTAAGAAATTAACCTAAAAATACATGCCTGCCATGTGTGATTGCATGTCCACTGTACTAGACATATTTCTGCATAGCATAAATTTATGTGGTCCTTATACTCGGTTGCATAACCTTCCAGATGCATCGACGGTAGTGGTGGCTACTTACACCATACCCCAGCGAAAGCCTGTTGCATCATAACCACCTGTGCGTGCCTCCACAATCTCGCGCTAAAGGATTGAACCCCACATCGCGATGCAGAGGATGATGGATTTGACCGGTATCGCCCACGTAGAGACCCACCCCGGGGACCGATTGACTATGAGCAGGGAGTCCCTGAGCCAGTTGCACGCGACCACAGGGACCACTATGTGGCAGCTCACTTCAACCGGGCGGCCGGTCACCCGGCACCGATCTAAAACCGATCTAAAACGTTCATGAACTAAGGGGGAAAAAGAAGACGGCAAGAGAGCATAATGCAAATATCTCTGTTTTATTTATAAAATAAATCTTAGTCTTTAGAAATATAGTAAGAAAGGTATATTTTATTTAAGAAATTTAACTTTGCATTTTACTTTAAGAACAGCGCTGGTGCAAAATTCTCTAAACTTTTCATTTTTTGACTTTAGGCAAGTGTATAAAAATTAAGTTATTTAGTTGTCTTCTTCTGGCTCTTCCTCTTCTTCTTTCCCCTGGTGCACCTCACTTTGTCTGTGGGTAGGTCCGCTGTGTAGTTGGGAACGTCTTCCCTCTTGAAGTCCCACGCCTTCTCAGCGGCTTCAGCATATTTCTGTTGGGACTTCATCTTCGTCTTTGGTTTAAGCGGTACACCGCTGCAACCAGGGATACCTGTAAATAAAGTTAGATAGATCTTGTAGTGGATGTTGGCAACGTCCACTTATCATAGTCGTTGCTATTATGCCATGAGGTATTATGATGAATGATACACATTCCTTTTATTGTTATTTTCACCCTGCAGTCATAACGAAATGTCATAATGTGATGTGCTTACCTACGCCACCTTCAACACCCACATAGTCCAACATTGACTGTTCTGTAGAAGTCAGGTACATTTCGTCCGTGATGATTCCGCCGCCTGTCTTTACCAGAGCTCGTCGCAACTTGTTGTACTGTAATGTGTAAGGTAGTTAACATTTATATTTATTCAAGTTTGTATGTCCGCGCACATATTAGTCATGGACAGTTACTGTAATGTATTTGATCTCATTCATAGATAAGAAGGATTACTTTGCATGTCAACTAGGGAGTTCCTTAAAAAAAGTGTGAACGAGCAACGTGATATTTCATACAGGAATATTTTTAAACATGTTACACTACGCAGTGAGCGTCATTGTGCCTTTACCTTGTCCTTGACTTCCTTAGAGTAACGCGTCGCTTTGCCCTTACACTGTTCAACGTTCCAGCGGGTAGAACAGCGGTTGTTAATGTATTCTGGAACAGAAAGATGTATCATTTATCAACTATGTAGCAAAAGCATATCTGCAAAACCTTTCATTTGTCAAGTTGTTTGCGATGGTGGTGTATTTGGTGCTATCTGTGATACTCTGTAAATGTCAAGTATAGTGATATTTGGCTACATAAATTGATTATTTAATAAAGATGTTCACCTGCTACTTCATTCCATGCTTTGTCTCTTCTTATTTTTCCACCCCCGCTCCCTTCAAAATTGCCCTTCAAGTACTTGCGGTGATGGTTAAGGGCCGCCACCAGCGCCTGGGTATCCTCTCGGCGCCAGAAGTTGACATGCTCCTGATCCCCAGTGTCCTCTTCCGGATCGTAGTCAAGGTCGGCGGTGTTTTCGGTAGCCTCCCTGGGTAGGGTGTGTGGTGCGTTAGGGTCAAAAGTTGGGTCGGGCCCTTTACCCCCACATATTTTCTTCTTGTGGCCGGGCAATTTCCTTTTCTTGGCCGGGGGGGACACCTGCTGGGGCGTCTCTTCCTCACTCTCGACCTGTGGGGGGTGTGCGTCCCCGTCCGACAACCAAGAGTCGTCACTCTCGCTTTCCAACGTCACATCCTATTGGACCAAAGTAAGGGCAAAAGTTGAGACAAAAGTTGAGAATAATACTGCAAAATGGACGTGTCGTTTTTTCGTGCTCGCTAGTTCAGTTTGAGCTTGTTCCTATGGGTCTACGTGATCTTGAGTACTTTATGATTGATTCTGATATGTTGCACTCTACAAATTCCTTACCATATAGTCTGCATTTGCCATTTTGTTCCCTCAGCTTTGACTTGGGCACCTTTGTGTCACCCAAGTGTATGATGTCAATTGCAGGTGTTTTCCGTCAAATGGCGCCTCGAATCACCTGGGTTGGGATGTACTTCTCAACTTTTTGGCCTTTGTTTTTTAAAGTTTAGGGAGACTGAGAGCTGTATAGTTCGTTCACTTATAAAATCAATAGAACAATTTCTAGTTTAATCTATATTTTTATTTCTTTCATTACAACACTGCGGCAAAAACTGTTTCAGTCGCAATATGCATCTATATGAACAAATTACTTGTTATTACTCGAAATGTTAAATGCTAGGATTGCTTTAATGCACACACAACATGTTGAACGCTAGTATATATGGATATTCTAAAACCCACGTACACTATTAGACATTGCCGATCTTGTTTATTCTTTGCAAAAAAGGATTGTTTTAATACACGTACAAGATGTCCTACACTATGAGTATTTTTCTTCTGGTCATTCATATTTTCAGAATTCTTTTATTATTAAACGATACTACCGTATCAAAGACCTAAACTTCCTATGTTTTATCCTAACTACAAAGTAGAACAATTATTTTTTACAGAACAGCACCCATCAAGTTATCAATATTAATCTGTATTAAGATATTCAGAATGTCAACTGTTAGCACCGATAACCGAAAACGTTGGGGTTGTTACGACAACCAACAAGTTTGGCGGAATCATTGTTCATTAAAGCTGTGACCCACAATAAACTTCGTGAGATGTATCCTGGATTTTACTTCCATTTAACTGAGATGTCTCCTGAAGTTCAGTCTCTGTTTAACTCAGTAAGGGTTCATTTCCCGTTGCACTTCCCGCCTTTCGCCTTCCGCGGCTTGTTCCGCGTCTTGGGTTTGTTCAGCACCTCCGCCTCCTCTTCATCCTCATGCTGCGCAGGCTCAGGAGGTTCCCTCTGCTGCCGGTTTTCTTCGTTACCTTTCACCGTGGAAAGGTCGAGAATCTGAGGTAGGGTTGATGATTGAGTGTTTGTGCGACTTGTGGGTAGGAGGGCCATCATAGGTGGGGGCGTTATAATGAGTTGGAGCTGTGGTAGGGTAGGTAAGGGGAGTACATTCGTCGGGATTGGTGAGGTGGTCGGTGGAGCCAGAGTGGGCTGGTCTGCAGTAAGGGTAGGTAAGGCCGAGACCGTCGTGGTTGTTGGTGAAGTGCTGGTCGGTGGAGGCAGACTGCTGGGCTGCTCTGCAGGGAGAACTGCCTGCTGTGGCGTAGCCGGTTGGGTAGGTAGGGCAGTCGGGGTCGTCTGTGAAGGGTGGGGTAGAGTCGGAGGGGTAGCAGGCAAGGGGGGCAAGGCATTGTGGATAGGCTCAGTCGTCGACGCCGTATGGGCAGTCTCCGTGGGCAGGGTAACAGTTGCAGACAGGCTACTGGTTTGCAGCTTTTCCTCTGGCTGAACGTCCACAGCTTGGGATATTTCTTGGGAAACTTCTTCTGTCGGAGTGACCTGCTGCTGAATCTCGGTGGTCTGCACCTCAACCAACGGCTGCTGGCTGATCGGTGGTGACTGCTGCTGAATCTCGGTGGTCTGCACCTCAACCAACGGCTGCTGGCTGATCGGTGGTGACTGCTGCTGGGGTGGCGGACGCGCAGGCACGATATCACCGGCGGTAGAGTTAGGGCAGTTTGTGTCGCCATAGCACAGCCCACCCTGCGTGTGACATCCCCTAGGATACCCCGCATTAACTGCAGCTCTGAAAAAGTAAGGAGAAAGGTAAATACCTTTAAACAGTTTTCGCTTTATAATTTTACATCTCTCCAGTTACTTGACATGTTCGTAATTCTACTGAAAGTAAACCAATTCTAAATGTGTATTGTCAGGTTCATTGTAATGGGACGGCGACCCAAAAATTCATTTTTTATTACACAATTTGTGTTACGCGCTCACCTGAAGCCATGATCGTCTGGCTGTTTGCCGTCTGCGTGATTACCAGCCGTAATGCATCGGCCAAGTGCATCTCAGGTGAGTCTGGCCTTACTGCAGGCGCCGCAGGAGGGATGGAGTTTTCGGTGGGCAAGGCACGCCGAGCAGGTAAGAGGTCAGAGTTGTGGCGAGTGGTAGCTGCTGCTTCCTTGGGCGCTTGCTTGGGTGTAGAGGCAAACAACTCTTCAGGGCAGGTCAAGTCAAGGCCTGAGTTTGAGGTAGGAGCGTCATCCTCGTCATTGGAGCCATCAGTGTCCTCTGCTTCCTCCTCCACTCGACGTCTCTTTGGGTCTGACTCCACGGACATGTCTGCTTCCTCCGCTTCCTCCTCCGGCTGTTCGTCCTTATCCTCGGTCATTTCATGGCTGCTGGTCTCACGTCTTTTCTTGGCACGTACGCAACCTGCATGAAGGCAAAGGTAAGTATTTACATTTCGGATGACCTTGGGCTGAGAAATGACAGATATAAGTTAGGAATAATTTGCGTGAACTTGTAGATGAAACGACTGGAAGAATTTATCTTAAACCTGGAGATGAGTACGGCATAAAAGGTTAACTACTTTTTAGTCGGCACACTAGTAAAACTTACCAGCGATATTCTCGACAAGCTTGTATTTCAGGGCGAGTTTCTCGGTCTCATCTAAACCCTCCCCGCTAGGTATGGGGAGTCCCTTCGAGACGTACTTGGCCAGTAACTCGTCGTTCTGTAAAGTAAAGTGAGGGAAAGAGCGATGAGGAATTACTCCACAAGTTTTTTCTGGTGATGTAAAATTGAAATAGCCGGAAGATAAAAAGATACAAAGACACAAAGATAGAACAATGACAATTAATGAAGAAAACACTTGAGAACTGAGTGGTAGTGAATGAAGATGACCCAGGGTTGAAAACGCACCTTAGCGCCGGCCTTCGATGGAAAAGTTGAGAGTTTTTTGAGCACCTGGTCTATGGAGCGGGTGACGGAGTTGTTAACGGCGTTCACAGCGGCTGAGAAATGAAAAATAACGTGTAAGTTTTTTGATGTAAGTACCCATGCATCCACCCAATGTACGTCTGATACTCCATTGAACAAAACTAACCAAGGAAAATCTCCAGCTTAAAAGAGAACCATTTCTTGGGGAGAAGACATAAAGGCAGCTGGTTAGGGAAGATGAAATAAATTACCTAGCATTTTCGCGTTCACCGCGTCCTTCAGCGGCGCACTCTTTTTCGTCCTTTGAAGATTGAGCAGGTGGCGGTGCTTGTGGGCAACAGAGAAGAGGGCCAGTTTTTCCTCAGCGGTGAACCACGGCAGCTTCTTGGAGTTGCTGGCTGTGGAAGTTGTGAAGACGTCCAGATTCTTTGGAGCTTTTGAGGATTTCACTACCTTAGAAGTACTTGACCTTGAAGGAGTAGGCGAGGCAGCCCTCTTCTTGGTTTTGGAAACTTTCTTGCCACTGACCTTTGATACCGATTTAGCCACTTGACTTAATTTGACGACTACTGGTTTCAACTGCTTGCCCCCTTTGTTAAGACGGTATTTCTTGGGCAGTGCCTCTTCCTCAACACTGGAAGTGGACGAAGAAGAGTCTGAATCCTCGGCATCTTGGTAAGTGGCGTCTCCGTCTGTGTCGTCATCCTCATATTCGGACGACTCCTCCGACTCCAAAACAACTTCCTCCTCCCCACCCTTCTTTCCATGTCCCTTTGCAACACTGCGGGGCATTCTGCAAGGGAATGTAGGGAAACCTGAGGGTAACTTGAGACAAACTTCAGGTATCAGGGAACAATGAAGGGAAAGAAAAATGAAGACTATCCCTGCGAGGAACACGCACAACATAGGTTGAGAAATTTATCCTTAAAGTTTCCCGCGGGCGGGAAACGTATTTACTTCATTATCGCCTACTTTGCGGGACGTAAAAGTGCTATAGAAGGCCTAATTTGCTGATTGACATGAAAAGACCTATACCCGGATGATCTCTGAACCTAATTTAGTCAACATATAGAGTGAAGTTAAGGTAGAACATCGATTAACCTACCTTAGGCTGGTTTTGTATCTTCGTTGGCGGATCCTGTGGTGTTCGAGAGGTTGAGATAAATTTCCGGGGTACCCCTTGGTCACGTGACCAAGTTGGGGGGAATCCCCAGGGGAGCTTTACATAAAAAAACGGTGTTTTTGGTCCCAACTTTTGTTGGGAACTCTGGATCCTGGGACAATCTCAAACTCGCCTTACAAAATGGGTGTTTTTTTTTTGTCCTAGCGGACAGGAACTATCCTATTTTTTTTGGGATAAATCCTGAAGAAATATATCCTTACTCATTTTGAGTAAGGACATATTTCCTTACTCTCCCGCAACTATGACGTCACAGGGGGGATTCCTCCCAACTTTGGGGGCATCCCCGGACATATGTCCTAACTTCAGCTTCCGGTCGACATCCCAACAGCGAGAACGCACGGAAACGAAAACTTTCCCAAAAGCAGGTAAGAGCTTAAATGGCTGAACAAAAACCTTTCCACCCGTTAATCATGTATTCCAACATCCCCCCGGTCTAACTTTTGTTACTCAAATATGGTAATTGGCACATTTACACCAAAAATACGGTGGTCCGTCTGAGCGATAATTGGGGGAATACGTTCATTTCGGGCGGGAAAAAGATGGGCATTATGTCCTATCTGTTATAGGCCGTAATACCATTGTTGTTCATCATTTATACACAATATTCTCTCACTAATACATCTTATTTCTGGTCCTAGACATGGCGCGTGGACATGCCAAACCAAAGAAAGATCACCCCCCGCCTCCACAACTAGTCTCTGAGAGTGACTCGTCCTCATCAAGTGAGGAAGAAGACGATAGCGACCGCGACCCTTCCTTCACGAAGCCAAAGACACACGACAGTTCAGAATCCTCCAGCTCCTCGGAGGAGGAGGAGATCCCCGCCAAGTACCGGTTGAAGCCAACCTCAACTAAGAAGGAAGAATCTAAAGGCAAACCTAACAAGCCCAAATCTAAAAAGGCTGCCCGTGTAGACCATCCCTCACCGGCCGCAAAACCTAAAAAACATAAGACTGCACCGAAAGCGCCCCCCCCCCCCCCCGAGTTGGAGTATTCCACCGATTCCGAAAATAAGAAATCGTGGTGGACCGACCAGGAGAAAGTCGCCTTATTCACTGTGGCACACAAGCATCGCAGGCTGATGGCCGAGCACACGAGCAAGAAAAATGCATTGAGAGAAAGAGGCGGTGAAAAACAAGATGCTTGGTAAGTGTCTACCATGTCACAGTGATATATTTTTTCACCGATTTAGCACCTGTATTACAATGGGTCATGGTTAGGAATTCCAGTACTGGGAGAAATATCCTGTAATTTATCCCGTAGGTGTCGCATAATTATTAGAAGGACAATAGTACCCTGGCCACATGTTCCCCATGTAAAGTTTTTCTGTCTTGTAATACTATCTTCTTCCTCTTCAGTGGCCGTCAACGCTGTTAGCAACACAGGCGGTAGGTCTCTCGAGCAAGTGATGAAGAAGTTTAGGACTTTCCCGGGGAAGGCCGCACAGAAGAATGACGAACTCCTGAAGCAGTACATCAACAAGGGGAAGCCAGTTCCACCAGGCATGGGCCTAGACGAGGCGGAAAAGCTGTGTCTCAAAGCTAAGCTTAATGTCGGAGAGATAGCGGGTGAGTTTACAATATGTAGGCACTTTGTTCCCCACTTACTACCATAACTCACTCAGTAGATATATATATATTTCTTAAAGGCATTATTCCCTATCCTTACAGGACCGTGAACGGCAAAATGGAATTTGGGCCATTTGCTAACCATGACTATTCGGTTTTATCTTTTTTCCTATAGGCCTAACTCGCTCACACAAGCATACCGGTAGCAAGAACAGTGCCTTGGTTGCGGAACAACCTATACCCTCCACCAGCAGCGACGTCCGGTCCACCAAAGAACACAAGACAGGCAAGGCACGGAAGGAACGGAAGGAGGAGGTCGTACTCAGTGATCCAGATGACCATGACGATGACGACGACGATGATGAGCCCCCCTGTAAGCGCGCAAAAAGTGACGAGCCCGTAGAGGAGACCTCCGGGGTATGGGACAGCACCAACGACCATGGCAACGCGGATGAGCAGGAGGACGAGACTGCTGTGGATATAAGCAACGTCAGTGAAGGGGACACCCTTCTCTGCAACGAACAGGAGGAGGACCTCGACGACGACCACATGTCCTTGACCCCCATAGACAAGTCTCGCCAACTGACAAGACAACAGGCTTTCACCCGGGTGCTACACCTGGTCCAGTCTGCCCCTCCGCCCACCCGGCCGGATCAAGGTCAAACAGCACGGCCCCAGGACCCAGAGGGTAACCTCGCCGACGCCCTGCGGATCGCCATCGGCCAGACAGCGAATACACAAGCATTGATAGCAACCGGTTAGTACCTATACCTAACATTATTTACACATTAAAATCAATGAGTAGAAGCGGCTATAGGCCCATCACTTGGAGACGTATATCCCAAATTATTGAATGTTATGACTCTGCACGGCACATATTCCTCATTGTTTACTTTTTGGGAATTTATTCATGTTCAAGAAACAAATAATAGTCCTCAACCCTCTACTCGAATAAAATATATGTTGATCCACAAACGGTTCTTATATTTTTCAGAGCTTCAGACTGTGCGTCAAATTCTGGACGTTGTGGCAAGGGGGACGTGCCGCGACCCGGTGCATCAGTCCTCGCAGACGGAGCCGTTAGCAACCGACAGTAGGGCTGACCAAACAGACGGAATTGTCACAGAAAGCCGGGCGGAACAGACAGAGAACATAATGACAGACAGCAGGGCAGATCAAACTGAGCCAATTCCCACGAACAGCAGAGCGGATCAGACCGAATGCATCAATCTCTCGGCAACAAGTAGTCAAACCAACCCTCCCGCCAACACCCGCCAATCCGATACCCAAACAGACGCCCTGGAAACGCTGGACAATGGTCCTGCGGGAGTTCTCGCTGCCTCGCGGGTGCTCTTCGAAATGCAGAACAGTGGGGAGACTGCAAATGGGCCAGCTGTCCAGGATGAGAACTCCTTGGAATCGGTCCCCCCGACAAACGACAGATCTCCTAAATCAAAATATAAACGCCCCAAGAGGGCACACAAACGGTAATATGTCACACTGTGTGACAAAGACAATTTGCGTTTTCTGAGAATTTCAATGCATCTTAGGACAGATATCTCTAGGCGGGAATTTTAGTTGTTGTTATAAAGCCATGTCCCGAGTGCCAAATATATACCATAATCACGTGTGAAAGTTATTCAGGTTTTTGGAGAATGAATGTAGAGAATGGACACGGAAACAAGAATATATATCTATGACTAGTCATACAGGGTTTGTCGATTTGTAATTCTTAAACCAAGTTAGTGTATAAGTGTCTAGTGAAACATTGCTGCTACTGACCACGGAAAATAAATAAATAAATCATAATTTCTGAGAATTTCAATGCATCTTAGGACCAATGTCTCGAGCCGGTAATTTTAGTAGTTGTTATAAAGCCATGTCCCGAGTGCCAAAAGCATGGAGCGGGTGACGGAGTTGTTAACGACGTTCACAGCGGCTGAGAAATGAAAAATAATGTGTAAGTTTTTTGATGTAAGTACCCATGCATCCACCCAATGTACGTCTCATACTCCATTGAACAAAACTAACCAAGGAAAATCTCCAGCTCAAAAGAGAACCATTTCTTGGGGAGAAGACATGAAGGCAGCTGGTTAGGGAAGATGAAATAAATTACCTAGCATTTTCGCGTTCACCGCGTCCTTCAGCGGCGCACTCTTTTTCGTCCTTTGAAGATTGAGCAGGTGGCGGTGCTTGTGGGCAACAGAGAAGAGGGCCAGTTTTTCCTCAGCGGTGAACCACGGCAGCTTCTTGGCGTTGCTGGCTGTAGAAGTTGTGAAGACGTCCAGATTCTTTGGAGCTTTTGAGGATTTCACTACCTTAGAAGTACTTGACCTTGAAGGAGTAGGCGAGGCAGCCCTCTTCTTGGTTTTGGAAACTTTCTTGCCACTGACCTTTAATACCGATTTAGCCACTTGACTTAATTTGACGACTACTGGTTTCAACTGCTTGCCCCCTTTGTTAAGACGGTATTTCTTGGGCAGTGCCTCTTCCTCAACACTGGAAGTGGACGAAGAAGAGTCTGAATCCTCGGCATCTTGGTAAGTGGCGTCTCCGTCTGTGTCGTCATCCTCATATTCGGACGACTCCTCCGACTCCAAAACAACTTCCTCCTCCTCACCCTTCTTTCCATGTCCCTTTGCAACACTGCGGGGCATTCTGCAAGGGAATGTAGGGAAACCTGAGATTAACTTGAGACAAACTTTAGGTATCAGGGAACAATGAAGGGAAAGAAAAATGAAGACCATCCCTGCGACGAACACGCACAACATAGGTTGAGAAATTTATCCTTAAAGTTTCCCGCGGGCGGGAAACGTATTTACTTCATTATCGCCTACTTTGCGGGACGTAAAAGTGCTATAGAAGGCCTAATTTGCAGATTGACATGAAAAGACCTATACCCGGATGATCTCTGAACCTTATTTAGTCAACATATAGAGTGAAGTTAAGGTAGAACATCGATTAACCTACCTTAGGCTGGTTTTGTATCTTCGTTGGCGGATCCTGTGGTGTTCGAGAGGTTGAGATAAATTTCCGGGGTACGCCTTGGTCACGTGACCAAGTTGGGGGGAATCCCCAGGGGGGCCTTACATAAAGCTTGGGAATTATTCTCAAGTGGGACTTGAGACCAATTGCATTACAATTACACCCATATCCCCCCTTAGGCTCCATTTTTGGGTAATTCCTAAAAGTTGAGAAACATTCTCAGAAAGTTGAGACACTTATCTTAAAATTGAAAGTTGTTGGGAATGTTTCCTTAACTTAAGCGTTACATAACAAAACATTCCTTAAATTTTTTTGTTCCTTTCGAAAGTTGAGACCAATTATTTGTCTCAACTTCGGAGTTACCGGAACCGACCAAATGGTCGGTTCGCGAGTTTGAAAATTTAAGGGTAAATTCTTTTCACTTCGCACCTCGACCCCTTGACCTTTCCTCTATCAGGTAAGTAGATACTTAAACCTTTTCTTCAACCCAAACCATTTTCATATGTTGCATAAATTCATTCTAACATATTTTTCTCAAGCTTTGAAAATGACCATGCCAAATATGGCTGAAAATCGGGAAGTTAGGGTGAATTTTTTTTGGGGGAATTTCTCTTAAGGCGTCGCTGGTAATGGGCGGTCCTTAATTGGGGCAACCAGCGGCGAGTTTCTCACAATTTCGGCGGGATGGCCGACGAGGAGCTGGACCGGAACGGCCGTCGGCGCAAAGTCTACCTTGAACGACATAATCCCTTCCGAAAATGGTCGGAAGGTCGCTTTGTTAGGAAGTATCGTCTGTCCAAGAAAAGGGTCAAAAAGATTTCAAAGGACTATGGCGCATGGACTGACCGGACTAAGGGGAGCAAAACTGGTGGCGGCTTGTCATACATTGAGCAGGTGAGTCCTAAGTGGGTGGGGCATGTAGGGGGGTGTGGCACCTAACAGCTGTAATTGGAATTAACTCAATGATTTTCCTCCTTTTTGCCCCGACATACCTTACTAAGATTTGTTTCACAAGGGTAACCCTCGCCCTCTTACTGCCAGTAGTGGTATTTATTTATTCTTTTTTGTTTAACAGGTATGTCTGGCCCTAAGGTACCTGGCGACGGGGGCAGCCTTCAGCTGCATTGCCGAGACTCAGCAGGTGTCGGAGGCCACTGTCAGTCGGGTGGTGAATGACCTCTGCCTGTTCTTCTACCTGAACGCGGCAAAGTAAGTATATCTTTCCTTAGGTTTATATTTGAATATGTAATGAAAACAGATAGTGTAAAGAAAAAAAAATTAATCTTATGGTGTCGTCCTCGCTATTCTAGCCGGAAAATTAAATTTTTCACATTTTTTTCACCCAAAAAATAGGTACATCTGCTGGCCCCATCGGCCGCGGGACAAGATGGACAACGCAAGGGACTTTTACACGAAGCACAAGGCCAAGCCCTTTGTCTTTGGGTGTATAGACGGGACGCACATCCAAATCGTTTCCCCAGCCAAGACCGACTACCCTGGACCTCACCCCCCTGAAGGGGTCTATGTCAACAGAAAGGGGTTCCATTCGATCAACGCGGTGGTGAGTTGACGCTACTTATACCGATTTTTCGGAGCCTGTATATATGCGTAGTTAATCAAAAATTTTCAAGTTATTTCCCAAGTACTTGACCTTCACAGTGCTGGCATTGTGTACATATTCATGTTTGATTTTTACTTCATCCTTACTGTTTCAGGTGGTGTGTGACGCGCAGCAGCGTATCACCCACATAAATGCTTCCTATGCCGGGTCGGCGAACGACCAATACTCGTTCGCCTCCAGTCCCCTGTACGACGAGGCCGAGTCTGGGGAGTGGGGTGCCTTCTTCCTCCTTGGGGACTCAGGGTAAGTTGACAAAAAATTAACAATTACCAGTAGAAGGAATTCCAACTTTAAACTGATTGCTCTGCATAATATGCGAGTTAAGCTAAATTCTTTTACACCCTAAAAAAAATTACCTCACCAGCAGTAGTAGGCAGGAATTTGGTCTTTAAATTGAAATAAAGGGTTATTTGACTCAACCAACATTCCTACTTTTCACAAAATAGTAAGCAATCAAAGTTTTTCTTTTCGTCGTCAGATACACCCTCACTGACTATATGATGACCCCGTACGACAACCCTGTCGGCTGGAAGCAGAAGGCCTTCAACCGTTGGCACAGGTCTACTCGATGCCTCGTCGAAAGGACTATAGGAGTGCTCAAGCAGAGGTGGAGGTTAGAAATTAACCTAAAAATACATGCCTGCCATGTGTGATTGCATGTCCACTGTACTAGACATATTTCTGCATAGCATAAATTTATGTGGTCCTTATATTCGGTTGCATTACCTTCCAGATGCATCGACGGTAGTGGTGGCTACTTACACCATACCCCAGCGAAAGCCTGTCGCATCATAACCACCTGTGCGTGCCTCCACAATCTCGCGCTAAAGGATCGAACCCCACATCGCGATGCAGAGGATGATGGATTTGACCGGTATCGCCCACGTAGAGACCCACCCCGGGGACTGATTGACTATGAGCAGGGAGTCCCTGAGCCAGTTGCACGCGACCACAGGGACCACTATGTGGCAGCTCACTTCAACCGGGCGGCCGGTCACCCGGCACCGATCTAAAACCGATCTAAAACGTTCATGAACTAAGGGGGAAAAAGAAGACGGCAAGAGAGCATAATGGAAATATCTCTGTTTTATTTATAAAATAAATCTTAGTCTTTAGAAATATAGTAAGAAAGGTATATTTTATTTAAGAAATTTAACTTTGCATTTTACTTTAAGAACAGCGCTGGTGAAAAATTCTCTAAACTTTTCATTTTTTGACTTTAGGCAAGTGTTTAAAAATTAAGTTATTTAGTTGTCTTCTTCTGGCTCTTCCTCTTCTTCTTTCCCCCGGTGCACCTCACTTTGTCTGTGGGTAGGTCCGCTGTGTAGTTGGGAACGTCTTCCCTCTTGAAGTCCCACGCCTTCTCAGCGGCGTCAGCATATTTCTGTTGGGACTTCATCTTCGTCTTTGGTTTAAGCGGTACACCACTGCAACCAGGGATACCTGTAAATAAAGTTAGATAGATCTTGTAGTGGATGTTGGCAACGTCCACTTATTATGCCATGAGGTATTATCATGAATGATACACATTCCTTTACTGTTATTTTCACCCTGCAGTCATAACGAAATGTCATAATGTGATGTGCTTACCTACGACACCTTCAACACCCACATAGTCCAACATTGACTGTTCTGTAGAAGTCAGGTACATTTCGTCCGTGATGATTCCGCCGCCCGTCTTTACCAGAGCTCGTCGCAACTTGTTGTACTGTAATGTGTAAGGTAGTTAACATTTATATTTATTCAAGTTTGTATGTCCGCGCACATATTAGTCATGGACAGTTACTGTAATGTATTTGATCTCATTCATAGATAAGAAGGATTACTTTGCATGTCGACTAGGGAGTTCCTTTAAAAAAGTGTGAACGAGCAACGTGGTATTTCATACAGGAATGTTTTTAAACATGTTACACTACGCAGTGAGCGTCATTGTGCCTTTACCTTGTCCTTCACTTCCTTAGCGTAACGCGTCGCTTTGCCCTTACACTGTTCAACGTTCCAGCGGGTAGAACAGCGGTTGTTAATGTATTCTGGAACAGAAAGATGTATCATTTATCAAGTATGTAGCAAAAAGCATATCTGCAAAACCTTTCATATGTCAAGTTGTTTGCGATGGTGGTGTATTTGGTGCTATCTGTGATACTCTGTAAATGTCAAGTATAGTGATATTTGGCTACATAAATTGATTATTTAATAAAGATGTTCACCTGCTACTTCATTCCATGCTTTGTCTCTTCTGATTTTTCCACCCCCGCTCCCTTCAAAATTGCCCTTCAAGTACTTGCGGTGATGGTTAAGGGCCGCCACCAGCGCCTGGGTATCCTCTCGGCGCCAGAAGTTGACATGCTCCTGATCCCCAGTGTCCTCTTCCGGATCGTAGTCAAGGTCGGCCGTGTTTTCGGTAGCCTCCCTGGGTAGGGTGTGTGGTGCGTTAGGGTCAAAACTTGGGTCGGGCCCTTTACCCCCACTTATTTTCTTCTTGTGGCCGGGCAATTTCCTTTTCTTGGCCGGGGGGGACACCTGCTGGGGCGTCTCTTCCTCACTCTCGACCTGTGGGGGGTGTGCGTCCCCGTCCGACAACCAAGAGTCGTCACTCTCGCTTTCCGGCGTCACATCCTATTGGACCAAAGTAAGGGCAAAAGTTGAGACAAAAGTTGAGAATAATACTGCCAAATGGAAGTGTCGTTTTTCATGCTCGCTAGTTCAGTTTGAGCTTGTTCCTATGGGTCTATATGATCTTGAGTACTTTATGATTGATTCTGATATGTTGCACTCTACAAATTCCTTACCATATAGTCTGCATTTGCCATTTTGTTCCCTCAGCTTTGACTTGGGCACCTTTGTGTCACCCACGTGTATGACGTCAATTGCAGGTGTTTTCCGTCAGATGGCGCCTCGAATCACCTGTGGTTGGGATGTACTTCTCAACTTTTAGGCCTTTGTTTTTTAAAGTTTAGGGAGACTGAGAGCTGTATAGTTCTTTCACTTATAAAATCAATAGAACAATTTCTAGTTTAATCTATATTTTTATTTCTTTCATTACAACACTGCGGCAGAAACTGTTTCAGTCGCAATATGCATCAATATGAACAAATTACTTGTTATTACTCGAAATGTTAAATGCTAGGATTGTTTTGATGCACACACAACATGTTGAACGCTAGAATATATGGATATTCTAAAACCCACGTACACTATTAGACATTGCCGATCTTGTTTATTCTTTGCAAAAAAGGTTTGTTTTAATACACGTACAAGATGTCCTACACTATGAGTATTTTTCTTCTGGTCATTCATATTTAAAGAATTCTTTTATTATTAAACGATACTACCGTATCAAAGACCTAAACTTCCTATGTTTTATCCTAACTACAAAGTAGAACAATTATTTTTTACAGAACAGCACCCATCAAGTTATCAATATTAATCTGTATTAAGATATTCAGAATGTCAACTGTTAGCACCGATAACCGAAAACATTGGGGTTCTTACGACAACCAACAAGTTGGGCGGAATCATTGTTCATTAAAGCTGTGACCCACAATAAACTTCCTGAGATGTATCCTGGATTTTACTTCCATTTAACTGAGATGTCTCCTGAAGTTCAGTCTCTGTTTAACTCAGTAAGGGTTCATTTCCCGTTGCGCTTCCCGCCTTTCGCCTTCCGCGGCTTGTTCCGCGTCTTGGGTTTGTTCAGCACCTCCGCCTCCTCTTCATCCTCATGCTGCGCAGGCTCAGGAGGTTCCCTCTGCTGCCGGTTTTCTTCGTTACCTTTCACCGTGGAAAGGTCGAGAATCTGAGGTAGGGTTGACGATTGAGTGTTTGTGCGACTTGTGGGTAGGAGGGCCATCATAGGTGGGGGCGTTATAATGAGTTGGAGCTGTGGTAGGGTAGGTAAGGGGAGTACATTGGTCGGGATCGGTGAGGTGGTCGGTGCAGCCACAGTGGGCTGGTCTGCAGTAAGGGTAGGTAAGGCCGAGACCGTCGTGGTAGTTGGTGAAGTGCTGGTCGGTGGTGGCAGACTGCTGGGCTGCTCTGCAGGGAGAACTGCCTGCTGTGGCGTAGCCGGTTGGGTAGGTAGGGCAGTCGGGGTCGTCTGTGAAGCGTGGGGTAGAGTCGGAGGGGTAGCAGGCAAGGGGGGCAAGGCATTGTGGGTAGGCTCAGTCGTCGACGCCGTATGGGCAGTCTCCGTGGGCAGGGTAACAGTTGCAGACAGGCTACTGGTTTGCAGCTTTTCCTGTGGCTGAACGTCCACAGCTTGGGATATTTCTTGGGAAACTTCTTCTGTCGGAGTGACCTGCTGCTGAATCTCGGTGGTCTGCACCTCAACCAACGGCTGCTGGCTGATCGGTGGTGACTGCTGCTGAATCTCGGTGGTCTGCACCTCAACCAACGGCTGCTGGCTGATCGTTGGTGACTGCTGCTGGGGTGGTGGACGCGCAGGCACGATATCACCTGGCGGTAGAGTTAGGGCAGTTTGTGTCGCCATAGCACAGCCCACCCTGCGTGTGACATCCCCCAGGATACCCCGCATTAACTGCAGCTCTGAAAAAATAAAGAGAAAGGTAAATACCTTTAAACAGTTTTCGCTTTATAATTTTACATCTCTCCAGTTACTTGACATGTTCGTAATTCTACTGAAAGTAAACCAATTCTAAATGTGTATTGTCAGGTTCATTGCAATGGGACGGCCACCCAAAAATTCATTTTTTATTACACAATTTGTGTTAAGCGCTCACCTGAAGCCATGATCGCCTGGGTGTTTGCCGTCTGCGTGATTACCAGCCGTAATGCATCGGCCAGGTGCATCTCAGGTGAGTCTGGCCTAACTGCAGGCGCCGCAGGAGGGATGGAGTTTTCGGTGGGCAAGACACGCCGAGCAGGTACGAGATCAGAGTTGTGGCGAGTGGTAGCTGCTGCTTCCTTGGGCGCTTGCTTGGGTGTAGAGGCAAACAACTCTTCAGGGCAGCTCAAGTCAAGGCCTGAGTTTGAGGTAGGAGCGTCATCCTCGTCATTGGAGCCATCAGTGTCCTCTGCTTCCTCCTCCACTCGACGTCTCTTCGGGTCTGACTCCACGGACATGTCTGCTTCCTCCGCTTCCTCCTCCGGCTGTTCGTCCTTATCCTCGGTCATTTCATGGCTGCTGGTCTCACGTCTTTTCTTGGCGCGTACGCAACCTGCATGAAGGCAAAGGTAAGTATTTACATTTCGGATGACCTTGGGCTGAGAAATGACAGATATAGGTTAGGAATAATTCGCGTGAACTTGTAGATGAAACGACTGGAAGAATTTATCTTAAACCTGGAGATGAGTACGGCATAAAAGCTTAACTACTTTTTAGTCGGCACACTAGTAAAACTTACCAGCGATATTCTCAACAAGCTTGTATTTCAGGGCGAGTTTCTCGGTCTCATCTAAACCCTCCCCGCTAGGTATGGGGAGTCCCTTTGACACGTACTTGGCCAGTAACTCGTCGTTCTGTAAAGTAAAGTGAGGGAAAGAGCGATGAGGAATTACTCCACAAGTTTTTTCTGGTGATGTAAAATTGAAATAGTTGGAAGATAAAAAGATACAAAGACACAAAGATAGAACAATGACAATTAATGAAGAAAACACTTGAGAACTGAGTGGTAGTGAATGAAGATGACCCAGGGTTGAAAACGCACCTTAGCGCCGGCCTTCGATGGAAAAGTTGAGAGTTTTTTGAGCACCTGGTCCATGGAGCGGGTGACGGAGTTGTTAACGGCGTTCACAGCGGCTGAGAAATGGAAAATAACGTGTAAGTTTTTTGATGTAAGTACCCATGCATCCACCCAATGTACGTCTCATACTCCATTGAACAAAACTAACCAAGGAAAATCTCCAGCTTAAAAGAGAACCATTTCTTGGGGAGAAGACATAAAGGCAGCTGGTTAGGGAAGATGAAATAAATTACCTAGCATTTTCGCGTTCACCGCGTCCTTCAGCGGCGCACTCTTTTTCGTCCTTTGAAGATTGAGCAGGTGGCGGTGCTTGTGGGCAACAGAGAAGAGGGCCAGTTTTTCCTCAGCGGTGAACCACGGCAGCTTCTTGGAGTCACTGGCTGTGGAAGTTGTGGAGACGTCCAGATTCTTTGGAGCTTTTGAGGATTTAACTACCTTAGTAGTACTTGACGTGGAAGGAGTAGGCGAGGCAGCCCTCTTCTTGGTTTTCTTTGAAACTTTCTTGCCACCGACCTTTGATACCGATTTAGCCACTTGAGTTAATTTCACGACTACTGGTTTCAACTGCTTGCCCCCTTTGTTAAGACGGTATTTCTTGGGCAGTGCCTCTTCCTCAACACTGGAAGTGGACGAAGAAGAGTCTGAATCCTCGGCATCTTGGTAAGTGGCGTCTCCGTCTGTGTCGTCATCCTCATATTCGGACGACTCCTCTGACTCCAAAACAACTTCCTCCTCCTCACCCTTCTTTCCGTGTCCCTTTGCAACACCGCGGGGCATTCTGCAAGGGAATGTAGGGAAACCTGAGATTAACTTGAGACGAACTTTAGGTATCAGGGAACAACGAAGGGAAAGAAAAATGAAGACCATCCCTGCGATGAACACGCACAACATAGGTTGAGAAATTTATCCTTAAACTTTCCCGCGGGCGGGAAACGTATTTACTTCATTATCGCCCACTTTGCGGGACGTAAAAGTGCTATAGAAGGCCTAATTTGCCGATTGACATGAAAAGACCTATACCCGGATGATCTCTGAACCTTATTTAGTCAACATATAGAGTGAAGTTAAGGTAGAACATCGATTAACCTACCTTAGGCTGGTTTTGTATCTTCGTTGGCGGATCCTGTGGTGTTCGAGAGGTTGAGATAAATTTCCGGGGTACCCCTTGGTCACGTGACCAAGTTGGGGGGAATCCCCTGCGTGACGTCACAGTTTCTCGACCTTGAGGAAATATCTCCTAACTTAAGGAAAGAATTCCTTACCTGATTTATCTTTAAAACTGTCCTAACTTTTTTTGCCCTAACTTTACAGAAAATTTAAGGAAACATTCTTTTTGGTTGCGGAACTTTTTGGTACCCTTTATGTAAGGCCTAACTAGCGGTACCGCCAAAATTATTCCTCACACCCTAAGTTGCGGTCAATATTATTCTCTGCTTATGTAAGGCCCCCCAGGGGAGCTTTACATAAAAAAACGGTGTTTTTGGTCCCAACTTTTGTTGGGAACTCTGGATCCTGGGACAATCTCAAACTCGCCTTACAAAATGGGTGTTTTTTTTTTGTCCTAGCGGACAGGAATTATCCTATTTTTTTTGGGATAAATCCTGAAGAAATATATCCTTACTCATTTTGAGTAAGGACATATTTCCTTACTCTCCCGCAACTATGACGTCACAGGGGGGATTCCTCCCAACTTTGGGGGCATCCCCGGACATATGTCCTAACTTCAGCTTCCGGTCGACATCCCAACAGCGAGAACGCACGGAAACGAAAACTTTCCCAGAAGCAGGTAAGAGCTTAAATGGCTGAACAAAAACCTTTCCACCCGTTAATCATGTATTCCAACATCCCCCCGGTCTAACTTTTGTTACTCAAATATGGTAATTGGCACATTTACACCAAAAATACGGTGGTCCGTCTGAGCGATAATTGGGGGAATACGTTCATTTCGGGCGGGAAAAAGATGGGCATTATGTCCTATCTGTTATAGGCCGTAATACCATTGTTGTTCATCATTTATACACAATATTCTCTCACTAATACATCTTATTTCTGGTCCTAGACATGGCGCGTGGACATGCCAAACCAAAGAAAGATCACCCCCCGCCTCCACAACTAGTCTCTGAGAGTGACTCGTCCTCATCAAGTGAGGAAGAAGACGATAGCGACCGCGACCCTTCCTTCACGAAGCCAAAGACACACGACAGTTCAGAATCCTCCAGCTCCTCGGAGGAGGAGGAGATCCCCGCCAAGTACTAAGAAGGAAGAATCTAAAGGCAAACCTAACAAGCCCAAATCTAAAAAGGCTGCCCGTGTAGACCATCCCTCACCGGCCGCAAAACCTAAAAAACATAAGACTGCACCGAAAGCGCCCCCCCCCCCGAGTTGGAGGATTCCACCGATTCCGAAAATAAGAAATCGTGGTGGACCGACCAGGAGAAAGTCGCCTTATTCACTGTGGCACACAAGCATCGCAGGCTGATGGCCGAGCACACGAGCAAGAAAAATGCATTGAGAGAAAGAGGCGGTGAAAAACAAGATGCTTGGTAAGTGTCTACCATGTCACAGTGATATATTTTTTCACCGATTTAGCACCTGTATTACAATGGGTCATGGTTAGGAATTCCAGTACTGGGAGAAATATCCTGTAATTTATCCCGTAGGTGTCGCATAATTATTAGAAGGACAATAGTACCCTGACCACATGTTCCCCATGTAAAGTTTTTCTGTCTTGTAATACTATCTTCTTCCTCTTCAGTGGCCGTCAACGCTGTTAGCAACACAGGCGGTAGGTCTCTCGAGCAAGTGATGAAGAAGTTTAGGACTTTCCCGGGGAAGGCCGCACAGAAGAATGACGAACTCCTGAAGCAGTACATCAACAAGGGGAAGCCAGTTCCACCAGGCATGGGCCTAGACGAGGCGGAAAAGCTGTGTCTCAAAGCTAAGCTTAATGTCGGAGAGATAGCAGGTGAGTTTACAATATGTAGGCACTTTGTTCCCCACTTACTACCATAACTCACTCAGTAGATATATATATATTTCTTAAAGGCATTATTCCCTATCCTTACAGGACCGTGAACGGCAAAATGGAATTTGGGCCATTTGCTAACCATGACTATTCGGTTTTATCTTTTTTCCTATAGGCCTAACTCGCTCACACAAGCATACCGGTAGCAAGAACAGTGCCTTGGTTGCGGAACAACCTATACCCTCCACCAGCAGCGACGTCCGGCCCACCAAAGAACACAAGACAGGCAAGGCACGGAAGGAACGGAAGGAGGAGGTCGTACTCAGTGATCCAGATGACCATGACGATGACGACGACGATGATGAGCCCCCCTGTAAGCGCGCAAAAAGTGACGAGCCCGTAGAGGAGACCTCCGGGGTATGGGACAGCACCAACGACCATGGCAACGCGGATGAGCAGGAGGACGAGACTGCTGTGGATATAAGCAACGTCAGTGAAGGGGACACCCTTCTCTGCAACGAACAGGAGGAGGACCTCGACGACGACCACATGTCCTCGACCCCCATAGACAAGTCTCGCCAACTGACAAGACAACAGGCTTTCACCCGGGTGCTACACCTGGTCCAGTCTGCCCCTCCGCCCACCCGGCCGGATCAAGGTCAAACAGCACGGCCCCAGGACCCAGAGAGTAACCTCGCCGACGCCCTCCGGATCGCCATCGGCCAGACAGCGAATACACAAGCATTGATAGCAACCGGTTAGTACCTATACCTAACATTATTTACACATTAAAATCAATGAGTAGAAGCTGGCTATAGGCCCATCACTTGGAGACGTATATCCCAAATTATTGAATGTTATGACTCTGCATGGCACATATTCCTCATTGTTTACTTTTTGGGAATTTATTCATGTTCAAGAAACAAATAATAGTCCTCAACCCTCTACTCGAATAAAATATATGTTGATCCACAAACGGTTCTTATATTTTTCAGAGCTTCAGACTGTGCGTCAAATTCTGGACGTTGTGGCAAGGGGGACGTGCCCCGACCCGGTGCATCAGTCCTCGCAGACGGAGCCGTTAGCAACCGACAGTAGGGCTGACCAAACAGACGGGATTGTCACAGAAAGCCGGGCGGAACAGACAGAGAACATAATGACAGACAGCAGGGCAGATCAAACTGAGCCAATTCCCACGAACAGCAGAGCGGATCAGACCGAATGCATCAATCTCTCGGCAACAAGTAGTCAAACCAACCCTCCCGCCAACACCCGCCAATCCGATACCCAAACAGACGCCCTGGAAACGCTGGACAATGGTCCTGCGGGAGTTCTCGCTGCCTCGCGGGTGCTCTTCGAAATGCAGAACAGTGGGGAGACTGCAAATGGGCCAGCTGTCCAGGATGAGAACTCCTTGGAATCGGTCCCCCCGACAAACGACAGATCTCCTAAATCAAAATATAAACGCCCCAAGAGGGCACACAAACGGTAATATGTCACACTGTGTGACAAAGACAATTTGCATTTTCTGAGAATTGCAATGCATCTTAGGACAGATATCTCTAGGCGGGAATTTTAGTTGTTGTTATAGAGCCATGTCCCGAGTGCCAAATATATACCATAATCACGTGTGAAAGTTATTCAGGTTTTTGGAGAATGAATGTAGAGAATGGACACGGAAACAAGAATATATATCTATGACTAGTCATACAGGGTTTGTCGATTTGTAATTCTTAAACCAAGTTAGTGTATAAGTGTTTAGTGAAACATTGCTGCTACTGACCACGGAAAATAAATAAATAAATCATAATTTCTGAGAATTTCAATGCATCTTAGGACCAATGTCTCGAGCCGGTAATTTTAGTAGTTGTTATAAAGCCATGTCCCGAGTGCCAAAAGCATTTGCAAGTCAAAGGTTTATGGAGAATGAGTGTAGAGAATGGACACGCAAACAAGAATTTATATCTATCACTAGTCATACAGGTTTTGTCGCCTTGTAATTCTTAAAGCTAGTTAGTGTATAAGTGTTTAGTGAAACATGGGTGCTACTGACCACGCAAAATAAAGAAATAGATCACAATCATTGGCCTAACTTGTTGTTCTATCGTGTAATAATGAAGGCAGAAGGAGGGGGGGCATTTCTGATGATATCTTTAGCAAAACGCTATTCCAAACCATCCTAAACAAATTCATATAGTTGGGAAATATCTCCTAAAAAATATGTTTTACACGCCACCTAGTGGGAATCCCTGTCGAAATGACGTCATAGTCGGTCTTCCCCACGGCGGCAAAATGTGACAGGGAAACCTTGAAATGGCTTCAAACTACGATCTGGTAAGGCGGCTCCTCTCTATACATGGTCAATTATGTACCTGGTGGTCTCTAGCATCTGGAGGAAGTCTAAAATACACCGTTTTACGTTGAATTGTGGTATTTTTGGACATTTTAATAATATTTGCCTTTTGGGACATTTGTCCTAACATTTGTCCCAAATTCTCACCTTTTGTCCTCTTGTACAATCAGGCAAGTGAGAGTGACGATTCTTGGGAGGCGGAGCCTGAGCAGGACGTAGAACCGCCACCAAAGAAGAAGAGGGGGAAGAAGGCTGTTGTCGATGTCTCTGTGGAGGATGCCGACCCCGGGTTTGACCCTACAGCCCACACCCTACCCCGCGAGTTAACGGAGGCCGACATTGAGCGGCCTTTCGATCCTGAAGACCTAGGGGACCTTGGCAATCATGTAAATTACTGGAGGGAGCAGGACACAACGGCCCTGGTTAAATGCCTGAACCACCACCGTAAGCTGCTGAAGGGGAACTTCCAGGGGAGCGGTGGCGGGAAGGAACGGCGTGATGCAGCCTGGGTAGAGGTAGCCGGTGCGTATGATTTTAAATTGCTTTTAATAAATAGTAAGTTCCCTCACATGAAAGGCCACTTATGCATATCTCCCTTTGCTACTGTTATCAGCATCATGAGCTACTTTTATTAACTCATTCTCGGTTATGACAGACTACATCAACAAACGCTGTGGCACTCGATGGAATGTCGAGCAGTGTAAGGGGAAGACGACGCGGTACACCAAAGAGGTAAAGGACAAGGTGTGTATAACGGCACTAACTTTTTATTTCAACAACAAAATATCTCTAGGATAAATACATACTTCGGTTAACCCCAACCTCGAATGGTTTAATACATGGCTTACAATACTTTAACAATTGTCACATCCTATTTACCGACCAAGTGGTAAAAAAATTATGTGAGTAATAAAATGAAACATATGTCTTCTTCTGCGTTTGCAGTTCAACAAGCTGCGTCGAGCCATCTTGAAAACCGGTGGCGGCCGCATACGGGACGAGGAATACCTCACTGCGCAAGAGCAATCAATGCTCGACTATGTTGGCGTGGAGGGCGTCGTCGGTATGTATTATACTACTTCTTCCACGAGCTCTTAATTTAATAAATATCAGATCAGCAGTTGCGTCGAGGCGTGGCTAAAGAAAAGGTCAAAGATCTCAATCTAACTAAGTACCTACTATGAGAGAACCAGCTCAATAGCATACATCCTTCTTGACCTGAAATATCTTGGTGTAACTCAGTACCTACTATGAGACTAACATACATCCATCTTTATATGTCACAGGAATACCGGGCTGCAGCGGAGTACCGCTCAAACCTCACAAACGGATGACGAGCATGAAGAAGTTTGAGGAGAGCGCTAGAAAGGCTTGGGACTACAAACGGGAAACGATGCCCGACTACTCGCTCGACCTTCCACAGGGCAAGGAATTGTGCACGGGGGGCCGAAAAAAAAAGGCCAAGAAGGCAGACAAATGACTTTTCAAGAAAAAACTAAGGAAATTAAACCAATGATTAATTTTTACCTGTAATATACTCGTATGACTATTCATGGAAAAGCGATGGAAATTAAACGAATGATATATTGTTACCTATAATATACTGCTAGGGAAAATGCCAAAAGTTATGTTAATTCTTGAATAAATTTAGACACCAAACACAATCCATGGCTGTTATGTTTTTCACTGCTGTCGGGGTGCCCGGCGGTTGAAGTTGGCCGCTACATACTCGTCCCGGTGATCGACAGCCTCAGGGTCAATGTCTCCTTGGTTGTGATCAACGGGGCCGAGTGGGGCAACGCGTACGGGCCGAAACCTGTCGTGGCCGTCATCTTCAGCGTCACGATGGGGGGTCCTGTCCAGGACAGCAAGGTTGTGAAGGCAGGCACACGTAGTTATGATGCGACACGCCTTCTCCGGGGTATGGTGCAGGTAACCCCCGCTTGCGTCGATCACCCTAAGAAAAAAAAGAGGACAAATATTATAAAATGCATCCCAGTCATGCATTTTCCCTAACCTGAAGTTACCTCCATCTCTGCTTCATGACCCCTATCGTCCTCTCAATGATGCACCGTGTCGACCGGTGCCATCGGTTGAAGGCCCTCTGTCTCGGTCCACGCGGGTTGTCGTAGGGTGTCATCATATACTCCTTTAGGGTGTAGCTAAAATATTAAAGGAATTCATAAAATAAAGTCCCAAACTATTAGGGGAAAGAAATCCTGAAAATTATATAGCACCTACATATGCAGTCACTTGAAATATTACCAAATAACGTCACTCACCCGGAATCACCTAACAGGAAGAAGGTCCCCCAGTCACCACTCTCTGCCTCCTCGTACAGGGGGCTGCTAGCAAAGGAATACTGGTCGTTGGCTGACCCCGCAAACGACGCATCGATGTGTGTGATGTATTGGTCAGCGTCACACACAATCTGCAAAACAAGCAATGAAAAAAATTATGAAAACAATAAGAATTATGTCTTTTCCTAAAGATGTTCTTGTCACACTTGATATAAAATCTGAGATGGGGATGATTACAAGACTTGGTCCTATGTAGAAGATAAAGAGAAATATGTCTTTTTAGTAGTTTGACTTACCATGGCATTTATAGAGTGAAAACCTTTACGGTTGACGAATACACCCTCCGGAGGGTGAGCCCCCTCGTACCCGTTCTTCTTGGGTGCGATGATTTGTATGTGGGTGCCATCTATACACCCAAACACAAACGGATGTTGCTTGTGTTTCTGGTAGAAGTTAGCTGCCTTTCCCACCTTGTCTCTCTGTCTGTGTGGCCAGTGGATATAGCTGTAAAAGTAATATTCACATAAGATTCAGCCGCTGTCATAGTTAAGCAAAATAAGACAAATAAAGATGACACAAAAGTATGGGAAATATGGTGGGAAGGGTATGCTCATTTTGCCCAAGGAATTAGGCAAATTAAAAGTAAAGGGCAAAACTTACTCGGCAGCATGTAGGTAGAAGAACCACGAAACGTCGTTCACCACCCTGCTGACTGTCGCCTCTGAGACCTGCTGGGTCTCCGCGATAACGCTGAAGGCAGCGCCGGTTGCAAAATACCGCAGGGCCAGACATACCTGTGTAGAAGGAAAGTAGCAATTATATATGGGCAGTAGAATATATCCTATTTTCAACCATATAGTGCACTATTCAAAAAAACATAGAAAAAGTTTTAAAAAAGTCAGCAATTAGAACTGACGTGAAAAAGATGTACATGCACTACCCTATGTACAAATAGCATGATAATAGCCCATTGCATATCAACCTTACATGAGGTAAAAGCTCCAAATCATTTGGCTCACCTGCTCAATGTAGGAGAGGCCTCCCCCTACCCTGCTGCCTTTTGTCCTATCCGTCCACTCTCCAAAGCGTTTGGCTACCCTCTTCACTCTTTTCGTAGAGAGACGGTACTTGCGAACGAAGCGGCCCTCCGACCACTTCCTATAGGGGTTGTGGCGGGCCAAATATACCTTTCTTTTGCGACCGTTCCGATCGAGATCCGCCATTATCGCGCCTTTTGCTCGGAGCAGATCGCTGGTTCTTTTAATTGCCCCCCGCCAATTACCAGCGAGGGGCAAAATAATTATGTCCCAACTTTTGTCCCCACCCCCCCGAACCCCCTTTTTCGACATGGTCTCAATCAACCCAAGAAAAACTATACAAAAAATGCATCAAATATTCCACCATCAAAGGAAGGTGGAAAGAAATGATTAACCCCCAACATATCTGTTACATGCAATTGAGAATACATCAGAAGCTAGTGGAAAAGGTATTTATCCCAAATTTAAAAGTTGCGAGAACCAACGGTTTGGTCGGTTCTCGCAAATGGCTGTTTGGGACAAAAAAAGGGGACAAAACCGAATTTGAGACATAATTTTGTTCCTGTATTTGTAAATTGAAAGGGAAAAAGATGGGACCTTTGTCTCAAAGTTGGGAATATTCCCAAAATTCTTAGATATCCCAAAATTTGAGGACAAAGGACAAATGATTTTGTTATGAAACCTATTTTGTCCCAAATCGCCTAAAGAAATAAATCCTTTCCTTTATGTAAAGGGCCCCTGCGTGACGTCACAGTTTCTCGACCTTGAGGAAATATCTCTCAACTTAAGGAAAGAATTCCTTACCTGATTTATCTTTAAAACCGTCCTAACTTTTTTTGCCCTAACTTTACAGAAAATTTAAGGAAACATTCTTTTTGGTTGCGGAACTTTTTGGTACCCTTTATGTAAGGCCTAACTAGCGGTACCGCCAAAATTATTCCTCACACCCTAAGTTGCGGTCAATATTATTCTCTGCTTATGTAAGGCCCCCCTGGTGCGGGCTCAGCCATTATTTCTCCAGAGATAAGGGCCGACGGGAGAGATAAGGGCCACTGCCGCCTCTCTGCACCTCCAAGGGCAAGCATTGACTATAATCAGCATAACTCTATGGGATTCAGCAATGCCTAGTCCTGAGAGGAAGTTCCTGCAAAAATGCTCATCCTTACAGCTAGCCATAACCACGTTTGGCCTTTCTCAAAGGGTTGATAATGTCCAAGTCAGAATAAGGGGACTGCCAGCAGAAACATGCTTAGATACTGCATCACAGCAATGCAGATGGTCATCCATTCCCCATGTATCTCCCAGAAGTGCCAGTCCCAGCACAGAATGTACACAGTAGACAAAGCCTTTGATTGTTCCTATTTTCATTAAGCTGGTTGCCTACCTTGTATCTAGAGTAACTAGATTTACCCCTTAACTTACCCTATAGGTATCATCCTCAACCCAAAGGCCAAAACACAATCAGTCAATTAGAAATAGACGTAAAATTAATTAGATTCTATTCCATAATATCAATCAGATAATTTGCCAATTATCAGAAGTAATTTTGACATAGTGACATTTTGACATACTGCACATTATGCTAAGATTCTGGATCATTTTCTTATGAGCCCTTTACCTACAACATTAGATTGAAAGAGCCCTTCTGCCCATATATGGCGGGATCAGTTAAATCCTAAAACTGATGCTCTGGTAAGCAGGCAAAGTTTCTGTGTTAATGTACTTGAGTATCCATGAGGCTGCAAGGTACATTTTTATCATCATGTAACATCATCAGGATATCCTCTCAACTCCTGGAATCCATTGCCATGGGGGATGGCAATAATCTATAGAGGAGAAGTTGTTGATAATGTCTATTTGTTTCCCTGTATATATACTCATGCTTTATAAAGCTTTTCTTTCTTTTACTTGGATAGTGTCAATGCATTTAGGTGTGCGTGAGGCTACGAGTAACACACTATTTCTTTCATACTAGATTTGGCTTTTCTTCTCATCTAGAGGTGGTTTTTACCATGGAGAATCCTATCTGTAGAGGGGATGGTGTGGATCATACCTACCGTATTCGACGTAATAAGCGCCCTCCCCCTAATAAGCGCCCCCTTTTTCAGATTTTCCCCCAGATTTTTAATGTGTTCCTCCGATTTTGTTACTGATTTTCAAACCTGTATGTAACATGGTGCACTTCACACCTGTGCAGGTGTTAAGGCCAAGCTAAATATGAAGTGACAGGGGTGTGTAGAAGCCTTGTAGAGGCAACTGAGGCCTGCATACAACAGCCATGGGGGGCGCTTATTAGAATGATTATTTGAGGCTGATTTTCCCCTTAAAATAATCTTTTAAGCGCCCAGGGTGCTTATTACGTCGAATACGGTATATGCATTTCCTCTATCAACTCATGACAACATGACAAACACATGCATATCAACATTATGGACAAATACATGACAACATGATGAACACCTGCATGAAAGCATGATGGACATTAGAAAGATAGATCAGGGATTTATGCGTGACTCATAGATCCAGGACGAAATGGCTTTTACTTTTTAACTGGACATTCTGCCTGCACTGTTGTCTTAATAATCTGATTTACACCCAACACTTTATCATACACACATTATTGTGAGTTTACAGTGCAGGATCGTACACACATTTATGCGAGTTACTCGCTGATTTCTAGGCTGATTCTGGTCGATTTTTGACCCCCTGTGGTTTATCAAAACGTTGGTACAATCCCGCGATTTTTTTCTGACGGTGGTCTATGGCACATTATATCTACATATTTTAACTCTTCCTTTACCGTACACACATTATTGTGAGTTTACAGTGCAGGACGGTACACATAGTTTTGCGAGTTACTCACCAATTTTCGGCAGATTTGGCAGACTTTTGACCCCCTGTGATTTTTCTGACAGTGATCTATGGTATATTGTCTCTTCATCCATTCTTACATACATTCAGTATTTTGGAAATACTGGCCATCTCAACTCATATGAGATTTAACTCATCTTTGACATGATTTGACCTATACTTAAGGCAAAAAAATCATGAAAACTGTCAAAGAATATTGGTTTAGGGTGAGAAATAGTTTTGTCCAAATTTTCATGCTGAAAAGGATGGTGCCAAAACTTTAGGTATATTTTAATGCATTTAATGGCCTAAATTTAAGTTTGCCATTGCAACATATACAGTACAAAAGCTATAGTAAATTTCAAATATGGCTTTATCTTCCTAATTATAACAATTGAGGGTATCTTACTTTCTGGTTATTTGGTACTTTTTATTTTGTCATAAATGTACTTCTAGTTTGAATATCTACAAAATTCTTTTAGTTTCTATTAAGTCAACACCCACACTCCAATATCCCATTAAAAATTCATCTGAAAAAATTTTGGGCATCTCAACTAGGACACGATTCAACTAATTTTTTATATTGTTTGAGCAATAATTAAGACAAAAATCTTGAAAAATTTCAAAAGAATATTGTGCATCTGGTGAAAAACGTTTATGTTCAATTTTTCATGCTGAAAGAAGATAGCACAAAAAGTTTAGATCTATTTTTATGCATTTTGGCATAAATCTAAGTTGCAATGTCGACATATACAGTTAAATATGTTATATCTAATTTCAAATAGGGCTTCATCTTCCTAATTGGGACACATGGGCGGTTACGTTCTGCCCACTGGGCACAAAATTCAGTTCAACATTGAATCAATGCTTAATCAACATTGAATCAACATTTACAACCACCTTTCAATGGTGATTCAATGTCCTGTGCCCACATTATTAAATACTGTTAATTTTGTCATAGGATGTTTACCAAATTCTTTCAGTTTCTTAAAGGTTAGGTCATCTCCTTCATCCCAATATCCCATTTGAATCTTATCTGAAAAGATCTGGTTTTGGGAAAGGTGTCTTTATGTGGAATCTGGTTAAGGAAGAGTTATAAAAGTGGCATGTGGCCAATGATGTGGTCACAATTAGAACATGTGCTGGAGGCTTCAGGCAAATCCTTGGACCCGGATGATACTCAAAGAGTTGTCACATTCATCAAATCCCTTGCTGAGACACATGCCAATGTTCTTCTAGGCAGGATACCAACTCTCAAAAAAGTTGATATACCAATTCTCCCCTCCTCTGACACCAAAGCTGACATTTACAGGTTTTATGAAAAGCCATGGTGGATGTCCAGCAGAGGGCAGTTGCTCTATCTGCTTTCAGGAAAGCTCCTCCGAGGAATAGTTTGTGCAGGGCCTATGACTGACCTCTGCTGGGAGTGTCAGATGAACAACAGGGACATCCACTGGTCTAGCTGCTTCCCAGAAGAGGTCAAGCAGGCAACCACATCATTTACAGGTAGTAGGGAAGGAATGGGCTACTTACAGCAGCTAGTAAAGAAGGAAAAGGAGGATTATAAAGCAGCTGATTGTAGACCCCTTGGCCCTTATCCATCATGTAGTACAGACTATCGGGTGCATGTTAGCTTTGACCATGTCCAGCAAGTGGTACTGTTCAGCCCCTACTTATGACTAGAAAGACCTTTCTAGTTCCTTTCAGCAAGGCAGTGAATGGCATTAATATGTTATTGGGGCTTGAAAAATAACCCATTGCAATTATGCATTGTAATGTAAAGTAACCAATGGCTGGCACAAAAAAACAACTGAATGGTTTATCAGGGAGGGAACCCTGTGAAAATGTGCCTCTGTTGGGACTGGAACCGACAATCTTCAGACTACATGTCAGCTGCTCTACCAACTGAGCTAGGGAGCCAGTCAGTTACAGTACTATGTACTAGGCTTTAGAAAAGATCTGTCTTGATTGTTGACCTCACGGATTTCAAATCCCACAATAGGGACCTTAGCAATGTAGACAATTAAACGTAGACGTATGTTCTGATGGTAATATAACATTTTCTTGTACTACTAAAAAACTAGTCATTTATTTGTATTTTGTATCATGCCTATGAATGAGACCAGTGTTCAATGAAAACCAGTGCGGGTTCAAACCCCACATGATCTCATGGAATCGGATATAAAAAATAAAGTAAATTTCTCATTTAAAGATGGACATTTAACATTTTCTTGCTGTACTATGGATGTGAGAAAACATCCTTGAAGCTGTAGAATATGGTACATAACCGCTTTGACTGCACCTCCGAAGTTGTGTACCATATTCTAGGTTTCAGCGGAGGTTTTCCATCACATATTCTACTGTATACTGTATTAAACATGCAGACAACTAGTTATACTACAAGCTTTAGGTGGCTTGAACTCACAAGTCACTGTTGCAAGTTTTTATTGAATTGAATGGCGAAAAGCTTGCACAATCATAGCAGTTAGCAATAAAGAATATTTCAATAAAACTTACAAATATGAGAATTTATTCCAATAAAAACACTAAAGAACATTCTATAGCTGCTTATAGGTAGCAGCCTTGTGATCAATGCAAATCATTACGGTGACTAGGCTTTATGACCTGACTGCATTCATGGTACAGGGCATACTCAAGAATCAATGCCGTGTTACACTGGAACAACCCAAAGCTCATTCACACAGCCTAGAACCTACACCTATTGGTTACAGTGTGGCATTGTACCCCAAGCAGGTGTATTCCCTATAGACAGCTGGTCATTGGGGATATCCACAGTGACTTGACAGGTGGGCAGGAGTTTGACAAAGCAGGTCCCTGTATCATGACAACTTATGGTTTGCTCAGCTGGTAGGTAGTGTGCTGGAACGGGTTTGCTCTTTAATTAAGGGCAGTCTAGTACATTAAAGCAATAGTACATTAAAGCCGTTATCATCATGATACATAAATGCAACCCTGGCAAATAACTTTCAAGGGCTGCATTCAAGCACCATGTGGGCCTTAAGGGCCTTTACAGTCCTGAGCAGTCAACATGGCAATTGAATGCAGACCTGTTCAGTAACACACCAGGGCTGTATGTGTGCCCGCAAGGAGTAGAGCACATTAATGCCCTCTGCAGCAATCTAAAGGGTTAACAGCTCACACATATATATAAGGCACATACCAGCATTCATCAGTAACCTGCTCTCACACGTGTATGGTGAGTGACAGCATCCCCAAATTTACACTAGTGTTAGACAACATAAAAGGCTAGCCTGTAACACTGATCCTCTCATTTCATCTTCATTTAATATATTACTTTTTATCCTATAAAGAGGTGCGCAATATTACACAATCTGTCACACTATGATAGCCACACACCCTCATCACTTCAATGCACGAGGTGCTACCCTGCTGGTACAAGGGCTTCAACCCTGAGGTAGTCACAAAGACTCTCAGCCAATCAGACTGTGAGATGCCTGTAGTTGCCTGATGGGTGACCTTGAAGTAGAAGGTGGTGGTACCTTCCAGGGGGTAGGTGGAGACGTCCACCTTCATGGTGTAGAAATTGGAGTGTTGAGTTTTCAGGGTCATGCAGGTGGTCAGGTCTTCATCTTTCAGCACTTTAACAGAAATTTTGTTCCGGTTCTGATGTTTCATCTCAATTTCATAAATTACTGAAATGTACAGTGGCAAAGAGAGTCAAGTCAAAATAAAGCCAGACGCAAGTATATCTCTTTCAAATAAGGCTAGACACAGGTTTGATTATAATAATTCAAATAATAAACCTTCTCATGATGTCTGACTTTGAATTGACTCTCATTCATATCTAGATAATCTGATTCAATGCTTTTTGAATTTCCCTCAGACTTCACTCATTCTAGTTAAAGCATATATATATATCATGGATTTATAACTTTTTTATATTATACATAGAATGTAACTTTGAGAAGATTTCTAGGAATATTCCAACCCCTTTTAATATCTATAACTTACCTTTGCAGACGTACCCATTTCCTATGTAATCCATCTTGCAGGAACATGTAAAGGAGCCGTACGTGTTGGTGCACAGGGCATCAGTGTGGCAGTTATGTGAACCCTCTGTACACTCATTTACATCTGTAAATTTATCCATTTTTTGTTTAAATTTTTCTTATTCATTTTCATGATTTTCAACAAATTTGTATATTGCTTAGTACAGCTTTGCTCCAGACAATAACTTGTTTGTAGAAAGATCTGCATTGCCATAGTAGACATAATTTGCCATTATGTCTAGCTATGCTGGTGAAAACACATCAATGAATGCTAAAAGTGCTAGTAAGGGGAAAAACTGGCTTTATCACATAGAATTACATTCAGACTTAAAAGTTTACAGGTCACAGAGTCTTTTAATGCACTACACCTCATTAGGATAAGGGGGTCAGGAGGGCCAGAAGGGCCAAATAAATATTCCAGCTTAATTTCAACTTTCAAATTCAAAATGTTAAAGTCAATTCATTTTGAAAACTCAAAATGAATTTTTTTACCAAAAATTTGACTTCATGGCATTTTCAAAGTGTTAATTCAAAATGACAAAATGGTTTCAGTTTGAAGACCTAACTTCCAAAGGCACAGTGTCAATCTGTCTGCAGCCTTTGAGGGGATGTTTTTAGCATTGAGTATGGTGTCAGAGAGCCAGAGTAGACCAATAGTCAGGTGGTAGGAGAGTGAGGAGAAGGGGGTGGGTAGTATGAGGGTGAGGGATTAAAATACATGCCGACTAAGGCAGTAGTAGGGAAGTGGGGAATAAGGGTTTAGGGGAATTAGGGAATGAGGTAGTAGGGGAATAAGGCAATACATCTTTTGTGCAGACTTTTTTATGTAACTTAACTCTTTTCACAGGATGTATTTTTTTCCCAACATTGGACATATTTGCATTTTGTGAAAGTTTCACCAAATTAGATATGCGACTCTTTCAGAAAATCGAACTACAGCATACTCTGTCGATTCCACTACTACCCACTACCTGACTACCCTTCTACCTTATTCTGCATTATCTACTTCCTAAGCCTCCTAACTACTCCTTATTTTCCTCATTCCCAAGCTCCCGTACTTAAGCTACCCCCAAATTCTCACTCCATAACTGCCTTATTCTCTAGTGTCCTACTCCCTTGTCATCCTACTTCCCACTCTCCTACTCCCCCGGTCCTCCACTCCCCTTCTCCCTTATTCAATTCACTCTCCTACTCCCTCATTCACCATCCCCTCCCCTGCAGTCCACTGTAATGGATACATCCTGGCCACAAAGACCCAAATTGCATAAAACTTTATGGGATTTGACACATTGTACTTGTGCCAAGAGTCAAGTGGAGCTGAAATCTGAGTGTTTGGAGATCAATAAAGAATCCATTAATGTTCAGCTCAAATATTGTTTTTTATGGGTACCTTCCATGGAAGAAATCAATCATGTTAACAATGTGTCTTCAACTAGATAGTTGGCTTCTGCATTATTAATCATTTAGACTATCCTAAAAATATGGTGTTCCCCGCCCAAACCATTCATCTTGGCTTTTATTGCCAAGTTATATTATTTCAAGTAATCTCAAATGTATGCGCATATCAAATGCAGTCATGTTCATGTGATCTTTTCGGTAATATCATACCGGTATACAAAGCATAAAGAACTAACATAGTATATGATAGTAAGCATATTAATCAAATAAATAGGTTTTAATCAGGCATGATCATGTAAATACTCTTGAGTATTTGTCTTCAGCATATTTCCACCTTTAAACAACGTTGGACTTCACTCACATGTATGTCATACATTGTAAACATATATCAAGAAACATGATCGGCAGTAAAAGTTAAAGTAGTTCAAAAAAAATAAATTAATCCAAATGTATACTTGTAAATAAAAGCGAGGACTGTATGATTTGACTCCTGAACTGAAGAGCTAGAGCCTTATTTCTTAATTAACTTATTAACAAATTTACACTATTATTATTATTGCACTAAAATGACATTAAGTTGTTAAGTGGTTTTCCAGTCTTTGCAAAAACATGCAGGACAGTGGCAATGTCCTTCTAAAATGCCACCGGTCCAGCAGATTTACAAGCATAGCAGGACCGAATGTCCGATCTCATGTTGGGCTTTTCTGAACTAGAAGAAGGCAGTTGAAATATGCATGTCAATAAATTGTGTAAAACTATATCTATTCTGATTTTGCCATAAATGTTTACAAATACATTGTATTTTTAATGGGAAAAAACTCTTTATACTTAAAATGCAGATATGTGGGTATCTGGTCCTCCAAATATGTTGCCGGTCCTTCAACATTGAAAATTTGCAGGACCGAATGTCCTGAGGGATGAAAAAGTGGTCGCAAAGACTGGTTTTCCATGCTTAAAACTGATGCATTTGGTATCACCTTTTTTGGTGAAAATTCCTCACCGTCAACCCGCCTAATGTTTAACTCTCTACCACAGTGACAAGTCACTGAGGGAGCTATCCATCGAGCCCAATGTGGGAGGGGAGTGTTTTTCAGCAAATTCTTTTTAAAACTGTTGCATTAAAGTGTTTAATGGATTTCAATGCATACAAAGACAAAACTCCGCGCACATCATAGTTCACGAGTTGAAGCTGGGTCATATCACACGATGCCGAAGGCTAAGTGTGGTATGACCCAGCTTCAATGAGTAATGTATGATGTACATGTACGTTAATAAGTGGGGTTTTGTGTTTATTACATGGCCCTACTGTCTTTAAATGAAGAAAATCAACAAATTTGGAGGCCATGGAGTATGGCTACACCATACTCCATGGGACATGGAGTACGGAGCTCCCATAGGCTTAGCATAGAGAAGGCCGTATCACCGGTAATAATGTAGAGAATTCAAAGGATAAATAAGGTTCGTCCTAGCATAAAAATGTGGTCCCTGGGCATGTCTGATACTATCTGGGGCCTGTTCTAGCATTAAAACGTGGTGCCTGGGTCTGTCTGACATTACCTTGGGCTTATTCTAGCCGGCTGTGAGTGTCCCACTGAGCATCCCGAGATTTAAAAAATATATATCCCTCTACATGAAAATATTCCCATGAACATGAGAGGCTGGTAGCACTTCTAATCGAGCTAGAACAAAAATTCAAAAAATGGCAGATAGCTATCATAGCAGGAAGCTATCCCAGGAGTAAAGGGCACAAGTTGTAGCTGCAGAATAAAGGTCACCCCGATGAGTGATTGGTGCTGCCACCTTTGACCCTGGTTGTGGCCCAATTGTATCTACAAACACCTTGTCATTTTAATTGTTTTGTACCCTTTGTATGTCCGTGACCACATCCATCTCTGACCAAAGTGCTTTAAAAAAACGAGGCTAATAGGCTTTCAAAATACTGTGATCCCAGTAGCAGGGGTAGAATTTATATTCAGCCCCAAAGTCCTTGCTTCAAAGGGTAGGACGATTTTGTAAAGTTAGGCCTGAATTTATTTTCAAATGTCTTTATATCCAATGTTACCAATTCTTACATAAGAAATAGAACACTTTCTGGGGTTCGTCCTAGCATAAAAACATGGTCCCTGGGCATGTCTGGTACTATCTGGGGCCTGTTTTAGCATGAAAACGTGGTGCCAGGGTCTGTCTGACACTACCTGGGGCTTGTTCTAGCAGGCTGGGAGTGTCCCACTGAGCTGCTGACACACTACACGGGGGGGGGGGGCATGCCTCTGTACAGATCTAACGTGACAACTACTCGGGGGGCTCACTTCTGTAGGGATCTGACGTAACAACTACTCGGGGGCGCGTTTATGTACGTACGTGACGTAACGACTACTCAGTGGGGGGGGGGGGGCGCTTCTGTAGGGATCAGACTTAACGACGCCTCCTGCGGCAGTGGCTCTGCTTGGATCTTAAGTGACGACCACTCACAATCTAAACCTACAGTGACCGTATCAACATAGCTGTCACTCTCGCTATAGTGCCCTTGACCAAATTACTTAATTTGATTTACCTTGTTACTCTGAGAAGACAATTATAATGGGATATTTAGTACACATTAGTACTCCTGTGAGAAAGGTGAGCTAGCTGATACCCCTGATAAGTCAGTCAGCATTGGTCCCTGAGGCCCATATGAGTTTTTCTTGGGCCAGCTGGGCTTGCCCATATCTGGGTTATGGTCCTTTTTGTCTAGGGCTACCAGTGGGAGCCCAGATGTGTCAGCCCTTGATAATCAGAAATTACCATTCATTGTACATTTTTGTAGTGTGTGCTAAATGTGGGCTAGGGCTGGGCACTTTGAATCTGGGCTGACCCATCTGGGTTCCCACTGGTAGCCCTGGACAAATAAGGAGCAAAACCCAGGGTGGGAAAATCAGCTTGCCCAGGTAAAAACACATATGGATCCCATTAAGCAATGTTGACTTGGAAGTTGGTTGGTTGGGGTACTGGTAGTTGTGGTAGGCAGTACTATAGGATACATGGTCAGGGACCTGAGATGACAATACCTGTGTTGCCACCTTCTGTGAAAGGTCACTCCAGTAAAGAACCTTTCAATCTTCACAGGACTTAAATGTTTCCTTGCTAAGTATCAAACAGTATTGTTAGCCTCGGCCGTAGCCATAGTAACAGTCTAATGTCAGAAATGGAGGAGTGGGTTGGGCTGTCTTGTCACCAGGGGTTAGGGTGTTTACCCCCTACATGAAATATGTATCGTACATAATCCGATATCTCTTCTATGGATAGATAAATATGTCTGGAATATTAAGCTGAAAAAAGACATCTTGATATCTGCCATAGATTTTGCATGACATGACTAAATGTAAAGCAAAGTTGGTAGTTTTGCTGGAAAGTGTTCCTATACTGTAGAGGGTAAGAATGTGGTCGTTTGTGATAGAATGCTAAGTGCCAATTGAAGGCCAGACTGAGTAACATGCCTCAGTGATCACCACTGCAGCAGGTAGGAGTTCAGTCCAATAGTACTGTATATGTCTAGGTATATGCCTACATATCCTAATTTCCGTTGATAACTACTGAAAATACATATATAATAACTTTATCAAAGCCAATAATTAGGGTGTCAAGATATGCTATGATACTTGTTGATTATTTTGTATTTGAATGTCCATTTGAGCTGGTTAATCCTTTGTTCTATTCAGGTCTAAGCAACGGTCTGGATGTTAGGACGTCTTGGACTGAAAGTCCGTCCTCATTCCCGGGTTCTGTCACTTTGTATCTATCCGATATTTGATGCCTTGATATTTGATTCAAACACCAAATCGAGTGTGATAAATAGATATATATATATACAGTATACCCTTTCCCTCAGCCCTGGCCCTGCTACTCTACACCTAAGTCCTAACCAAAACCAGATTTTATAGTTAATAGTATGTTATGTAACCTCACCCTTACACATAGAGCGCCCAAAGTTATGGGTGACTCTATATATATATAGAGAGAGAGATGGATAGAATTATAGATACATACATTGTAATAAGTCTTATAATTATTCCAGTTTACATGTGTATTCATGTGACTGGTGTGACACATGTACATGTACCGGGAGATGTAGTAGCAGCTGAGGGGAAGGTGTCATAAGCCAACCATAAGGGGAGTTGTTGGGTGTGGGTGTGGGTGTGGGGGGGGGTGGTGAGTTACCAGTGGCTGCCGGCAACCAAGAGTCAAGACACTGACCCGGCCTTGCTTAGCGTATTACAATACATGTCGCACCATTAAACTCAATATTCCTCAGTTGCTCCCATAGGGATACCTTAGATCTTTTGGGTTTACCTAGAGGATATTTGTATCAACCATTTCATATGAGTGAAATCTTTCCAAAACTTGACAAAAAAGCACATTTGAGTTATAGTTCCAAGTTTCATGAAATTTCCATTAATCTAGTTAAATAAAGACAGTTAGCTCAATTCTAATGTGATTTAAATGCTTTAAAAACACAGGAGTATGTCAAGTATGACGTTTACCTTCCATTGCATGCGTTTATGAGTATCATGAATGAAAATAAATTAGTTAAATTCCAAATTTTAAATGAGAATATTTGGGTGGATGCCATACATGAGGACGCTGCTATGGCTCACACCCTGGGAGTCCTCCGTTATGAGGGCGCCCACGGAGGTAGCCATGCACTGGGAAGCTGTCGTTGCCGGGACCTGCTATTAGGAAGTACACTTATAATAACAACAGAAAAAAGTATCGAATCCCCACATGTGTTTCTATCCCACCATGCCTTCAGAATTACACATGTTATTGTCATTTAGAATGGAAACAGGAATAGCTAACATGTGTCCTACTCTGAGACTGTCACAAAAAGGCCTACAAAGCACAGTTCACACTTGCATATAGATTTTCTCGGATAACACATTAATCACAGGAGGGTGATTGTGTTAATGATTTAATCCTTACATGGAAATACAGTATAGGGTCTTGGCTTTATTTTATCTAAATCCATTCTATAACCAACTGTTATATGGGTCTGGTAACAAAAATGGTCTGGAAAGACTGGATAGTACATTAAATAGGTTACTGAGGATATGCTATTTCCAAGATAGACATCAGCCTATTGATTTCCTACTGGAAAAGGCTGGCATATGCTCCCTCCAGGATCGCAGACTTAAGGCAGAAAAGATAGCCGCTTTCAAGCATGCAGCTATTCCTGAAAATATAGACAATAGGGCTATTTATACAAGAAGACATGATGCAAACCTAGTGAAAGTTGTTTGGTACAAAAAGGCTAAGGCAAGACAAAGTGTTTCATATAAAATTGCACACAGATGGAACTCACTCCCCGTGGGTCTCAGATTGCTTGACTCCATAGAGGTGTTCAAATCTTGTATCTAGATTAAGGCTAATATTGCTGTAGTGGTGTTTGTAGGTACCCTTTAAGGCCGTGCGATGTGAAGGTATAACAGTGGCTGCCTTCCCCTTTCTCCTCCCTCCCCCCTCCTCCAATACACACTCACACCACCAATATTGATCATAGTGAAGGTATACTAACAATAAATAAGTAGATAAGCCATGACACTCACACACAAGTAAAATGTGAAAGCTTATCTCATGTCCAAGATATAAGTACATAGATATTTAAACGTCAACAGACACAACAACGACAAAGGAGTATATTGGAATGTATTGTTTCAGGATAACTCGGAGCATAGGCGTCCCCTGGTTGCAATTTAATGAACAAATTTGAATTGAATTGAATTGAATTGAATTCTAGTTCTTCAAAAAAAGGCTAATTTAAACTATTTTATCACACTTCCTGGAAAGGTGGTGGGTAAAAATGGAGTCCATAACGTTTAAAAACGTCCATAACCTAAAAAAATCCATAAAGTACATTTTGTTTTGTAAGAGCCCCTTGAAGAACAGCGTAAAAAATCTTTTGTAACACTTTTTTTTGCGCTATGGATTTACATTGTCCCACTGGTGCTGGCACTATAACAGTATGAGAGGCTGTGGAGGTAGACATGGAGGTAGTGGCACTATAGGAGCAGGGGGATTTCCTGACCTTGCAGCGCTTTTTCAAACCAGCCCCTTTGTTGTCTTCAGTCCACCAAACATCAAGGTTAAACAAGGCCTTACCAAGTTGTCCCACCATCTGATTGACTAACACAGTTAAGTATAGCTGGGGCTCAACTAACCGATTTTGTCCTCAAATCGGGGCTATTCTCACAAATCGGGCTCAAACCAAAGAATCATACACATGTATACTGTATAGTAGGCACTGTAGACTCTGCCATAGGGTTATGTTTATAACATGTTTATGTATATAAATACCCCATGCTCAAGTGGGAAATAGACTTGCTAAGGCTATACAAACATGATCTATGGCCCAATTTAGGTCTCGATTTTTGCATCTGAGGCCGATTTTGGCTCCCGATCGCATATCAAACTGGTTTGATTTTTATTCTTCTCAACAATACAACCTCTAGGTCTATGTTTATACCTGATCAAACTGTATATACCCATGATGAAATGTAAATATAAACATATCCCCCTCTCCAAATGGATCTAATCAGCTGATTTAAACACAATACATATAGTAAATCAGCCTTTGTTTTTACCTGATCAAACTGTATAGACCTGGATGATCGGATTGTGAGAATTGCCAAGAAAATTGGCTAGTGGAGCCCCAGCTCAAGTGGTTCCTCCGTCTGATTGAGTGTGTCCTTGCTGGTGAGTGCCCTCCTACTAGGTGAGACCTAAGTGAGAGCTGTAGCGGAGGTTGTTGTGGCCATGGCAGACGTTGAAAAGTTTTTTTTAAGCCCTTAGATCTTGTTTGAATGAGAGTATAGATACCTGATCTCATAACTACCCATGATGCTGTTCTGAAAACTGTTATTTCCCATGATCCTTAGCATTAAAGGTCCTTGTTGCAAAAACATGCAGGACAGTGGCAATGTCCTTCTAAAATGCCACCAGTCCAGCAGATTGACTAGTTCAGCAGGACAGAATGTCACATGTTTGGCTTTTCTGAACTAAAATAATTTATTTGGGTTTCTAAACTTGAAACATGTTTGTCAATATACTGTGTAAACTATGTATTTACCCTGATTTAGCCATAGATGATAACAAATAAAATGTTTTTTCAATGGACAAAACTATTTTATACAAAAAATGCATAAATTATCAGATAGGTGTCTATCCGGTCCTTCAAAAATGTAGGCAATCCTGCAACATTGAAAATTTGCCGGACCGAATGTCCTGTGGGATGACAATGTTTTCGCAAAGACTGTTTTTCTTTCATACTCCATATTAGACATGTACTGGAAATAGGGTTTAATGTTTTTGCAGATCGTGTCACATATGTACCTTTATCTATACTTGTTGTATTACATGGAATTAATCTAAGGTTACTTGCCTTCCTGTTATAAGTTATTGCATTTGTTGAAATATTCTGATATACTATATGAAGTAGCTGTAGAGATATTGGAGTCACTTTCAAACATGTTGTATTTCCATGCTGAAATTTACAATTGCCCTCTATAATCTGTTGGAAATTATGGTACAAGGAAGAGCAGAAGTGCATTGTCTTAATACTTGTTTTTATTTAGGAATCATTGACAATGTGTGCCATGATGCCCCCTTTAAAATGATGATAGGAAAGTTAAGTCTATAATGGCCATCTCAGGTCACCTGAAAGATAAAGATGGATATTGATTCAACCAAACTTTGTCACACATATATAATCAAAAGATACTTTCCTCATATAATAGTTGGCCAATCATATAATTTCTTCTAATCCATACACCCAGACTATGTGTATGTATCACTGCTTATCAAATAGGAATAAGCCTTGTAGATGTAGACAACAATTAAGTCAGGAAATTCATAATGGAAAAGATGCAATATATTTGAATATCAAGTTTCACTGAAACATATGTGTATGTTATGTTTACAGATTACTGCATCTAGTGCTCTTTAATTTTTCTGCATTAATTACTTACCTTAACCTATTCAGACTCGGTATCCTCAGTGTCCTCGGCATCCTCAGCATCCTCAGGAACTTCAGCATCTATGGCCTCCTCTGCATCTGGAGATTCCTTGGCTTCCCTGACATTCCTGGTGCCCTCTGCATCATCCTCGGCATCATCCTCAGCCTCCTCAGCCTCCTCTGCATCCTCAGCATCCTCGGCTTCCCTGGCATTTCTGGTGCCCTCTGTGTCATGCGTATCCTTGGTATCCTCAGCATCCTCGGCATCCTCGGCATCCTCGGCATCATCCTCGGCATCATCCTCAGCCTCCTCTGCATCCTCTGCATTCTCTGCATCTTGGGATTCCTCAGCTTCCCTGGCATTTCTGGTGACCTTGGTGTCGTGCGTGTCCTCGGCATCATCCTCAGTATCATCATCGGCCTCCTCAACCTCCTCAGCCTCCTCGGCATCCTCTGCATCCTCAGCATTCTCTGGATCTTGGGATTCCTTGGCCTCCCTGGCGTTCCTGATGCCCTCAGTGCCCTCAGTGTCCTCGGTGCTCTTGGTGCCCTCAGTGTCCTCGGCATCATCCTCAGCATCATCCTCTGCTTCCTCTGCATCCTCTGCATCCGGGGATTCCTCGGCCTCCCTGGCTTTCCTGGCATCCTCGGCAGTTGTGGCATCCTCGGCGGTCGTGTTGGTGGTTGGGTTGGTGGTTGTGGGGGCGATTGTGATGGTGTTCTTGGCGGCTGCTTGCTCAGTTGAATTCCCATCCGCCTGCATGGTGGTCTGAAAGGAAGGTGCCATTTATAGGTTGCTTTACAACAATAGTTAACAAATAGATGAGGGTAGGTGAATCAGTGGGATGGGTTCTTCTCTCTCTTGGAGTCTTAAAAGCAAGTGAGACCAGGTTGTTGGGTTTAAACAACAGACAGCAGTGTGAAAATTGCAAAATTCGTTCTACACTCCCTGGTCAGAGTGAGCCCCAGGCATGTGGACCACTCTCTACCTCCATTTTAAAGTGTTTTTTTAAGGATTTTTAATGAAAGAAATATGTTAAAAAATGGACAAATATTAGCATAATTGGTATCAAATTAAAGCTTGCACTGTCAGTAATGCAGTGAGCTCGGAACAACTTACAATATAACAACTTCTGTAAAAAAAATCTTAATAACTATTAAAATGTGAAAATCATTCACAAAAAGTCTAAATTACCTTATACATTGTAGACTCACTCTCACCAAATCAGTGCAACTGAAAAAGTGGCCGTACATGATCGGTGGCCGTACATGATCGGTGGCCGTACATGATCGGCAGAGTACAAATTCCACCTATTACCCCCTGCACTACGATATTTAACTCTCCTAACCATACCTACAGGCTGTAATGTATCTTTGGAGAGTTTATTAGAAAAAAATATTTATAGGGGTCAAATGGGGGGGGTGCTCAATGTACAACCGATCATGTACGTCACATGAAGTACATGATCGGTTTGAAATGTAATGTAAAATTTTCAGCAATCCACTTTATTGCAGAGAAGGTTTATCTTAACACTTGGTATTTACTTTGAAACCAAAAAGTTATAATTTATTTGTATGTTTTATTGAAAATATCCTTAAGATTAACTGTTATGATAGTGCATACTTTTTTCCATTCAATTTGAAAAACAATTCCTATCAGTGGATTGTAAGATAATGTATTTGGGTATCCATGAGGCTGCGAGGTACATGCTGATCATGTAACCTAATCAGCATATCCTCTCAACTCCAGGAATCCATTGCCAAGGGGGATGGCAAAAATGTACAGAGGAGATGTTGTTGATCATTTCTATGTATTTTCCCTGTATATACTTATGTTTAATAAAGCTTGTCTTTCTTCTCTTAAATTTCTATCAAATTTGGATAAGTGTCAATGCATTTAAGTGTGCATGAGGCTATGAGTGACAGATTTAGCTTTTCTTCTCATCTAGAAGTGGTTTTTACCATGGGGGTAGAATCCTATCTCTAGAGGGGATGGTGTGGATCATACCTATATGCATTTCCTCTATCAACTCATGACAACATGACAGACACATGCGTATCAACATTATGGACAGATACATGACAACATGACGAATACATGCATGAAAGCATGATGGACATTGGAAAGATATATCAGGGATTTATGCGTGACTCATAGATCCAGGACTAAGTAGCTTTTATTTTTTAATCCGGGCATTCCGCCTGCACTGTTATCTTAATAATCTGATTTACTTTATTGTACACACATTATGTGGTTTTTCTGACAGTGATCTATGGTATATTGTCTCTTCATCCAGTTGTACATACATCCAGTATTTTGGAAATACTGGCGATCTCAATTCATATGAGATTTAACTCATCTTTGACATGATTTGACCCATACTTAAGGCAAAAATCATGAAAACTGTCAAAGAATATTGGTTTCGGGTGAGCAATAGTTTTGTCCCAATTTTCATGCTGAAGAGGATGGTGCCAAAACTTTGGGTATATTTTAATACATTTAATGGCCTAAATTTAAGTTTGCCATTGCAACATATACACTTAAAACGTTATAGTAAATTTCAAATATGGCTTTATCTCCCTAATTATAATAATTGAGGGTACCTTACTTTATGGTTATTTGGTACTTTTTATTTTGCCATAAATGTACTTCTAGTTTGAATATCTACAAAATTCTTTTAGTTTCTATTGAGTCAACATCTACACTCCAATATCCCATTTAAAATTCATCTGAAAAACTGTTGGGCACCTCAACTAGAACATGATTTAACTAATTTTTTTATATTGTTTGAGCAATAATTAAGACAAAAATCTTGAAAAATTTCAAAGAATATTGTTCATTTGGTGAAAAACGGTTATGTCCAATTTTTCATTATGAAAGAAGATCTATTTTTATGCATTTTGGCATAAATCTAAGTTGCAATGTCAACATATACAGTTAAATATGTTATATTTAATTTAAAATAGGGTTTCATCTTCCTAATTGGGACACATGGACGGTTTACTTTCTGGTTATAGAATACTGTTAATTTTGTTATAGGTTGTTTACCAAATTCTTTCAGTTTCTTAAAGGTTAGGTCAACTCCCTCATCCCAATATCCCATTTGAATCTTATCTGAAAAAATCTGGTTTTGGGAAAGGTGTCTTTAGGTGGAATCTGGTGAAGGAAGAGTTATAAAAGTGGCATGTGGCCAATGAGGTGGTCACAATTAGAATATGTGCTGGAGGCTTCAGGTAAACGGGCAAATCCTTGGACCCGGATGATACTCAAAGAGTTGTCACATTCAACAAATCCCTTGCTGAGACACATGCCAATGATCTTCTAGGTAGTATATAGTTGATATACAAATTCTCCCCTCCTCTGACACCAAAGCTGACATTTACAGGTTGTATGAAAAAGCCATGGTGGATGTCCAGCGGAGGGCAGTTGCGTTGTCTGCTTTCAGGAATTTGTAGCGAAAGCTCCTCCCAGGAATAGTTTGTACAGGGCCTATGACTGACCTCTGCTGGGAGTGTCAGATAAACAACAGGGACATCCACTGGTCTAGCTGCTTCCCAGAAGAGGTCAAGCAGGCAACCACATCATTTACAGGTAGTAGGGAAGGAATGGGCTACTTACAGCAGCTAGTAAAGAAGGAAAAGGAGGATTATAAAGCAGCTGATTGTAGACCCCTTGGCCCTTATCCATCATGTAGTACAGACTATCAGGTGCATGTTAGCTTTGACCATGTCCAGCAAGCGGTACTGCCCTCTTACCTCATGCAGCCAGGCCCACTCTACCTTCTACTGCCAATAAAGCATGGCATCTTTGGTGTCTCTATGGTAGCAGGAGCAAGTCAGGTTAACTACCAAATAGATGAGTACCATTGCAGTAGTACGGGGTCCAATGCTGTGATCTCATATCACCACCATTATCTCAAGAACTACTCCCTGGGCCGTAACAATTTGGATCTCCATTGTGACAATTGCAGTGGTTAAAATAAAAACAAATTCGTGTTGGCATACTTGATGTGGCGATGTTTGACTAGGCTCAACATGTCCATCACTCTCAACTTCCTGATCATAGGCCACACAAATTTGGTCCAAACTGGTGTTTAGGCCTTTTGAAACAAAAACAAATGAAGGAAATGGGACATTTCCAGTCTGGAGGACCTTCTGGAAGTTGCCCGTCGCAGCACCCTGGATGGAGTCGACATCTCACACATAATAGGGGATGAGAAAGGAAACTGTTCCGCCACTACTTATGAGTAGAAAAACCTTTCTAGCTCCTTTCAGCAAGGCAGTGAATGGCATTAACCTGTTATTGGGGCTTGAAAAATAACCCCTTGCAATAATGCATTGTAATGTAAAGTAACCATAAATGGCTAGCACAAAAAAAACAATTAAATGGTTTATCAGGGGGGGGGGGACCCTGTAAAAATGTGCCTCTGTTGGGACTGGAACCCACAATCTTAAGACTACAAGTCAGCTGCTCTACCAACTGAGCTAGGGAGCCAGTCAGTTACAGTACTATGTACTAGGCTTTAGAAAAGATCCGTCTTGATTGTTGACATCACAGATTTCAAATCCCACAATAGGGACCTTAGCAATGTAAACAATTAAACGTAGACGTATGTTCTGATGGTAAAATAACATTTTCTTGTACTACTAAAAAACTTGTCATTTATTTGTATTTCGTATTATGCCTATGAATGAGACCAGTGTTCAATGAAAACCAGTGCGGGTTCAAACCCCACATGATCTCATGGAATCGGATATCAAAAATAAAGTCAATTTCTCATTTAAAGATGGACATATAACATTTTCTTGCTGTACTATGGATGTGAGAAAACCTCCTTGAAGCTGTAGAATATGGTACATAACCGCTTTGACTGCACCTCCAAAGTTGTGTACCATATTCTAGGTTTCAGCGGAGGTTTTCCATCACATATTCTACTGTATACTGTATTAAACATGCAGACAACTAGTTATACTGCAAGCTTTAGGTGGCTTGAACTCAGAAGTCACTGTTGCAAGTTTTTATTGAATTGAATGGCGAAAAGCTTACACAATCATAGCAGTTAACAATAAAGAATATTTCAATAAAACTTATAAATATGAGAATTTATTCCAATAAAAACACTATAGGACATTCTATAGCTGCTTATAGGTAGCAGCCTTGTGATCAATGCAAATCATTACGGTGACTCGGCTTTATGACCTGACTGCATTCATGGCACAGGGCAAACTCAAGAATCAATGCCATGTTACACTGGAACAACCCAAAGCTCATTTAAACAGCCGAGAACCTACACCTATTGGTTACAGTGTGGCATTGTACCCCAAGCAGGTGTATTTCCTATAGACAGCTGGTTATTGGGGATATCCACAGTGGCTGGACAGGTGGGCAGGAGTTTGACAAAGCAGGTCCCTGTATCATGACAACTTATGGTTTGCTCAGCTGGTAGGTAGTGTGCTGGGAGCGGTTTACTCTTTAATTAAGGGCAGTCTAGTACATTAAAGCAATAGTACATTAAAGCCGTTATCATCATGATACATAAATGCAACCCTGGCAAATAACTTTCAAGGGCTGCATTCAAGCATCATGTGGGCCTTAAGGGCATTTACAGTCCTGAGCAGTCAACATGGCAATTGAATGCAGCCCTGTTCAGTAACACACCAGGGCTGCATGTGTGCCCGCAAGGAGTAGAGCACATTAATGCCCTCTGCAGCCATCTAAAGGGTTAACAGCTCACAGATATATATAAGGCACATGTCAGCGTTCATCAGTAACCTGCACTCAACCGCAGACGTCCTACCACCACTTGTCAGAAACAGACTCCACAAGATGCAGTACCTGCCGATTGCCCTCTGTCTGCTCGCTACAGCACTCCACTGTCAGGGACAGGAGGTAAGTTCATATTTGCAACTTTCTATTGAAAACCAACTGTATAATTAAATACTTCTGCCCATATCAACTAATATCATAGTATATACTGTAAACATGTAGTAAACTGTAGCTTCATCTATAGTATCTTTATTTACAAGATTTGCTTGGGACACTCATACTCAGCCAGAGAAGAATTAAGTTTCACAGTTAATATGAATTTTACTGGTATTCCATTGACATGTCCTCTAGATACAATAAAAACTAATTCAGATTTAGTTAATAAGCAGTATGGTTGCTAATGACACCAATTCCAAGCCAAAAAACAAGTAATTTGACCTGATCAGAGAGTGTCATCATCTTGATGAAGCATATTAAGTTTCAATAGTTTATATGAATTTTTATGGTATTGCATTGACAGGTGCCCTAGATACGATGAGAACTAATTCTATATCAGAAAAGAGCAAATATTCCTCTTAATGAGGCAGATTACGTTTCATTGGTTACATCAATTGTAATTGTATTTGCTTTGACATGTGCCAGATAGGATGAAAACTAATAATTAATAAGCAATATGATAGCGCACCCTTACCCTACAGCGAGAAATTTTACCTTACAGACTCAGGAGATGGAGGCCTTCATTAAGAAATATGCTGGGCACTGTATGACAGTGAGTACACCAATGTTCAACTTTGTTTATTTTCTTCATTAACGAAAGTTCACATGTTAAGAGATTGTCATTTGACTAAGTCAGAAGAATAGTGCAGGGTAATTCATTTGGTATGGGTTTCATTGTAAGTGGTCCCTTTTTATGTAAACCAACAGTATGCTCTATCCACCGCCCAAGTACACTCATACTGTGGGATATAAATATAGTAAATTTTACTACTCAGCTACATTTTTTTCTAGCATTGTGTGCTTTAGTTTTAGAGGATAGGAGTAGTGTTGCTTCCCATATAATTTCTAGGTTCAAGACACAAGCTGAAGATGCTCCTACCTAGCCAGAGAAGAAAAAACCTGATGTGATGAGGGCATGTCATCATCTTGATGAAGCTGATAAAGTTTCATTAGTTGATTAAATTGTATTGGTATTGCATTGACAGATGCTCTAGAAACTAATTCAATTTCCAAATAATAGGCAATATGATAACACCCCCGTACACCAAAAAAACATATTTACCTTTCAGAGTAGAAAGAATGAGGACTACATAAAGAAAAATGCTGGGCCCTGCATAACAGTAAGTACTCTGATGTTTATCTCTGTTCATTTTCTTCAAAGATCAACGTTCACAGGTATGGTGATTGTTGTTTGACTAAGTTAGAAGGATATTCAGGATAATTCATATTTAATATGGTTCTTGTTTCACTGTAAACCAACAGTATATTCAACTGCCCATGTACACAACACCTTCATATATACTGTAAAACTATAGTAGATTTTCCTACTCAGCTGTACTTACTTATAACAGTGTGTGCCTAAGTAATCAGGGATGGAAGCACTGTCACTTTCTGTATAGTATCTGGGATCAAGACTTTGCTGAAGACACTCATACCTAGCCAGAGATGAAATAATGTGACTTGATAAGAGAATGCCATCATCTCTACTGTAGGAACCCTTCGTGATCGGGCCCTAAGGTTTGAATCCCACATCTGGTGCCAGTGTAAAGGTACCAGGTGGAAACCCACACTTCCTTCATCCAGATTCCAATGTGCTACCACTACACCAATCCCGCTCCCACTGATCAGAGCTGGTAACCTTGTACATATCGGTCATGGGGGGTGCCTAGGGTCTGATCAAGAACAGGTCTTTATGAGAAGATTGAGTTTCATTGGTTAAAAGAATTGTAGTCGCATCAGATTGATATAATACTTTAGATACAATATCAAATTCAGTTTTAATTATGAAGTAATTTGATAATGTACCCTTACCCTACAGGATGAATATTTACATTACAGAGTGAGAAGATGAAGGCTGAGATGAAGAAAAATGGCAGGCAAGGCCCGAGAGTAAGTGTTCTGATATACATCTCTTCTCTCTTTCTTTATTGATCGAAGTTCACATGGATGGTGATTATCATTTTACTAAGTAAGAAGAATAGTCTAGGATAATTCATATTTTACCAAGTCCTTTTTTTACTATAAACTGAAGTATATTCTAGGACCAATGTACACTAATACCATAGTTTATACTGTAAAACTAAAGTAGATTCTACTGCTCAACTGCATCAATTATAACAGTGTGTGCTTTAATAAGTGATCAGAGATGGGGCCAATGTCGCTTTATGCATGGTATATCGATTTTAACTTAATTGAAGACACACATACCTAACCAGAGAAGAATAAACCTGATTTGAGAAAAGAGTGACATCTTCCGGATGATGAATATATTCCTCTTGATTAAGCAGACTATAATTCATTAGTTAAATTGATTGCAATGGTATTTGCATTGACATGTGCCCTAGATAGGATGAGAACTAATTCAGCTTCAATTAATAAGCAATATGATAGCACACCCTTACCCCACATGGAGAACTTTTACCTTGCAGACTCAGGAGTTGGAGGCCTACGTGAGGAAATATGCTAGGCACTGCATGACAGTGAGTACACCAATGTTTAACTTTGTTCATTTTCTTCATTAATGAAAGTTCACAGGTTAAAAGATTGTCGTTTGACTAAGTCAGAAGAATGTTGCAGGGTTATTTATATCGTATGAGTTTCATTATATGTGGTCCCTTTTCATGTAAACCGACAGTATGCTCTACCTACAGCCCAAGTACACTCATACTGTAGGATATACTGTAATATATTAGTAAATTTTACTACTCAGCTACATCTTTTTCTTACAATGTGTACTTTAGATTTAAGGGATAGGGACACTGTTGCTTCCCATATAGTTTCTTGGTTGAAGACACTTGCTGAGGATACTCATACCTAGCCATAGAAGAAATACCTGATGTGCTGACGGCGTGTCATCATATTGATAAAGCTGATTAGGTTCCATTGGTTAGGTGAATTTTATTGGTATTGCATTGACATATGCTCTAGATACAATGGGAACTAATTTAATTTCAACTTTTAGGCAACATGATAACACAGCCTTACCCTACAAAACATATCTACCTTTCAGATTAAGAACATGGATTACCAAGTAAAGAAATATGCTGGGCCCTGTATGACAGTAAGTACTCTGATGTTCATCTTTGTTCATTATCTTCAAAGATCAATGTTTATAGGTATGGTGATTATCGTTTGACTAAGTCAGAATGATAGTTCAGGATAATTCATATTTAATGTGGATCGTTTTTCACTGTAAACCAACAGTATATTCTACCGCCCATGTGCACAACACCTTAATAAATACTATGAAACTATAGTAGATTTTCCTGCTCAACTATATTTACTTCCACCAGTGTGTGCCTAAGCAATCAGGGACGGAAGCACTGTCACTTCCTGTATAGTATCTAAGATCAAAACTTTGCTGAAGACACTCAACCCTAGCCAGAGAAAAAATAATATGACTTGATAAGAGAGTGCCATCATCTTAATGAAGCAGATTGAGTTTCATTGGTTAAATGAATTGTAATGGCATTGGATAATATGATAACGTACCCTCACCCCATGTATTGAACATTTAAATTACAGAGTGAGAAGATGAAGGCAGAGATGATGAAAAATGGCAAACAAGAAGGCATGAGAGTAAGTGTTCCGACATACATCTTTTCTCCTTTTCTTTATTGATTAAAATTTAGATGAATGGTGATTGTCGTTTTACTAAGTTAAAGGAATAGTGCAGGGTAATTCATGTTTCATTAGTTCCTTTTTTACTGTAACCAAAGCATATTCTATGATGCATGTACACTAATACCATAGTTTATGCTTTAAGGCTGTAGTAGATTCTACTGCGCAACTGCATTCACTTATAACAGTGTGTGCTCAATTGATCAGGGTGGGGACAATGTTGTTTTCTGCATAGTATCTTGAATCAAGACTTTACTGAAGACACACATACCTAACCAGAGAAGAATGAATATGATTTGAGAATGAGTGACATCTTCCAGACATGAAGCATGTATTCTTCTTGATGAAGCAGACTACGATGTGTAGGGTCAATTGATTGTAATGCTATTTTGCATTGACATGTGCCCTAGATAGGATGAGAACTAATTCAGCTTTAGTTAATAAGCAATATGATAGCACACCCTTACCCAACAGAATTTTTACATTGCAGACTCAGGAGATGGAGGCCTTCGTGAATAAATATGCTGGGCACTGCATGACAGTGAGTACACCAATGTTTAACTTTGTTTATTTTCTTCATTAATGAAAGTTCATATGTAAAGAGATTGTCTTTTAACTATGTCAGAAGAATAGTGCAGGGTAATTTATTTTGCATGGGTTTCATTGTAGGTGGTCCCATTTTATGTAAACCGACAGTATGTTCTACCTACAGCCCAAGTAAACTCATACTGTAGGATATACTGTAATAAATTAGTAAATTTTACTACTCAGCTACATTTTTTTCTAGCAGGGCGTGCTTTAGTTTTAAAGAATAGGAGCACTTTTGCTGCTCATATAGTTTCTGGGTTCAAGACATTAGCTGAAGATACTCCTACCTAGCTAGAGAACAAAAACCTGATATCATGAGGGCATATCATCATTTTGATGAAGCTGATTAATTTGCATTGGTTAACTGAATTTTATTGGTATTGAATTGACAGATGCTCGAGATACGATGCAAACTAATTCAGTTTCAAATAATAGGCAATATGATAACATCCCCGTACACCAAAAAAAACATATTTACCTTTCAGAGTAGAAAGAATGAGGACTACATAAAGGAAAATGCTGGGCCCTGCATAACAGTGAGTACTCTGATGTTTATCTCTGTTCATTTTCTTCAAAGATCAAAGTTCACAGTTATTGTGATTGTTGTTTGACTAAGTTAGAAGGATATTCACGATAATTCATATCTAATGTGGTTCATGTTTCACTGTAAGCCAACAGTATATTCAACTGCCCATGTACACAACACTTTCATATATACTGTAAAACTATAGTAGATTTTCCTGCTGAGCTGTAATTACTTATAACAGTGTGTGCCTAAGTAATCAGGGATGGAAGCACTGTCACTTCCTGTATAATATCTGGGATCAAGACTTTGCTGAAGACACTCATACCTAGCCAGAGATGAAATAATGTGACTTGATAAGAGAATGCCATCATTTCTGTTGTAGGGACCCGTTCTGGATCGGGCCCTTAGCCCCCCCCATGACCGATATGTACAAGGTTACCAGCTCTGATCAGTACGAGCAGGATTGGTGTAGTGGTAGCACGTTCGAATCTGGACAAAGGAAGCTTAGTGGCATCTAGTGGCAGTGTAAAGGTACCAGGTGGAAAGTGTTTCACAAGATGTGGGATTCGGACCCACGCTTCCTTTGTCCAGATTCCAATGTGCTACCACTACACCAATCCCGCTCCCACTGATCAGAGCTGGTAACCTTGTACATATTGGTCATGGGGGGTGCCTAGGGCCTGATCCAGAACAGATCCCTATGAGAAGATTGAGTTTCATTGGTTAAATGAATTGTACTGGCATCTGTTTGACATCATGCTTTAGATGCAGTGAAATCAAATTCGGTTTTGATTATGAAGTAATTTGATAATGTACCCTTACCCTACATGATGAATATTTACATTACAGAGTGAGAAGATGAAGGCTTAGATGAAGGAAAATGGCAGGCAATACTGGCTAGTAAGTCTTCTGATAAACACCTTTTCTCCCTTTTTTCATTGATCAAAGTTCACTTGTATGGTGATTATCATTTTATTAAGTAAGAAGAATAGTGCTCGATAATTCATATTCTAATAGGTCCTTTTTACTATGAATCAAAGTATATTCTACAACTCACGTACACTAATAACAACGTTTTTACTTTAAAACTAAAGTAGATTCTACTGCTCAGTTGCATTCACTTATAACAGTGTGTGCTTTGATAAGTGATCAGGGATGGGGCCAATGTCGCTTTCTGCATGGTATCTGAAATCAAGACTTTACTGAAGACACACATACCTTATCAGAGAAGAATTAACATGATTTGAGAGAAGAGTGACATTTCCAGATGAAGCATATATTCTTCTTGATGAAGCAGACTAGGTTTCATTGGTTAAATTGATTGTAATGGTATTTTGCATTGACATGTGCCCTAGATAGGATGAGAACTAATTCAGCCTCGATTAATAATCAAAATAATAGCACATCCTTAACCTACATGGAGAACTTTACCTTACAGAACTACCGGATGGCTGCCTTTGTGAGGAAATATGCTAGGCAGTGCATGAGCGTGAGTACACCAATGTTTAACTTTGTTCCTTTCCTTCATTAATTAAAGTTCACATGTAAGGAGATTGTCGTTTGACTAAGTCAGAAGAAAGGTGCAGGGTTATTCATATTCTATGACTTTCATTGTATGTGGTCCCTTTTTATGTAAACCAACAGTATGCTCTACCTACCGCCCAAGAACACTCATACTGCGGGATATACTGTAATATATTAGTAAATTTTACTACTCAGCTACATTTTTTTCTAGCAGTGCATGCTTTAGATTTAAGGGATAGGAGCACTTTTGCTTCCCATACAGTGTCTGGGTTCAAGACACTAGCTGAAGATACTCATACCTAGCCAGAGAAGAAAAACCTGATATGATGAGGGCGTCTCATCCTCTTGATGAAGCTGAATTGTATTGGTATTGCATTGACATATGCTCTAGATATGACGGGAACTAATTCAGTTTCAAATAATAGGCAACACACCCTTACCCAAAAAAACATATTTACCTTTCAGATTAAGAACATGGAGGACCAAGTGAAGAAATATGCTGAGCCCTGCATGAGAGTAAGTACTCTAATGTTTAACTTTGTTCATTTTCTTCAAAGATGAATGTTTATAGGTATTGTGATTATCGTTTGACTAAGTCAGAATGATAGTTCAGGATAATTCATATTTAATGTGGATCGTGTTTCACTGTAAACCAACAGTATATTCTACAGCCCGTGTGCACAACACCTTAATAAATACTATAAAACTATAGTAGATTTTCCTGCTCAACTGTATTTACTTCCACCAGTGTGTGCCTAAGCAATCAGGGACGAAAGCACTGTCACGTCCTGTATAGTATCAAAGATCAAAACTTTGCTGAAGACACTCAACCCTAGCCAGAGAAAAAATAATATGACTTGATAAGAGAGTGCCATCATCTTAATGAAGCAGATTGAGTTTCATTGGTTAAATGAACTAGAATGGCATTGTATTGATGTAATCCTTGAAATACAATGAGAATGAAATTCAGTTTTAATATATTAGCAATATGATAATGTACCCTCACCCTATGTATTGAACATTTAAATTACAGAGTGAGAAGATGAAGGCAGAGATGATGAAAAATGGCAATCAAGAAGGCATGCGAGTAAGTGTTCCTACATTCATCTTTTCTCCTTTTCTTTATTGATTAAAATTCAGATGTATGGTGATTGTCGTTTTACTAAGTTAAAGGAACAGTGCAGGGTAGTTCATATTTCATCAGTTCCTTTTTTACTATAACCAAAGCATATTCTATGATGCATGTACACTAATACCATAGATTTTGCTTTGAAGCTGTAGTAGATTCTACTGCGCAACTGCATTCACTTATAACAGTGTGTGCTTAATTGATCAGGTTGGGGACAATGTTGCTTTCTGCATAGTATCTGGAATCAACACTTTACTGAAGACACACATACCTAACCAGAGAAGAATAAACATGATTTGAGAAAAGAGTGACATCTTCCGGATGATGAATATATTCCTCTTGATGAAGCAGACTATGATTCATTGGTTAAATTGATTGTAGTGGTATTTGCATTGACATGTGCCCTAGATAGGATGAGAACTAATTCAGCTTCAATTAGAAAGCGATATGATAGCACACCCTTACCCTACAGAACTTTTACCTTACAGACTCAGGAGAAGGAGGCCTTCGTGAATAAATATGCTGGGCACTGCATGACAGTGAGTACACCAATGTTTAAATTTGTTTATTTTCTTCATTATGAAAGTTCACATGTAAAGAGATTGTCGTCTGACAAAGTCAGAAGAATGGTGCAGGGTAATTCATTTTTCATGGGTTTCATTGTAGGTGGTCCCATTTTATGTAAACCGACAGTATGCTCTACCTACCGCCCAAGTAAACTCATACTGTAGGTTATACTGTAATATAATTAATAAATTTTACTACTCAGCTTCATTTTTTTTCTAGCAGTGCATGCTTTAGTTTTGAAGGATAGGAGCACTTTTGCTTCCCATATAATTTCTGGGTTCAATACATCAGCCAAAGATACTCCTACCTAGCCAGAGAACAGAGACCTGATATCATGAGGGCATATCATAATCTTGATGAAGCTGATTAATTTGCATTGGTTAAATGAATTGTATTACTATTGCATTGACAGATGCTCTAGAAAATAATTCAGTTTCAAATAATAGGCAATATGACAACACACCCTTACACCAAAAAAACATATTTACCTTTCAGAGTAGAAAGAATGAGGACTACATAAAGAAACATGGACAGCCCTGTATAACAGTAAGTACTCTGATGTTTATCTTTGTTCATTTTCTTTAAAGATCAATGTTCACAGGTATGGTGATCTTTGTTTGACTAAGTCAGAAGGATATTTAGCATAATTCATATTTAATGTGGTTCTTGTTTCACTGTAGACCAACAGTATATTCAACTGCCCATGTACACAACACCTTCATATATACTGTAAAACTATAGTAGATTTTCCTGCTGAGCTGTAATTACTTCTAACAGTGTGAGCCTAAGTATTCAGGGATGGAGGCACTGTCACTTCCTGTACAGTATCTGGGATCAATACTTTGCTGAAGACACTCATACCTAGCCAGAGAAGAAATGATGTGACTTGATAAGAGAATACCATCATCTCTGTTGTAGGGACCCGTTCTGGATCGGGCCCTAAGCTTCCCCTATGACCGATATACAAGGTTACCAGCTCTGATCAGTAGGAGCAGGACTGGTGTAGGGGTAGCACATTGGACTCCAATATGCTACCACCACACCAATCCGGCTCTTACTAATCAGAGCTGGTAACCTTGTACATATCAGCCATGGGGGGGGGGGGGGGGGGGGGTGCCAAGGGGCTGATCCAGAACAGGTCCCTTTGAGAAGATTGAGTTTCATTGGTTAAAAGAATTGTAGTGGCATCAGATTAACATAATGCTTTAGATACAATATCAAATTCAGTTTTAATACTGAAGTAATTTGATAATGTACCCTTACCCTACATGATTAATATTTACATTACAGAGTGAGAAGATGAAGGCTGAGATGAAGGAAAATGGCAGGCAAGGCCAGAGAGTAAGTGTTCTGATATACAACTTTTCTCCCTTTCTTTATTGATCAAAGTTCACATGTAAGGTGATTGTCATTTTACTAGGTAAGAAGAAGAATGCAGGATAATTCATATTTTATCAGGTCCTTTTCTTTAAACTATAAACCAAAGTATATTCTATGACCAATGTACACTTATTAGTTTATACTGTAAAACTGAAGTAGATTCTACTGCTCAACTGCATCAATTTTAACAGTGTGTGCTTTAATAAGTGATCAGGGATGGGGCCAATGTCATTTTCTGCATGGTATCTAGATTTAAAACTTCATTGAAGACACACATACCTAACCAGAGAAGAATAAACATGATTTGAGGAAAGAGTGACATCTTCCGGATGAAGCATGTATCCTTCTTGATGAAGCAGACTATGATTCATTGGTTAAACTGATTGTAATGGTATTTGCATTGACATGTGCCCTAGATAGGATGAGAACTAATTCAGCTTCAATTCATAAGCAATATGATAGCACACCCTTACCCTACATGGAGAACTTTTGCCTTGCAGACTCAGAAGATGGAGGCCTACGTGAGGAAATATGCTAGGCACTGCATGACAGTGAGTACACCAATGTTTAACTTTGTTCATCTTCTTCATTAATGAAAGTTCACAGGTTAAAAGATTGTCGTTTGACTAAGTCAGAAGAATGTTGCAGGGTTATTCATATCGTATGAGTTTCATTATATGTGGTCCCTTTTTATGTAAACCAACAGTATGCTCTACCTACCGCCCAAGTAAACTCATACTGTAGGATATACTGTAATATATTAGTAAATTTTACCACTCAGCTACATCTTTTTCTTACAATGTGTGCTTTAAATTTAAGGGATAGGGACACTGTTGCTTCCCATATAGTTTCTTGGTTGAAGTCACTTGCTAAGGATACTCATACCTAGCCAGAGAAGAAAAACCTGATGTGCTGACAGCGTGTCATCATCTAAAGCTGATTAGGTTCCATTGGTTCGGTGAATTGTATTGGTATTGCATTGACATATGCTCTAGATACAATGGAATATAATTCAATTTCAACTTTTAGGCAACATGATAACACACCCTTACCCTACAAAACATATTTACCTTTCAGATTAAAAACATGGAGGACCAAGTGAAGAAATATGCTGAGCCCTGCATGACTGTAAGTACTCCAATGTTTAACTTTGTTCATTTTCTTCAAAGATCAATGTTCACAGGTATGGTGATTGTCGTTTGACTAAGTCAGAATGATAGTTCAGGATAATTCATATTTAATGTGGATCGTGTTTCACTGTAAACCAACAGTATATTCTACCGCCCATGTACACAACACCTTAATAAATACTATAAAACTATAGTAGATTTTTCTTCTGAGCTGTTTTTACTTCTCACAGTGTGTGCCTAAGTAATCAGGGATGGAAGCACTGTCACTTCCTGTATATAAAGACTTTGCTGAAGAAACTCATACCTAGCCAGAGAAAAAATGATATGACTTGATAAGAGATTGCCATCATTTTGATGAAGCAGATTGAATTTCATTTGTTAAGTGAATTGTAATGGCATTGTATTGACATGATGCTTTAAATACAATGAAAATAATGTTTAGTTTTAATCAATAAGCAATATGATAATGTACCCTTACCATACATTGTGAATATTTACATTACAGAGTGAGAAGATGAAGGCCGAGATGATGTAACATCGCCATCAAGGCATGAGAGTATGTGCTCTGATAAACATGTTTTCTCCTTTTCTTAATTAATCAAAGTTCACATGTATGGTAATTATCTTTTTGCTAAGTAAGAAGAATAGTGCATGGTGATTAATATTTCATGTGGCCCTTTCTAATTGTAAATCAACAGTTTTCTACCGCCCATGTACACTTTGTCTTATCCCATAGTATATGCTGTAAAACTATTCCACATTCTACTGCTCAGCTACATATACTTCTAACAGTGTATACTTAAGTGACACGGTTTGGAGCACAGTGGCTTTCCATATAGGATCTGGGTTAAAGACATTTGTTTAAGCCACTCATACCCAGCCAGGAAAGAAATAACGTGGCTTGAGGGTCATCATCTTAATGAAGCAGATCAAGTTTCATTGGTTAATTTGAATTGTAATGATATTGCATTTGTTGTGCTCTAGATACAATGAAAACTTTTTCAGTTTCAATTAATATTAAAGCAACATGTTAGCCCACCATTTTTCTAACAGACATGGTTGATATGAATTGTAAATGTATTGCATTGATGTGTGTTAAAGATACAATGAGAGAACTAGTTCAGTTTCAATTGATAAGCAACATGATAACACAACCTTACCATGTTATATTTACATTACAGAGAAAGAAGACAAAGACCGCCATGACAAATAATTATTTGGCAGGGGGCAGTAGCTGCGGTAGGCCTGCAGTTAGGCATTGGTGAATAAAATCTTAAGCTTACATGATTTGTATTGATTGATTGATTTGTGTTTGGTATTTGTACATCATCATACAATTATTAGAGATTTATTTTGACAATGATAATAACCGTGTATTACACATGAAGTATTTGAATGAGATATTTGAGAATATTGAGGATATGTTATTACTTCTACGTAACAGCTTAGAGCTGTGTGGCTCAGGAATAATATACAATAGTCTTCTAACCAGGTTTAGGGACCGATAACATCAATCACCAGATTAATCCTAACCAGGGCCAAAATGTGTTAACCTTATATCAAGTAGGATCCACAAGTATCTAGAACTATATACATTCACGTAATGTAATGTAGTGGTCGAGCATTCTGTGTAAAGGTACGAGTCACAAAGAGAAAGTATGAGGGTGTCTAGTGCAAGAGGGGCTTATCCTGGACTGGACCACGACTGGTTGTTGTAGGCCAGCTTACATACTCGGGTGACCAGTACTGTCACCTCAAAACAAGAACCAGAACCAAGCTTACCTGGTGTCGCAAAGGGAATGCTACGGAACAGGTAAAACGTGAACCACCCCCTGGTGAAGGGACAGGATCAGGACAACCAACAGCATTGAGTAAAGTGTATACTACGGTAACCCAAGAGGATTAACTTGTTATTTGAAAAATAAACTTAACTTTCAAGAAAAATTTAAAGTGTCAATGTGTAGAATCAAAAACGAAAACTGATTTTTGTTTTTGGAAATGGATGTTGTCTGTCTGTCAGCTCATTCAAAACAGCACGTGACAGGTATATTTTTGCATGGGGCATGTAGTTAGGGCAGGAGTGTATCAGGCATGTAGTTAGGGTCAGGAGTGTTAGGACAGAAGAGAAACCTTGAAGCCAAAACCGAAAAAAGCACACAATCCAGATAAAACCCATCTGATCAGCATCCACAGACCCGGGAACAATATCATAAACAAAACTGTCTCGAAAAACTGGGACAGACTAGGTAGCTCTAAGAGCACCAAATTCTTACAAAGGGGAGGCCTAGTGAAAGGCCAAAAAAGACCCAAGAATTCGAAGGTCAGTATCTGGTCAGGGCAGTGACGAACTACCCAACTTCATATGACGAAGAAGACGGCGTCGTCAGGAAATCCGACAAACAAAAGAGGCCAAGAGCAAAGTGTCGCCGCCTTTTTTGCGACAAGTGTGCCTGACTAGACAAATGCGGGGAGCTAAAGTCGAAAACAACGGGTCGCACATTCTCTGCAAAAACCAATGTCACCTGTGAGAGCTCGAACCTCATATACTGCCTAGAGCGTAGAACATGCCAAATGCAGTATGTGGGGAAAACCGAACAAGACCTCAGATGCAGGATATAAGAGCATGTACCTTTGGTCAAGAAAAACGAGGGAGAAACCAACGTGCCATGGCACTTCAACCAATGTGACCACAAAAAGGATAAAGATGTAAAATTCTTTGTAGTGGATTTCATAAACTGACATCCGAAAAGCGAAGAAGGCAAGAGGCTACTCGCTCTGGTGGAATTCCACTGGATCGAAAAACTTCGTACTCATTCCCCCTGGGGTATGAATAAGAAGGACGGCAGCCATGGGTGAATCATCAAACAGTCCTCGTTACCAATGCTACACAGCATGCATTCTGATGATACACCCAACCAGGACCAGTTTCCTATTAAATTATCCTAGAACCCCATACATTCGCCATGGACTATCAACCATAAAAATGTACCTTTTATGGTGTTATGCATATAATGAAATTGTATCACTAAGCCCGGTGGACTGCCTCTAGAGACCACTGTATACAATACCCTAATACAGTAAAACTTCGTTATAAGGAGGACCTTGGGACCAGTGCAATTTGCTCCTTATAAGCAAGGCCTTCTTATAAGCAAGGTCAGCCTTATTATAGCCTAGATAACAGTACACACCATACAGGTCTGCCTTATACCCTAATAGGCTTGATTCACATGCAATTCAGATGGGTGCATGTCTTACTTCAAGTCAACAATCCCTCCAGCCCCCCCCCCCCCCCTGGAGCTTTTGATCTCCCTGTCTCCCTAGGGCAGCTACAAAAGTCTTCTCCCAACCCCTCTGGGCTATGGCAGTGGGCAATTTTAAGCAGTATGTGACTGTAGCCCTGAGAGATGACTTCCCTGTATAAGGTTTGCACATATGAAATATGAAAATGAGCCACAATTACCTCCTTATATCAGAGGTCAGGGTGAAAACACCTCCTCCTAAGAGAGTTTTCTTACTATAGCAATGTATAGGGAAAATCGGGACCACACAAATCTGCTCCTTATAAGCAAGGTCTCCTTATATCAAAGTTTCTTATAACGAAGTTTCACTGTAGTTCTTATAGACACCCTATATGAATTTTTCCATCTCGGTAAAACCCACCTGATGATGACGTCATTCAGGGTCGAAACTACAAAAGTAGGTCGAGCACTAGCGAGCACTAGGCCAATAGTTATACAGGGACTTATAAGAAAAATATTTTTCTATACAGATCTGTGTGACAAGCCCACCAACCAATACACATTAGGCCCTAGGCCTATAAACCCCCAAATGCCAAGTGGTATTTACAAATCAACTGGTATCCACAAACATCAACCAATAGGGTCCTAGAACCTGAACATTGACAGTGGACTTATACATGCACACCATAGACCCCACCACCATCTGGTGCCAGTGTCTAGTAAACTGCACTTGCATTAGCACAGTGTCAGTATGAAAAGGTCAGGGCTTGACCACAGTGTGACCAGCTGACCACATGAGCAACCAATGGGAGCAATGGTGAGAAATTCTATGCATAATTAAGTCCAGCTGGTGAATGTCAGCAGGGTCTAGGGCACTATCTCGTACAACCCAGCTACTGAAATGGTCCAACTGAAAAGAGACCAATCACAGGCCTGGATTTGGTCACGTGACCAGAAGTGACCTACTTTATCAAGCTCTCAGCCAATCAGAGGCCAGCATTTGGTTGCCATGATAATGTGACCTACTTAATCAACCACAGGCCTCCCTTTTGGCGGGAAATTCATAAGGGACCGGAAGTGACCTATTTAAGGTGACCTTGACTTAGTTACATAACAGGAAGTGACGTCACATAGCCAGAAGCGACCTCATTTGCATATTAGGCCATGCCCCCTTTGGGTCAAGTGACCGGAAGTGACTTTATTCAGGAAAAAAAAGGCTGAAAGCTTGCCAAACAAAAAAAAATTCTGTGGGGGGGGGGGGGGATTTGGAGGGAGGGGGGCTCTGGGGTAGGGGGCCTCTCTCCCCTCTCTAGGGGGTTAGGTTGGGGTGGGGAAAAAAAGAAAAAAACTGAGGCCAGTAGCCCTCTGTTTTTTTATTGTTTTTTTAGGGGACTGCTTTAACAGGTGTCAAAGGAGAGAGCTGAGCTGTGATTTGCCCTTCTAAGAGAACAGATCGGTCTTTTATACACCTGAGATGGTGAGCTAATTTCATTTCCACATGGATCCTTTTCATCCCACGGAGTAAGCTGGGTAACAATGGGATTCGTTCAACCCCTTGGAGGTCTTTTTAAAGCGGGTCGTCTCTATTAAAAATGTACCAGCTATGTAGATTTATGCACATCTACCTTAGAATAACAAGAATAGGGTCATATTCGGTGTACATATACCTGAATCATTTTTTAAATACTCATATAAAATTATAGATCATTTCGACCACAATTGAGGAAGTTATGGTACGTTTACTATATGATATAGTTTTATGCTTGGCATCGACCCACCTTAAGGTGTCTTAATCACCCTGTAGTTTGTATATAGCCTTTAGAATTGCATAATCCCTAAGGCCAAATAAAAAAAAGGTTTGTTTCCGGTAACCCGACCAGGTCTAGCAAACCAGTGCCAGGTCCCCCTCTTTTTTTCATTTTCTCTCTTTTTTTGCTACTTTCAGTTTTTACAGTTTGTAAATTGGACAATTATTGAGGATTTTTGAGTAAAAACCCTAAATCCAGGCATGAGCAAAAAGGGTTAAAGTAAAAAAAATCTCCGGCCAGGCTTGCTCTGTCAGACCATGTTACCGGAAACAAACCTTTTTTTTATTTTGGCCTAATGAGCCACAGCACCTGGGCCGTGAGCAAGGTGAAAATGGGATTAGCTTATGCACATTGATTCCCCTTCAAGGTGGGTCGTCCCTTTTGAAAATTCCCAGCTGTGTAGGTTTATGCATGTTTTTTTTAGAATAACCAGAATCAAATCGCATTTGGTATACATGTTCCTTTACCATTTCTAAATACCCATACAAAATTATAGGTCATTAAGACCACAATTGAGGAAGTTATGACACAATTAATTTATGATGTGTTTATGCTAAACATCAACCCGCCTTAATAAGAACACCTGCCATGTGCAAAGTATGTACCCCATAGGCTTAGGGATTATGCGATTCTTAAGGCTATAGACCTCTGTTTATTGGCCTCTGTTTTTTTCTTTTTTTCCCCTTTAGAAGACCCCTCCCCACCCCACTCTAAGCTTTCAGCCTTTTTTTTTCCTGAATAAAGTCACTTCCGGTCACTTGACCCAAAGGGGGCATGGCCTAATATGCAAATGAGGTCGCTTCTGATTATGTGACGTCACTTCCTGTTATGTAACTAAGTCAAGGTCACCTTAAATAGGTCACTGCCGGTCCCTTATAAATTTCCTGCCAAAAGGGAGGCCTGTGATTGGTTGATTAAGTAGATCACGTTACCATGGCAACCAAATGCTGGCCTCTGATCGGCTGAAAGCTCGATTAAGTAGGTCACTTCCGGTTTGGTATTTGGCATGCGGGAACCTAGCATACAATACAAGATTTATTACACGACCAAAGGACATTTATTTAAAGTTAGTACATCCGATGTTTGGGACAAAAAAATAGATTTCCCTAAAAATGAGTCAGAATGTTCACAAATGATATATTTGACTTCCTAGCTGTTCCATTTCCACTAATTCCTTCCAATTTTGCTCTAATTCGATTTTATTGACCAATATTTGGTCATTTTGGAATAAAAGCGTGCACGCTTTTATTAGCCCTATTGGAAATACACTAGAAAAGCCAATGGTTGGGACACATTGGATCCCTTTCTGACCTATAAACACATATTGATGACATTTAATTGACCTCTTTGCTCAAAATATTATACTTTTACAGTGTTTTGAATACATTTAAATAAGATTTCGAATTTGAAGAAAAATCGGATATACCCACTTGAACTCCTACCTTTTAGTTGATGTTTACATTGCAAATTTAGTTGGTTATATCGTGAATTTGCATTGTTCACATCGTCGTCTGCTTTGTTTACATCGCCAGCCTTGCCCTGTAACGTGGTCCAAAATGCTGCCTTCTGATTGGTCTAGAGCAGGAAAAAAATGTACCACACGTAGGGGTGGTACGCAAAAATGTACCACAGCCCCGGTTGGAACGTTTTACCTTCTTTATTATTAAACAGGATCGTAAAACTGTTAGGTCGTGTAATGATACATAATACCAGATGTCGCTCAACAAAGGTGGTCACCATGTAGACAACACAGGTAAACATGACCTATGGCATGCCATTTGTCTCCATGAATAAATGTACAATACGAATAAAGGCCAAAAGACCCATATAGAATTTTCTAAATGTCCCGAGAGGGGGTCTCTATTTTACGATTGTAAAATATTTATCATATTGGCATTTTGGTTGGACATTTGGGCCTAACATGTATACACTAATATTGACATGGTGTCTCTTGAGTTGAGTTGAGTTTGAGTTTAATTGTTTTATTGGCATAGTATTTCTCGATAGTACATGTGTGAGTTCTCCCAATACAGCCATTACACAGAGTCCAAAAAATAATATAATATATGAGATGGTTGGTACATTTGATTAATATGTCACGCGCAATATCGGAATTTGCGCAATATCGGAACTCCTACATGAACATAAAATATATTATAAAATATATCAGTATACCCCTCAAACAGAAAGGTAGGGCAAGAAATGTATTTGCAAGGAGTTTATTTTGTATTATTTCAGGCCCAGGCAGCCAAAGGCCCAACGTTTTATCACAGCAGATGCATTTCTGCCACACCTTATTCACAGCTACATACAGGTGTGACATGCATGTGGGTTCTCCCTGACTGTTTTCACACCTCCAAGATGCAGTACAGTATCCTCAAACATAGCTGAAATATATATTTATATCCTATATCTGTAGCTACAATAAAAATAGAGAGGAGTTCTGATACTGTGCAATCTAACTATGGTGCAATTCCGGAATTGCCCTGCGCAGTTCCGGAATTGTGCAGGGGCAATTCCGGAACTGGGCTGGTTCCTATTCTGCGCCTGACAAATATATAATGATTGTTTAACTTGGTGCATGTATGAATCTGACATTGCGCATCTCACACTGTTGACACTCGACTTTTTAGTCTTGCAGGGGTTTTAGCTCGTTCACTGTCAGTGAGCTCTTGAACTTGTCGCGGTTTTCTTGATGTTGCTGGTCTGTCTTGCAGCGGTTCCATAGCAAAGAACCTCTGTATGCAGGACTTTTCCTGTAGATTTCCTTGATTGGGCGTTGGGTCTTCAGGCGAATTTTGACATTTGCCCTCAGCACGCGGCGCGTAACAACTATGTTCTGTTCCTCTCTTGACAGTCTGTACATCCGCAGGAGGATCTGTCTATTCCTTCTGTTGGCTAGTCTTTCCAGTTTGTATTCAGTGTGCAGCCTTTCTATGTCAGCGGCCCGTGGGTCTTTGACGTTTGAGCAGATTCTCATGCCCTCGTTCTGCAGTACTTGCATCTTGTGGTCTACCCAGGCAGTGCCGCCGTCGTAGATGAACGGGCAGTACTCCACAATGGGACGTATCATGTGAACATACACAAGTGCCGTCGTTGGTTGGTCAGTGGTCTTCCTGATTTCACGTAGTTGGTTCAGTCGATGGTGTGCTAGATTGATGACCTTCTTACACTGAGGGACGAGGCTTAGGTGCGTATCCAGTGTCACTCCAAGATAGTTGAAGATTTGGACTACGCTGAGTTGGTTACCGCCCATCATCAACTCAAGCCCTGTGAGGTCTGGTTTTGACCATGGAGGGTATGTCCATAGCACTTTTGTTTTGTCTGTGTTTACCGTGAGTCGGTTATTAACACACCAGGTGGCAACGTTCGTCAGATCTGACTGCAGGAGTCGATGTGCTCGTTCTGCGGTGTCGGCTGATACTAGAAGGGCGAGGTCATCCGCGTACATGTAGAACCACGAATTTTCTATCACATTCTCTATGCTGTTTATGTAACACAGGAACAGCAAAGGACCCAGGACGGACCCCTGTGGAACGCCACAGGGGACCGCCGCTGGGGCCGACTCAACATTGTTTGCTAGGGTTACTTGGTGCCGCTCGCTCAGGTAACTTGTCAACCAGTTTATAGTGCTTTCAGAGGCTCCCAGGTTCCTCATCTTGTGGAGCAGCAGTGTGTGGTCGACCGTGTCGAAAGCCTTCCGCATATCGACGAATACGACTACGGAAGGCTTCCCCTCATTGTGTGCCTCATACATATCTGTGACCAGATTATACACGGCATCGTCGGTGGACCTCCTTGGCACGAACCCATACTGATTGGGTGGCAGCAGATGGTGGCTTGTTAGGTGATTCAGGATCTGTGCATGTACCACTTTTTCGGTCATCTTTGAGCACAATGTCATGTTCAAAAGCGTTACCGGTCGCCAATTACCTACTTTGGTAAGGTCGCCAGATTTTGCTAGCGGGACTACTAGTCCTACCTTCCAGCAACCAGGGAAACTAGAAGATCGTAGACTAGTGTTGACCAGGTGTTGGGCTACTACTGGCTTGGCGAGTAGAGTGTCTTTCATTACCTGTGCTCGTACGTCCTTGACACCAGAGGATTTTGTGGTGTCAATGGATTTTACTAATTTTACGGTTCTGGCTAATGTGATTTCAGCCATGTGTAGGTCTGGTGGATGGTTCAGGGGGTCTATGTCATCATTGGGTGCAGTAGGTGGTGGCAGTGCTGAGGCGAACTCCACCCCTACCCGGCTGTAGTATGTATTCACATAGTTAGCCGTGTCTTTGGCCTCAATGCCATTGCCACCGTCGTCTTTGAGACGCAGCTCGTCCGTTGCGTGACCCTCCCTCCACAGTTGGTTCACAGTTGCCCAGAATTGTTTTGGGTTGTCTTTGTATCTGTGTAGTGCGGTCCTAACCTCCGTCCGTGCCCCTTCATTCATATCACGGTTTATCTGCTTCATTAGGTTCTTTGCGCGTCTGATGTGCTGGAGGCGCAGCAGTGGTCCTGAGCGCCGCGCTCTCAACATCAGCCTTTTTCTTCTTCTGATTAGAGGCAGCGTACCTCTAGGTAATTTGGGCCTGTGTGATGCTGGCACTTTGAAGCGTTTGACTGGGTGATGGTGGTCGAGGTAGTGGCGAACCTTGGCCAGGATGCCACCATAGACTGTGCCTGTGTTCTCCTCCTCCAGTACATCAGCCCAGTCTTCCTCACACATGTAGTTCATAGCATCGACATTAGGCATGACCCTTATTTACACGGGAATAGTTTAGGAAACATGGGCATCCTAATAAGATCTGTTCTATACACAAAATAAGTATACAAAAGAATATGCTTATTGGCACAACATAGTCATTTGGATAATGGCCATGGTTCAACCCTGGCGTATCCATGATTTTCCTGGCCATCTATGGAGTGACTGCTTGTTCCCGCGCACAGCGCAAGTGAAGCACAGTGCAAGAAAATCACAGAAGCCATACTGGGGCATGCCCCCCCCAAGAAAATGCTGATGGTTTGTGTCTAAATGGTATTGTCCCCATCTCTCTTTTCCCCCTCTTTTCTCCTCTCTTCTTCCCCTGTTTTATTTTAATTTAATTTAATTTTTTTTTTTGGGGGGGGGGGGCACCCCCCTGGATCCGCCAATGACAGCCTGACAAGAGTCAACCTTCTTTGGCCCCCATCTTGTCCCCCACAATTAATTTAGCTTCCTGATATAATTGAATTACATGAATAAAGACCAGAAACAACATTTTGGACTTGTCCTACTGGATGAGCTGAATGAATTGTTTAACGGGTAATTATTGATAAATCATTTCAAAATACAATATATGCAGCGATGACAAGCAACAATGTAGGTGTTTATAACTGCATATCTTAGCAACTGCAAGTACAGTCAGTGCCCACTTTATGTGGGGGCAGAGATACATCGTGCAGAAATCTCTCACTAGATGGTGATTTCCACAAAACTGCTGAACATTGTTATATAAAGCTCATGATATCCCATTTTAAAGAGTATGATACCAACTTTAATTGCTAATTCCTCCTGAATGGGTCTCTCCCTTACCTGGTCACATATGCCAAATAAATTTCCCATTCCTCAAAGTTAAGATATCATTTTATGTACTGTTAAAGAATCTCTTTTTACATTTAACTAGAAACAAGAAAATCTCAAAATTAAACTGTTAGTCCATCTTTAACAAAGCAATTGACCTTTATATATTTAGAACTACTTAAGGGATTCCATCTGTTCACAATGGTTATCAGGCGTATAGGTTTCACATGGTATATCAAACTAAATTGATAAACAGTGATAATATTTGATTATGGACTATACAATGGTTCACCAGGTTGGATTTTTCACATGATGATTGCACCCAGGAAATGGAGCATATTTAACACTACATGGATAAAGATGAAAATATGTATAACACAACAGTAAATTTCAGTTTGAAAGAGAATAGCAATGATATATCATTTCCATATTTATCAAAGATAATTTTTTGTCTTTATTTTAAACAGGAGTTAATGGCATTAGTTGTAATATATAGGTGTATCCATAGCAGTCAGCCTATATTTGTATTTCAACTTGTCAAAAGATTAATACACCCAACATACAACAATTAAATGACATGTTCACATTTCCAAAAATATTCCTAGAAGGTCATCAATAATATTCTTTGTCAAAAACAAAAAAAGGAAGAACAAAAATTAATTTGGAAAAGGGAAATATGAAATCAGTTCTAATAGATGAGACTGTTAGATCAATGGACAAGCTTTAGTTAAATGTCAGTACTTCACTTACAATCTACGCATTTATAGACCTCCCAGTCAAAATCCACTCAAAGAGCGGTGACCCAGTTGAAACAAATGTCCCTCCAGGACATGTCAATATAAGAGCTAGTTGGTCATGTCAACTGCATTAATTGCATGAATTTAAATTGTCAGGTCTTTCACAAATTTCAGAGTAGGTTAATTTTATCATACCAGATATTGGGAACATGGATGAATGGGAATCTATATTTGGTCTCACTGCCAGAGGTTCCACAGCAGGCACAGTTGACATGCTTACAGACTTGAGGAAGGCATTTGACGCGGTCCATCATGGGAAGCACATTGAGAAGCTAGGAAAGACTACTTAAGGTGTAGTCATTTCTTTTACAATAGCTGTGGGGGACCAAGAATAATTAGAGGCCTTGTGAGAGGGGCTTAGCATGTCACCACTTTAGGAAGTGTTTATTTGTTAACTGCATGCGGGCGGTAAAATCTTGGGTGGTGACCATTTTTTAGACCTCCCTCCATCAAGTGTGCATGGAATATTTCTTGCCCTCCCTTACATGCCGAAACTCCACCCCGCCTTTGCACCATAGTAAATCACTGACTAATGATGGGCATATATTCTACCCCTCCTATTACTACTAAATGAACTCTGCTTTTTTGGAAAAGACAGCACAATTCTATAGCTAAAAGGGTTTGGCCACACTCAACTTGACTCTGGCTGGATGGAACTGACAATGGACAAAAAGACTTTGACCCCTCTTGTGGGGAAGGGGGGGGGACTGAGAAATGTTGGCCCGCTCACCCACAAATCAACCATCACCCCCTGTTCAACTTCAAAACTTCAAACATATGCGCCTTCCATGTAGGGTAGGAATATATAGAAACCAAAATACTATCACCTCTTTTCAGCTAGGAAAATACCCACTGTTTCAAAGTGGGGCTTGAAAGATATATCTGTTCATTTTCCCCACCCAAAAGTTGAATAATGACCACTCCCTTGAACAGATGTTTCTTCACATGGCATGTTTCACATATATATATATATCCATCTGTGTATCGTCATCAGTAAAGTTGTGGTGTTGGTATTGTACAGACCATTCAAGTTCACCAATTGACTAATTTACCAGTTGACTAAATCACCAGTTACTACCTGACCATGTTGAGGATGGTGGTGGTAGCAGGGTGTCTGTTGGTGGCCGGGGTTACTCTGGCAGCTCTCCTGGTCAGCCACCAGGCACTGCTCAACGTAAGCTTCTTATTGAAATAGTATCATGAGCCTGCCATACATTGTTCTCTCTAGGATTCATCCCACTGCATAGTTTCTAAAGGTATTACAGATTTCAGAGAACATATTCACAACACACTTGCATGGAGGAGTTTGTGCAAAGGGGGCTATCATAAAGTATGTACCCACATCTTCTCCTGAAATCAACTCCCCCCCCCCCACCCTCCCTGGAGTTTTTGTATGCATTGCACTGAAGGGTTTATATACACAATTATTTTCAGAAAATAGACCCCAAATCAACCCAAAACATCTTAGAACAAAGATATCATGCGAAAGACCCTGCATATATTGTCATATATGTATCAGCTTTTGGGAAAAGGTGATATCTGTCATTTATTATTGAGTTTTATGTTTCTTTTTCAAAGAAAGGGCCCGATGGACAGAGCAGAGGTGTTGGTGCTTTGGACAGAGCGAGGCGTTCAGTCATCCAGCTGCTGAGCACAGACGGAGATGAGACCCCAGGTATGAGAAATTATCTCTCACCCTGCTATCCTGTTTATAAAAGAGGATGATTTCAGTATAGTAGTTTGGAAGGGAGAAACGCATGAGTTTAGTTTTTTTCGTAAAAATATCCAGGGAATAATTATACCTAATTAAAGTAAGTGAATGGATAGAGGATCAGAACAGATTATCACTTGAAATAAAACTTGAAAAACCTCTGCAGCCAGAGATTGCAGGCATGAACAACAAAAGACAAAAACTAAATGGGTGCCTCAAAGGAGCATGTGGAGGTGACAACCGCACTGCCCAATATTGTAGATACAGAGGGCAACCCAAGGTATAGTGGTAGTGCTGTGGCTATTATTACAGCACCCCCTTTAAAATAATGACCGCTCCTTTGAGTATATAATATAATAAGGCAAAAATGGGAATATTGCTTTACAATGTAATTCATGTCAATATCCTTAAACAGCAGGTAGTGCAGTGTACACAATATGGGGGAGGTCTCAATGCCCCAATGGTGCTTCTCTGATATACAAAGGTTAGTACATCATGATACATAAATTATAAATGTAAAGTATGTGATATGATATTTAATTTTGTTTCAGCAGTGAATTTTTTATAGTCAGCAACCCTCGTATGGGCCACAACAATTAACTGAATATTACACTCCAGCATGTCCCTTCTATCATAATGTATTTAACCTTGTTTTTAGCATTTCTCTAGATATTGCTAGAAGTAAACATATTTCCCTGTATCCTGCTTCCAATATGTGCAATGTTTGACACTTAGGTATTGTTGGAAGTTCCCATACAGAGAACGTGGGTGGCGGTAATGAGTACCTCTGTATAGAAGAAGAGCCAGAGTGGGACAAGTATATTCCTGGTAAAGGTTCACACTCCCACATGTTTGGGACTGAGTTCAAGGCTGGGGATGGATTGTTCAACATGGAAAATGTGTTTGGTACAACCCTAGTGAACCAAAATGCAGTGTGCGCAGTCTGCCACATACCCAGACCAATTCAGGTATTTACCACATTTTCAAATGTTCATATTAAACTGAATATCATTGTGATGTAAATCATATTATACCAATTGATAAAAGCAAGAATAAAGAATGGCTATAGAAAAGGGATTCTGGATTCTCCTGTGTTGCAAGAAAAAAAGTTTGCAAATGAAAAACCAGGAGGCCATTTTTGCTCATTGGTTGAATGCACCCAAAAGTCCAATGACAAGGCTACATTCCAGGAAACCCCCAGAGAATTCCCTCTATGAAGCCATACAAAGGTAGCCTGGGGAGGGTGAGGAATGAACTAGGCGTGTCAGAGAATGGACAGGGGAGGGTGGGGGAATGGACTACACAATGGTGATAGGATTTTCAACGTTATGCAATAGCATTATTTCCCGGGCTGCAACTGTATGCTTTGCTTATAGGTGATGATACCTGGCAGAAAATCATGTAGGGTTGGCTGGCACATCGAATACTACGGCTACCTCATGAGCTCCAAATACAATGCACTAAGTCAGCGTAACTTCATCTGTGTGGACATAGCCCCGGAGGCAGACAGGAGTGGATCTGATGCTGAGGGTGGTGCTGAGCTGTGGCCGGTTGAGGCCAGGTGTGGTTGGTCTCTACCGTGTCCTAAATATGAAGATGGCAAGGAGATGACTTGTGCGGTGTGTAGCAAGTGAATATATGCTCTTCTGTGAACATCTGACAATAAAAGGTTCATCATAATATTCTTGTTAAGATCTTTTATTTCTAATAAACTGTGTCTTGTACCTTTTTTTCCTCAAGTTTATACAACTCCAAAATATTATAATACATATTGCAATTCACTCATCAAGTGTACATCTGTCAAAGCAACTGACATCACGTTCTTCACACCAGAACCTCATACTACTTCTACACAAGCTTAGTCAATTTACCCAGTCCTTTGTTTAGGATGTTCACCCATAATGTATGGTTACATATCTAGTGTATTTACACATGTTTCTCTATTATAATGACCCATGGCTATAAATGGCCTTGTGTATTAAGCCAAAAGTTTACAACCCAAGCTGTCATGTATAAATTCATCATGAACACCAATTCTTCTGCTGCATACAGCTCTGCTGTAAAGCCTCTCTGTGACAAGCCAGCCCCCCTCATGACCCGACCCCCCACTTTAGGTATATGCTACAGGCTGATTCTACAATATTTTAGCTGACCCCTATTATATAGTAATTTGCATGGCAACATTTTGTTGGTATCTAAATCTAACAGGAAATAATAGCTTCAGAGGAATGTTGGCTAAACTGGGTTTAGGTGAGAACATTACACACCATCCACTGGGGAGCCCCACATGCTATGCAGAACCAGAAATCTGCAGAGATCCAATGAAAAACAAATTTTTCCAATCCTTTTACGAATTACTTTAACAATATGAAATTGTTAGATCTCATCTATTTTGTTTCATACTTTGTCAATATTGCCATGCTCTTTGGACAATTCGATTGCCAAGGGCCAATGGTAGCCTATGGAGGAACCTCTTTTTTTATCATTAAATTTTGTGTTTTGATACTATGATCAACATTAAGAGGCTGAAGACAATTCAGGGAAATAAACTGCTTATTGACATAAACAATGCAGTACATGCATTATTTCACAGCATGTTTTTCATACACCCTAAAGAACTTATTACTGAGTCAATTTTCTATTTGTGATTTAGATAATATCTAGCTGCACCATGAAATCATGGATTGTTTTATTTAAAGGTCTCTGTATCGCTAGACCTTCTAGCGGCAAAAATTGTTCCGGTTAGGGATTTTAAGCACCAGTCACTGAGCCACTAGTTGATGAATTAATTTTTAGTGATATATCTTTAGAAGATATGGTAAAAGAAATAATGGTAATTAATGAAAAAAAATCATCAGGCATTGAACATATTTCTGCAAAGGTTTTAAAAGAATTCCTGATGGGTCGTAAAAATGAGTTCCTTTTCATATTGAATTTATCTATTGCTAGTGGTACTTTCCCAACTAAATGGAAGGAGGCAAAAATAACGCCAATACCTAAGGTTAAAAACCCTAATGATGTTTCTGACCTAAGGCCAATCTCTCTGTTGCCTATCATTGGAAAAATTCTGGAAAAATTTATTCATAAACAGACTAATGGTCATCTGGAAAGTGATTTGTTGTTGAGTCCTAAGCAAAGTGGTTTCAGGAGAAACAGGAGCACACAAGATGCTGTTTTGGATCTTAACAATATTATTTTTCAGTCTTTAAATGACCGAAAGTACACTGGTGCAGTATATATTGATTTTTAAAAAGCATTCGATACCATCAGCCATACAAAGTTAATTGCTAAATTACCAAAGTATGGTTTTAGTATAAGTTTCATAGAATGGTTCAAGAGCTACCTGGCTGATAGACAACAAAAGACGTTTGCAAATGGAGTATATTCAGACTGGGGGTATGTATCGTTTGGAGTACCTCAAGGCTCAATCCTGGGACCTATCCTATTCATTTTATATGTCAATGACCTTTCCAAGTTAAATTTATCATGTAATTGTTTGCAATAAATGCTGATGACACCCCAGCAAATTCGGGTCATCATGCTCCATGTTTGGTGATCCATGGTGAGTGGATTTTGAGTGATAACGCACTGTGTCATCTTGAGTCATCTTCTGTCAACTCTCACTTAACATGGCCCATCATAACCAATGTCCCACACATGATTCTCACTCACTGAGTGAGTATGGGTCACCCATTGTCAGCTCTCACTCAGCATGGCCAGTCATCACCCATGTTGCCAGCATTGTCCTCACTCACTGCTTGACTATGCACCATTCACTGTCAGCTCTCACTCAGCATGACAAGTCATCACCCATGTTGCCAACGTGGTTCTCACTCACTGTGTGATTATGTGCCACCCCATGTCAACACTAACACATGATAGAGATCCCTCACCAGGATGAAGAGACCAAGGAAGTTGTATGGATGCATGCTGTTTGTACTCTGCAGATAGGACATAGACATTAAATGTTGATTTGATTGGTCTTACCCCATATATGAACCAGCTTACTTATATAATTATATATAATTATAAACATTATGAAAGAAGAGAACATAATAATAGTCAACAATATGATTTTAGATTCATTATTAAGACATAATAGACAATTTCATTTGTCTATGGGATATAGCATTGATTTGGAAACATTTATATTTTACACAGAATTAGGACTTTGATTGACCTTAGTGTGTCAGGAATCTCAAAATATGATGTTCAGTGACCATTATGGTAGCACACTATCATGAGGAACTGCTAGGAATACTTAAAAGGAAGGTAAAACAGATGTTGCAGTGAGTGATAATATGGGCACATGCTACATCTGATCAAGCATGGCAGGTTATGACACATGAGTGACTGTGGGTCACTCCCTGGCAGCTCTCACTCAGCATGACTCATCATCACCCAACATGACACACTATGTAAGTTCCTGCGTTCTGATTGGTCCATTTCAAATTTCCCGCCATTTCCTTTGTTCTCAGTGCATAGCATCTACCATTCACAACAGACAGACAGAGACAGGCAAGGAGAACAGATGTATAAGGTGGGTTGTCCTACAGTACTCCTAGTGTGAATTCTACTTACATATGATTGTGAATTCTACAGTAGCATAAATTACTATTGTCTACTATGTCTTTATTCATCTCTAATATATTTATATTTATTCATTTCAGAATGAAAGGAATTCAAGGGACCTTATTTCTATATATACAACAGACACAAGAATAGAAGATGAAAATGGAGCCAATAATGGAGATATAACCACACAAGAAACTGCATGGACATGGAAACAGGACCAAACAACTTAATTGATGATATTAATAAAGTAAACATTTAATAAACAATGTATGATTGCTGGTGAGGCTGCCTCATGACACATGTGTGAGTGTGGGTGAGCCTGGGTGATGACACATGTGTGAGTGTGGGTGAGGCTGGGTGATGACACATGTGTGAGCATGAGTGAGGCCAGGTGATGACACATGAGTGAGTGTGAGTGAGGCCAGGTGATGACACATGGGTGAGTGTGAGTGAGGCCAGGTGATGACACATGAGTGAGTGTGAGTGAAGCTGGGTTATCACTCACACTATGTGACTCATTTTTGATTTAAACAACGCATGGGTGAGGGGCTGCCAACCTATCACCCACAGTGGCTCATATTTGCTGGGACTGTACTATTCTATTCCGGGCATGACTTAGATGTAATCTCAAGTACTCTTCAGAGTGATGTAGACATCTTGTTATCTTGGTGTGATGAAAATCAGCTCACAATCAATGCTAAAAAGACCAAATCAATCTTGTATACTTATGAAAATAATGCTGCTTTACCTCCTATCAATGTTAAAGGTGTGGAACTTGAAAATGTAAATAAGTATAAATATCTTGGAATTACTATGGAAAATAACATGAGCTTCAAGTCCCAATATTCGAAAACAATTAGTTCTGTCAATCAAAAAACCTGGTTATTAAGGCATTTCAGAGAGCATATGAATGAACAAACTTCGGTGTTATTATTTAAAACCATGTTAATACATTATTTTAATAACAGTAGCGTCTTTTTATCTGGAATAACTTTGTATGATCAGAAAAAATTGCAAGTATTGCAAAATCTGGGAATTAGAGTTTGTCTACAAATCAAGGATCCCATGTCTGTGTCAGTGAAAGAAATACACAAGAAAGTTGGAGTATTGCCCACTGACTTGCGTAGAAAACATTTGCAAGGTATATTGTGCTATAGATTAATTAAGTTAAATTCTCTTAAAATGGTTGCTAATAGAAATACTCGAGCTGCTGATGGCCCATTAATTGAGATGTATATAAGTCATACTGTAAGGGTGCAGAAGTCACCCCCTGTAGCTGCATACAGCTCATGGAACTCAATAATAAGATAAGGTATGCAGATACTAGTATAATTTTCAAGAGTAAATTCAAGGCGAATGTTAGGAATTCTTTTTAGACAGAATGGAGATACGATCTTCAATACACCAATCTCTAAAATTTGTGTAAACCTGTGTTGAATTTCCAATTTAACTTTAATTGGTTGTATTAATTTTATCACCATGAAAGCCCTACATTTACTGTGCTACAGATGAACTTTTCGTTGGATTTATCCAACTTGGCGGGTAATTTAATTAATCAACAATATATCGAGTCTCTGTATTGTATCAGTTTTGTTGGCTTTTATGTCATCTTACATCATATTGATTATTTATAACCCATCTCATGTATGATAGTGTTCTATCCAAGTCTTGGCCTAATATATGTTACTGTTATCACCCCGTGGAAAGACTATTTGTAGACAGAAAATATGTTTATATGTAAAGTGATTTGCTAGTACAAATGTATGCTATGAAGTATACATTATTTAAGAACTGTATTAATTAGGTATCATCTCATCCTTCATCTCCCCCCCCCCCAGAAAAATCACCATGTCTGATTGTATAAGAATCAGCATATACTGTATAATTGACATGGAGGTGCTGTCAACAAAATGCAAAATTAATAATGTGATTTCATTATAAGTATCAACCTCTTCTGTGATCCGATTGAAACAAATATAATCGTATGTACTTTTATATTTTTTGAGATTCCAGAATAAACTCATGTCAAATTGAAATTGAATTGAAATTGAAAGCATTGAGGGATGCTACCAAAGGGTTAATGTTATAAGAGTATGTGTTACCGTGCTGGCCGTCATCTTTATGTTTTACACTGTACCAGGTATCAATTCTTTTTAACCTTTTAAGGACGGCATGTTACTTTACCATTGCATAGGGTAAATATGGGTAGTATCGCACACATGGTGACGGTATTACCCAAATGTTCCTTACCATTCTATTCCAATATCACCAAGAACGATTTTAATATGTAATCCCAATAGACCCCTAGGCCCATGATCCACTCAGAAGAAAAAAATGGTGCCAATGTACCACCTGTATAATTTATAGGGGCTCAAAACTGATGCAAAATTTGTGGGTTATATAGCAATAGTTTTGGTTATATCGCTCACCCATTGAATTACAGGGTATTAACCATTTGGCTACACCTGCTTTCACACCAAAAAGTGTGAAAACAGGGTGCTTCACCCCAAATGCTCTCACACCTGTATGGTGAGTAACAGCTTCCCCAAATTTACACTGGTGTTAGACAACATAAAAGGCTAGCCTGTAACACTAATCAACTCATTTCATTTTCATTTCATATATTATTTTTTATCCTATAAAGAGGTGCATGTAATGAGCAACATATGAACAAAAACGTTTAAAAATCTTTAAATATATATATATATGGACCAGAAACACTAAATTCATTGTAATGTGGCTTACTACTGGAAAAAAATCTGAAAAAAAATCTGAAAAATCAGCCTTTTAGGGGGGGTGCGCGATATTACCACATGCACAATATTACCCACATTTACCCTAATGCAATTCTTTTCTCACCATCCCTAAGAAGTACATGTTATTATGGTCTTATGTCAAAAACCTGATTGACATCTCGCTTCTCTTAAACCAAGGTGTTGAGCCACCTCAAAGCACAGAGAATACAGAACACCATTCTGATGGCTGAATTTACCGTTCACCGAGGGGCCTTTGGTACTTCTAGTTTGCAGTTTGAGGTTTTCCAGCTGGATTATAGGCAAATAGTAGCCTTATATCATTCCTATGGTAGTACTTTCATCAGTTGGATTTCACAGATGGCCAGGGTCTCCACATCTTGAAGGGTTAAGTACAGAAACCCAGAGCAAGGCTGAGCACATTCACAAGTAACGATAGCGTGAGTATCTGTCACACTATGATAGCCACACGCCCTCATCACTGCAACACTGGAGGTGCTACCCTGCTGGTACAAGGGCTTCAACCCTGAGGTACTCACAAAGACTCTCAGCCAATCAGACTGTGAGATGCCTGTTGTTGCCTGATGGGTGACTTTGAAGTAGAAGGTGGTGGTACCTTCCAGGGGGTAGGTGGAGACGTCCACCTTCATGGTGTAGAAGTTGGAGTGTTGAGTGCTCAGGGTGATGCAGGTGGTCAGGTCTTCATCTTTCAGCACTTTAACAGATATTTTGTTCCGGTTCTGATGTTTCATCTCAATTTCATAAATTACTGAAATGTACAGTGGCAAAGAGAGTCAAGTCAAAATAAAGCCAGAACCAGGTATATCTCTTTCAAATAAGGCTAGCTAGACACAGGTTTGATTATAACAATTCAAATCATAAACCTTCTCATGACGACTGACTTTGAATTGACTCTCTTTCATATCTAGATAATCTGATTCAATGCTTTTTGAATTTCCCCCAGTCTTCACTCATTCTAGTAAAAGCATATATATCATGTATTTATAACTTTTTCATATTATATCTAGAATGTAACTTTGTGACGATTTCTAGGAATATTCCAACCCCCTTTTAATATCTATAACTTACCTTTGCAGACGTACCCATTTCCTATGTAATCCGTCTTGCAGGAACATGTAAAGGAGGCGTACGTGTTGGTGCACAGGGCATCAGTGTGGCAGTTATGTGAACCATCTGTACACTCATCTACATCTGTAAATTTATTCATTTTTTGTTTAAAATTTTTCTTATTAATTTTCATGATTTTCAACAAATTTGTATATTGCTAAGTACAGCTTTGCTCATGACAATAACTTGTTTAGAGAAATATCTGGATTGCCATAGTAGACATAATTTGCCATTACGTCTAGCTATGCTGGTGAAAACACATTGATGAATTTAAAAAAGCTTAGTGGGGGGAAAAACAGGCTTTATCACATAGAATTACATTCAGACTTACAGGTCACAGAGTCATTTAATGCACTACACCTCATAAGGATAAGGGGGTCAGAAGGGCCAAAAGGGCCAGAAGGGCCAAATAAATATGTCAGCTAAATTTCAACTTTCAGATTCAAAATGTTAAAGTCAATTCATTTTGAAAACTCAAAATTTATTTCAGAAACAAAACTTTATGGCATTTTCAAAGTGCTAAATCAAAATGACAAAAGTGGTTTCGGTTTGAAGACCTAACTTCCAAAGGCACAGTGTCAATCTGTCTGCAGCCTTTGAGGGATTAGGAAACATGGAGACTCCGGCAGTAGTAGGAAAGTGGGGAATAAGGGTGTAGGGGAATTGGGGAATGAGGTAGGGGGGGAATAAGATTTGCGCAAAATTCGACATTTGTAAAGAATTGTAAAGAAATTGGACATTTTAGCTTTTTGTGAAAACCATTCTTTTAACAAATTAGATATTTATGTGTGATTCTTTTGGAAAATCCAACTACAGTCTATACTGACTATCCCACTACTACCCACTACCCCCACTCCACCAATGCCTTATTTGCCTAGTCCCCTTCTCCCTTACCCTCCTCCTCACCATTCTCCCACTTCCTCTGTCCTCTTTTCCTCTACTTCCTAATCCTCCTACCCACTTCCCTTCTCCCTCACCCCCCTTATTCTCCTAACCCCTCATTCCCTCATTCCCTCACTCTCCTACTCCCTCATTCCCCTCACCAACCTACCCCCTCATCCCCTCACTCCCCTACTCACAATTCCCTCACTCCCCTACTCCCTCATTCACCACTCCCCCTCCCCTGCAGTCCACTGTAATAGATAAATCCTGACCACAAAAACCAAAATTGTATAGAACTTTATGGGCTTTGACACTTTGTACTTGTGCCAAGAGTAAAGTGCAGCTGAAATATGGGTTTTTGGGGATTAATAGAGAAACCATTACCTGAATGGACTGCTCAAATATTGAAGACGTTTATTATGGGTACCTTCCATGGAAGAGATCAATCATGTTAACAACTCATGTACCGTCAACTAGAAAGTTGGCCTCTGCAATATTGATCATCTAGACTATCCTATAAACAGGGTGCACCTTAGCAGTGTTTTGAGCCTAAACCATTTATATTAATTTCCAAATGTTTTCTTGTAAAAGCCAGTGCTGTCTAATTTGACTCCTGAACCTCATTTATTTCTGAATTAACTTTTAACAAATGGCGGCCTGCATGGTTTCCAATAATCTTTTCTAGATTTATCTGAATTCATTTTGTATCTATTATAATTACTTTTTTTTGGGGTGAGATTTCCTCATCACCAACCTGCCTAATGTTTAACACTCTGCCACAGTGACAAGTCACTGAGGGAGCCCAATGGGGGGGGGAAGTGTTTTTCCTCCCATGTTTTTCAATAACTGTTGCATTAAAATGTTTAGTGGATTTCAATGCATGCTGGAGAGAAGTCCCAGGATAAATATACAAATACATAAAGATACCATTACCTATGCATGAGTAGCCATTCCATGATAAGCCGGTGGTACAAGTACAGCTGTAGGAGCCGTACACATTCACACACGGTATACCCGGGCAGGCATGGAACCCTGAGGTACACTCATCCACATCTAGATGGGGAAGTATAGGGAGAATACAAAAGAAATATTGTTACATAATTTTCAGTTGTGACAAATTAACACATATTGATGACATTTAATTAACCCTTATTCTTTAAATATTGTACTTTTACAATGTTTGAAAACCATTTAAGTAAGATTTAGAATTTGGAGAAAAATAGGATATACCCATTTTAACATTGGTTGAATACGACCAACTTACTATATGTGATATAATTCTTTTTTGTCAATAAAAAGCACTTAACTGGTCTAGACTTATCAAAACTAGCCAAATGTTTAGATTTTGTTGTGTTCATTTGTATACTGTATATATATATGCATTAATATCTAGCTCTATGATTCACAACTTCTCTTGATTGTCAGATTGAATGCTCAATACATGGAATATCATATTCATATTTCAGAGATGAGAGGTTGGATTACAACATGGCTCACTTACCTGGGGGGCAAACTATGCTGTAATAGAAGTCAAATCCATTGCCCCCCACACTGAAATCAGACTGGAACGTCATTGTAACCTGCCCTTTCAGGTATTTGGTCACTCCAGCCAGCGTAGTTCCAGAGTACCTTGGTGGACAAATGGTGAAATATTTGCTCAAATCAAGGAAATAGAGGCAAGATGAATAATGTTCACTGACAGTTTTAGGGCTAGAAGAATAAACTCATATCTCCCTCACAATGATAAAGTTATGGAGATTCTATGTGTGGAATATTCAATTTCACTCAAATTAAATTTAACAAGAGACAACATAAATAAAGGACTGAACTTTTTTGGGCTACAAGAATAAACTCACAACTTCCCCACAATGTTACAATTTCGGAGATTTCATCATATGATATCTGTAGTGTGTGTATTGTATCAGCCTGTTGGAATCAGGTGGATGTGTTGCATCATCCTCTTTCTATAGCTGGGGCTCCAATAGCCGATTTTCTGGCCAATTCTCAGGCTTGTTTACTATGTGTATAGTGTTTAAATAGGCCGATTAGATCCATGTGAAGAGAGGGATATGTTTATATTTACATTTCACCATAGGTGTATACAGTTTGATCAGGTACAAACATAAGCCTAGAGATCGCACTGTTGAGAGAAATAAAAATCAAACCAGTTTGCCTCAGATGCAAAATTGGGATCTAAATCAGGACATAGATTGTGTAGCCTTAGCAAGTCTATTTTCCACTTGAGTATGGAGTATTTATAAACATAAACATGTACCAAAAAAACATCTTTAAAGGGTTTTACATCAGCCTGCTGGTATATTGCATTACCAGTCTGTCCCTATGTAAGGCAGTGCTGCCACACAGAGTCAAGTCACCTAATACAACACTATGATAGGAACAAACCTATGTGAAAGGCTCCAGGATAACCTACCTGTATCTTTTTTTGGGGGTTAATATAATTTATCTGTCAATAAAGAGATACTTCTATATGAATTCTTTGTTGTTCTTTCACAATTTCTTCCATTACAATGAGGTTTATGACATTGTATAGTAATAGGTTCAATATATTTATGGTGAGAAACAACCCTTGTTTTATGTATTGACTAAGTGTTCGTATATATAGTGTTTCCCCCTGGTGGTTTATTTGGAAACTACCACTCTTACTTATCATTGCTTCATCGCCACCCCACCTGATGGGATATATATTAACTGCAGCCTCTTTCCCAGTTCTGTTGTTGGCAACCGCTATTGCTTGCTTGGACGCCGCCCAGAGAGGTTGGCTGTGTTAGTCCGCTCGTGCTTGTGTCACATGTATTATATGTGACCCATCCTTACAAAATGAGGCACAAGCCGCCAAATAGGAAAACTATGGTAGCCACATATTCAGATAGTATGCATCAAGAGCTTTCATTTGATATCCTACACTTGTATGTAGGCTTCTGGGAAGTATTTTAAAATTATTTTTGAAAATTAAAGCCGGAAATATCTAAAACTGAGAAAATGTGCGACAAACATTATGTTCCGAGATATTAGAACTATTAAATGCTGATAAACTTACAATTTATTTAACATGAAAAGCCGAGTCTGAGCAATTACCGAATGACCAAATAAGTTTTTTTATGCCGAAGTGGTGGCATAGCCGCCAGGCACCACCAGAACGAGGTATATGATGTTTGCACTTTGCCAGAAGTCAGAACGGGCGCCGCCATCTTGGATTGTGCCACCATCTTGGTGGCACATTATAATCAGACCTACCCCCCTAATATGGACCCAAGGAATTCAATGCTTCTATCCGTTTGTTGCTAATACAGCTGGTTGCCTAGCATTGGCTATTCTATTTGTTTATCTGCCTAGCTACACACATTTCTATGGTCCTAAGGTTGATTATAATCATACCCACCCCCCTAATATGGACCCAAGGAATTCAATGGTTCTATCCGTTTGTTGCTAATACAGCTGGTTACCTAGCAACGGCTATTCTAATTGTTTATCTGCCTAGCAACACACATTTCCATGGTCCCGAAGTTGATTATAATCATACCTAACCCCCCTAATATGGACCCAAGGAATTCAATGGTTCTATCCATTCGTTGCTAATACAGCTGGTTACCTAGCAACGGCTATTCTAATTGTTTATCTGCCTAGCAACACCCATTTCCATGGTCCTGAAGTTGATTATAATCATACCTACCCCCCTAATATGGACCCAAGAAATTCAATGGTTCTATTGGATTGTTGCTTATACAGCTGGTTGCCTAGCAACTGCTATTCCGATTGTTTATCTGCCTAGCAACACACATTTCCATGGTCCTGAAGTTGATTATAATCATACCTACCCCCCTTAATATGGATCCAAGAAATTCAATGGTTCTATCCGTTTGTTGCTAATACAGCTGGTTGCCTAGCAATGGCTATTCTATTTGTTTATCTGACTAGCAACACACATTTCTATGGTCCTAAGGTTGATTATAATCATACCTACCCCCCCTAATATGGACCCAAGGAATTCAATGCTTCTATCCATTTGTTGCTTATACAGCTGGTTGCTTAGCAACGGCTATTCTTATTGTTTACCTGCCTAGCAACACACATTTCCATGGTCCTGAAGTTGATCATAATCATACCTACCCCCCTAATATGGACCTAAGAAATTCAATGGTTCTATTGGTTTGTTGCTTATACAGCTGGTTGCCTAGCAACGGCTATTCTAATTGTTTATCTGCCTAGCAACACACATTTCCATGGTCCTGAAGTTGATTATAAAAATACCTACCCCCCCAAATATGGACCCAAGAAATTCAATGGTTCTATCGGTTTGTTGCTAATACAGCTGGTTGCCTAGCAACATCTATTGTAATTGTTTGTCTGCCTAGCAACACACATTTCCATGGTCCCGAAGTTGATTATAATCATACCTACCCCCCCTAATATGGAATTCATAGGAAATGCCATATTTGGAGAAATATCATCCTTCCCCCTGATAACCCCATACCGGCCCTGCTTTTTTGGTGTCTTGAATAGGTTCCCTTCAAACATACCAACCATGTAGACATTATGTTTCTTCTAATGCAAGAATTGCGGTTGTTGCCGCGTATAAAAATGCCTGAGGCAACAACCGCGGCAACAACCGCAATTCTTTTTAGACACATACATCATATTACATTTCCTGAAAGCTGCTGGAATACCCCCTCTATTACTATTATTAAGAACATTCAAATTTTTGTAACCAGGGCGACCAGAACATTCTATTGCCTGTCATCAAACAACATTCAGATTAGAATTGAAAAGCTGGAGACAATAGATATGCTTATCTAGTATAAGCATGATTAGGTTGATAAAAAAGGACCTTTAGGACCAAATTTCAGTCTATATATCATATTTCCATATAAATTATCCTTTATTTTTCCAAAAAAATGTAAAATGTCATTTTGACCAATCTACCTTTGAGGGCCCATATCTAATTTCCAATATGTGCGACTTGTGCCTCATTTTGTAATGATGGGTCACATATGTTATGCCTGCATTTTTTTTTCTTATTAATAAATAGGCCGTTCATCAATCTACATGGCCCAAGTCCACTTATAGACTTTGTTCCACTTGCTTGCATCAGAATCACGTCAAGGTCAATACCGGGTAGCGACACACCATTCTGCTCAATAACAGAGCTAAGTATAATAGCAACATATAGGAACAACTAAGTTTATCTGGCACTAATACATCTGACAGAAAATGAAAGATAGGACACTCATCCCCACTTGTTAGTGTATGGGTTGATTTCCAGGTCCATCTGACTTCAATAGGGGTATCTATACTATAGTATAGTATAGGATCATTGGATTATATTGAACTTGCTGAAACTGGACTTTGTACCTGAGGACTATTGTGCCACTACATGGGTCCCCCCAGTATTGACCATGTCGCGGTGTCGATTTTTAGCAAAACCGCCCAGTCGTCGTGTCGATTTTAATGTCTACACTGTAAAAAAAAATCTGTTAAAATAACGGAGATTCTCTGGCAATACTGGGTGCCGGACTTTCACTGTAAAAATAATGGTCACTGTTATTTCAAGTTCACCGTAATTTTAACAGTGAAAGTCCGGCACCCAGTGTTGCCAGTGAATCACCGTTATTCCAACAGAATCTGGGACATCACTGTCATTTCAATACAGTGCCAATAACAATAGTTATAATGGTATTTTGTGTATTTTAACTCATTTATTCCCGTATTTTTCCGTCCATTTATCCACCTACACCTAACTCCTTTCTCAATATGGTTCCATGCCAAATTTGGTACCATGTCCAATCAGCAATAGCATCTTAGTGTCAAGACTTTAGGCCTTATCATTAGGAATCAGTCTATGAGAGCCTTATAAAATGCTTCATGACACTTTATAATGCCAGTCCATGAGAAGAAAGTCACTCTAGGATGGCTACAGAACAAACCTTACAGCTGTTTATCTATATATTTTTCTTATAACCACAAAAATGGTGTTCTTAGCATCCATTAAAAAAAACTCCTCATGAACCAAACTGCCACCTGGTGTGATAAAACTAAACATCAATTAAACATAGCTTCACCATTAAATAATTAAACTGTGTTTTACTGTAAAATACTGTCTCTGCTGTATTTCACGAGTGGGGCCTGGGGCCATATCCCATGAAGCCGCAGGTTGAGTGGAATATGCCCCAGCCCCCACGAGTGAAATACATCAGAGACAGTATAAATGTAGTTGGCATTTGTGTATATTTTTTATTTGAAGCCATTTAATGAAAAAAAACACTTTTCCCAGCCCATTGAATATGGCCACATTGTATTCAATGGGGGCATTGAATACGGCCCTTCAGTGCTAAAGTATAGGGAATCTTGTATTTAAAAAAAATAACCTGTGTTTCACTGTGCTGAATTACGGATATTTAAAGTAAAATTCATCTATTTTACATTTATTTTACCGTAAATGAATAAACTGTGTTTCACCGTACTGGATTACAGATATTCACAGTAAAATTGGTTGACTTAACATTGCCTCACCGTAATCACATTTACGATGATCCACCGTAAAGTTTTGCATTGATTCTCTGTATATTCAACGGAATATGTTTACAGTGTATAGAATATACTGGGGCTTTATAACAATGCCTGTGTCCGTCAACTTTTAAAGGGCTGTGTCGCCCGTGTTGGTTTTTAAAAGTGCCGTGACGCACACGTGGAATTTTACCCATGTAGAGGCACACTATTAGAGGCAATATTCTTTGTACGATTACATTTACAGAAGGATCTATAAAAGACTACAACACTTCCAGACTTGAAAACATTAAGGAGTGTATGGACTTTATGTGTATTACTGTGTCAACCATAGGAAATGAGTATCTACTAAAGGGAATAGATCTCCTGTGGCCAGTTTCTGTATGGGCTGGGATATTCATCAACTCATTGAAGTACCTGTTACCTGCTAATGTACAAGGAATAAATCAGTAGCCATCAACTTCTCACAAGGACTTTGTCTTCAATCATTTGCTTTGGCCACTACAATATTCTTGATTGCTCTTTATGAGGTGCAATCCACACTGCATGAACATTGGCATTTAAGCAAATCTTTTTTTTACTTAAAGTCACTATTTAAGGAGCTTTAATTGCAGCAAATGTCTTGTAAATATCATGGAAAGGTCATAATGACATTTAAATGGCTTTAGATAGCATTTGATGCAATTAAATATGCTTAAATTGTTATTTTAGACTGAAATGCCTACATTCATGCAAAACCAGTATTTCAATATTACTTACGACGTTTGGCCATATGCATCACTAATATACAGCTGATCAGGGCCATTCTCCAGGTCAAACACTGATGTGGCTATGGAGGTGACACAGTCAGCCCCTGCATATATGATCCAGGTACAGTAGAGGTTATCACCATATACAATTGGATACCCAGGAGATGGTATCCAACCTGTAGCCGAGTACTGATCACCTCCGCAAGTGCAGACCCCTCTGAAATCTAAGATAAGAGGGATTGATAAATTTGTAATGCTGTAAAACCTTGTATATAAGTCTTAGTTGCGTATTAGCCACTCTTGGATTCTCATAATATATTATAAGCCTCACAGGGAGTCTAATAATGGCGACTTTAGTACTGTAGTATACATCTAAATACTTATGTATAAGCCAAGCCCTAACTTTATTCTAATCCTATAAGCCGCACTGGCAATCTGACTTGGGTTCTATTTATGGGAAGGTTTTATGGTACCACACCATTGTAGTGCCCCAGCCCTTTTAGATTAGAAGGTCAGTATATCCGCAGTGAATAGGGCTGTGTCTCACAAACTTGGGCCAATGTTTTGGTCTATGACTGAGTGCTGTCTATGACCGGGTGCCATCTATGACCGGCTATCTAAAACAACCTTTTTAGATAGCCGGTCATAGATCTATGGCACCCGGTCATAGACGGCACCCAGTCATAGACGGCACCTGGTCATAGACCAACACATTGGCCCAAGTTCGTGAGACACAGCCATAGACAAGTGGTTATCTGAGGGCGCCAAGGTCTAATGCTAGTTCTTAAGAGATATTTCAAGATCCCCCAACCCAAAGAATGTTACTTACTATATTAAACAATGGATAGGGGAGAGGAAAAAAATAGCTGTATGACGTCTCAACCAGGTTTAGGTACTACGGCTGTATTCCAATGACAGAATCCCCCATGATTCTGATGGTCAGATGATATTCATCCATGAGTTTGAAATTGTGAATTCTGATACGATGATGAAATCTTAGCTGATTCCAATTAATGAAATATACCTCAACAAAGGCCAGCAAACCAGTGGCCCATAATTTCAGGTGCAGTCCTCTCATATTCTATGGGCCCAGTGACTGGAGGATTGTGTTTCAAAAACTGTTTAATGGGATCCTTGGTTACCATGGGCACCTCTGCATGAATGTTGGTATTTAGGCAAACAGTTGACTGATTAAAGGCACACTTTGAGCATTTTTAATTTCAGTAAATGCCTCTTAGAGACACATAAATGTCATTACTATACAGAGAGAAGTAAAGGTGTCAACTGTGTTTCCAACATGGTTCTGGTAAAATAGTCAAGCAGCTAATGACTCTGCTTATATGAAGGGTCAACTTGACTCTCTACTATCAGTGTCAACTTGAGTTGACTCTCTGCTGTCAGTGTCAATAGCAGAGTCAGTAGCTGTTTGACACTCCATTTTTGCTAGAGTCACTTGGGAGGCACAGTTGACACCTTTACTTTCCTGTGTGTATCTTTCTGTAATATTAATATAGCATTAATGACCTTAAAACCCCTAAAAAAGCAACTTTAAGCAATAAAGGTTTTGATTAATTAAATGCCAATGACCATGCAGTGCACACAATAGATCATTGAAGTATTGAATACATTAGAAATGAAATGAGACAACTCACTTTGGAGAAGAAGCAGGACACTCGTTAGTACAGAAACCTTTCTTGTAACAAAACCCATTTCTGCAGGTAGATGTTCCCACGCCTGATCTCTGCGCCGGAAAGGCACTAATGGTAGGGACAAAGGGGGATGGTAGGTATTGTCATCTTTAAGAGGTTTATCATCCAAACTGTCATGCATTTATTATGAGTTATACAATGCCATTGACACCGCTCACACAGACAACTCTATATCTTGATGTCTTGCCAACATAGACAAAGATACTCAATAATCTATCCAAACGAGTGGAACCTTGGGTGTATCTCACAATGCAGACCCAAGTTACCAAGCTACCACGAGTGAAAAAACTAGGAGTTTGTACTGATTTTGAGTGGATCTCGCTATATGTTCTATGTAATTATTAATTGATTCCATTTGGTAGCATCAAAGTTATAATGTGTAACTATGTTTGCAAAACCAGTTATGACTGCAATCTGACAAAATGTTTCATAAAAGGAAATATCTAGACTGATTAAAGTGAGTATATCCGATGTGTGGGACAAAAAATAGATTTCTCTAATAACGAGTCAGAATTTTCACATATGACATACTTAACTTTATATCTATTCCATTACCCCTCATTCCCTCTGATTTTGCTCAAATTTGATTTTATTAGTCAATATATTGGTCATTTTGGAACAAAATTGTGCACGATTTTATTCCCCCCATTGTAAATGTACTAGAAAAGCCCATAATTAGACCCATCTATTCAATTTCTGAGCCTTTACTGTCCATGGATACCATTTCAATTTGCCCCAGCCCATAAATAATACATTTTTACAGTATTTGGAACATATTTATGTCGTATTTAAAATTTTGTTTAAAATCGGATATACCCACTTTAACTGCACAGTGCTTTAATGCACTATGCTCTTTTCTTATCGTGATGATCGAAAATGTTGACCAAAGTCATACTCCCCTTCTTACCTATTCCATTCATGCTCTGTACCTATCCTTTCCTCAATTCTGATCTCAGCGGCCAATAATGGCCAATGGTTGGAATACAATCGTGAACACTATTATTCTGCCCATTGAAAATACACTACCAAACTCCATGGCTGGGCCCCATTAGTATTTCTGAGCTGTTACTGACCATAGATAACATTGGGATATGTCCCATTCCCCTTATACCATATTCTTCCAGTGTTTGTAGCGTCTTAAGGTATGATTTAGAACATGTTAAAATTGGATATAGCCACTTTAAAAAAGTTACCACTCCCTTATGGTTGGATCAATGATAGACTGGCTGTTACTGTGGTCTGGTCTCATGCATTTATCATGAATATTAACATCCCGTTCATCCAATGCCTCTTGGTGCCTCATAGACCTGCCAAATGGCGGAGTGCCAGTGAAATGTACAAACATCATAGTATTATGTAGGGCACTTCAGTGTGGTTAATTGGTGCTACTTATCAAATGAAATTGACAAGCAGTGTCAAGAAAAAACTTACAAGGGGCATGTGGTTGTAGACTGACAGTACTATACATGCACTACTGGGATGCACTCCCCCCACGTGACATCATGGGCTACAGCAGATAAGCCAACTGTGCTCCCTTCTAATAACTCATACTTCACTAAATGTGTCAGAATAGTGTTATTTAGTACCAAGACTATCGGTTGAAGCCACCATGAAAGTAGGGTGGTATTTTCTTTTAAGGACGGCATGTTGCTAAAAGATGACTTTTGTTGACATGATCCACCGATGCAGCCTTGGTGAGTAACTCGCCAGTGCTGTATTGCTACCTTGTGCCAACCCTTCAGGAGTGTCTTAACCCTGTAGGGTCAGCAGCATGCTTAAATGCAGTCCTGGTAAGTTACTCATCAGGGCTGCATTAATGCATCATGTTTCATTGCTTCATCTTATCATCCCCTGTATTTGTTTTCACATGTATAGTATTATTGAATCAGATGTCGATTGAATCTTTTGAGATTATCATTGCTGCTTCGCTTTACCCCTTTTCTGTATATTGTGAGAAGCTCAATAAATCCACATTCAAAACGTAAAAAAGGCATTACATCCTCCTTCAGGGGTTAACATGGCAGACATTCAGGTGCTATATCTGTCATACTTAAGGCGCCCATGTTATCGTCTAAGATGAAAGGAAAATGCCATGTGCATAATAAAACCACAACAAAGGTGCATTCAGGTATCTCCACCATGCAGAACACAACGCCTCGCTAAGGATCCTCTCACATTATAAGAGGACGCTATCAGAAATATGACTGCCACATACTATCTAATCAATATTTGATTAAAGATTCTTGCCTCCAGACATATCTCTTTTAAACCATGTATTGCTGTCCTACATATGTTGATAAGGACAGCATAATTCTCTGACATTCTAGTGCTAATCTCATTAAAATATGAGATGGCTGACACATAGATTTTCATATATTTTGAACCTTTACTCTCCTTCCAAGCCCCTGTATGCAGTTATACCCTTTTGATGAACCCCAAAGCTGCCAGACCCCTGCACCTGCTATATCACTTAAAGATAAATTTATGTTTTATGGTATTTTTTCAATTAATATCGGTAAAATATCACTAATTTAGATACATCACCAAGATGAGGTATATGATGTTTGCACTGTACCAGAAGTCAGAACGGCACCGCCATCTTGAATTGTGCCGCCATCTTGGATTAAGGAGTCAAAACACAAATTTATGCTATGTGATAACAATATTATATAAATCAACCTTTGATTGGTCCTGAGGTTGATTATAATTATACCTACCCCCAAGGATTCCAATGGTTCTATTGGTTTGTTGCTAATACAGCTGGTTGCCTAGCAACAGCTATTCTAATTGTTTATCTGCCTAGCAACACACATTTCCATGGCCCTGATGTTATTTATAATCATACCTACCCGCTGATATGGACCCCCTTCAAGTGCGGCAACAACCGCATTTCTTGTTACCATCATTTTTAGATTCAGTGGCCTCAGATAAGTCTAGTCAGGTAGGCCTGTCCCCCTTTGTTTTCGGGTCGTTGTACAGTGTATTGAAGTAAAACCAACTACCGAACTGGTCCGTTTAAGCACAGGGGTCTCAAATAAGCACAGGTCTCATTTAGGCGCAGGTCTAGGACCCCTCTGAAACCCCAAATATCTATTAAAGGGACTCACATAAGCGCAGGCCCCTGTATAAGCCCAGAGGGTAACAGAGGTATTGAAATGTATAAGTGCAGGGGCGCTTAAACGGGCCACTACAGTAATTGATCGGGTTGGTGGTCCTCACAAGGCAGATGACTAAAGACTCCCGGCGACCATTAAGTGTCTGTGTAATGCCTTTACCTTGATGTATAAGTTATTGTGGTACTGGAGTCTGGGGCCTGGTTTGCTAAACTGAAATGCACATTATATTTGGGCATATATGTTGAAACCAAGTCGTAGCACTGTATGATTAGATCTAGTTAACCCTTTATGGATGGCATTATCCCTTAATGTGTTATGCCTTGGTCGTCATAATGCATTAATGTAGCCCTGTGATTAACACACCAGTGCTGCATTCAAGCATCATGCCAACCCTTCAGGCTTCAGACACCCCCAAAGGGTCGGCATTACGCACCAATGCAGCAGAGGCTAGTTACTTGCCGGGCTACATTGGTGCATCAAAATGACAAATGTAAATCCGTCCTCAAAGGGTTAATCAATGTACCGTAAAACCTCGTGTATAAGCCTAACTCGCATATAAGCTGCACCCCAACTTTGTGCCGATCCTATAAGCCGCACCAGCGATCTAATTATGGTGACTTTAGTACTGTACCATTGTAGCAAAACCCCTCGTATAAGCCGCACCCCGACTCTGGGCCGATCCTATAAGCCGCACCAGCGATCTGATTCACGTACTAGCCGCGGCTTATACGCGAGGTTTTACGGTATGAGTGATGGACTCCACAAGTCCACAATACCTGCCAGTCCAACATAGGCTGTCAGACAGCAGACAGAACAAACAGTTTACCACCTGCAAGAACTAAATGGTTTAATTCAACAAAATGACTTTGATATTTCTGATAAGTCTCCTACTTCTGGATCCAGGTAGGTTGCTAACCTTTGAGAGCTGCATAGGGTGTAAATGTGTCATGCTCTTTTTTTTTTAATGATGTATGAATACAGCCCTGTCAAGCACTGCATGAATCATCTAATTTAAACAACTTTAAACATGATTAAAGTTGATTAATGGCCTTCTTTTAGCAGATTTTAAACAACTAAAATTTTCTCCCATATTAAAGTTGCTTCAAGCTGCTTAAATCAGGCCGTTACAAAACTTTAAGTTGTGCTTAAAGTTGCTTAAATTAAATGGTTCATGCAGTGAAGACTATTCACCAGGACTGCATTCATGCTTCATGCAGACCCTGATGATGATTTTTCTTCTTGTTTTCATCTTTTTTTAACCTACCCAGTTGGCACAAAGCTACATTGGTAAATGGCTGTTGATTCAACATTGAACTGAATTTCTTTTTGCCCACTGGATATCAGCTAAAGGATAGATCTGTACAGAAAAGCAGAATTGACATTCACTAAACTAACGACTACAAAAGGGATCCGACCCTGTGCAATGAAAGAGAATAGGTACCACAAGAGATCAATTTTGTCGGGAACCGGACTAGTGGCTTGTAGCCTTCACTAGCTGTCTACTTGAGAGTTGACAGAATCATGTTATCAAGAAGACAAGGCTGTGTCTCACAAACTTGGGCCAATGTTTTTGTCTATCACCGGGCGCCGTCTATGACCGGGCACTGTCTATGACCGGCTATCTAAAAAAGTTGTTTAGAGGAATTTAAAAAAAGGTTCAATTTTTATAAATGAAAACTGTAAAAAAAAATTTTTTAATGTTTATCCCTCCAAACAACTTTTCTAGATAGCCGGTCATAGACGGCACCCGTCCATAGACGGCACCTGGTCATAGACAGCACCCGTTCATAGACAAAAACATTGGCCCAAGTTCGTGAGACACAGCCACAAGAGGGCTAGCCTGTGAGGCTGGTGGCATTCATAGAAAGGCCCTGGATGTAGGACCTTGAGTGCAACAGCAGAGAATCACTCATCATGGTAACACAGCATTCTGTACACCACAGAATAGTGTGCCTTTTTAAAACCTTTGCCCTGTGATGCTCCTGTTTCACCTGTGGATACAGGAGGTTCAGAGGCAGCACAGAGGTGACACGATTTGCTGTGCCCCACAGTAAGCCTTGTAGCCCAGGCTTTGTTCAAAAGATCTACATTCAAGCACCAAAACCAAAAAGGAAAGGTCAGCTGACCCTACCTAGCAAAACAGGGCCAACCCTTGAATCTTTTATCCAATTTAACTAAAAATTTAGGGCTATTTCAAAGTGAATTTGATAGTCCATGACTTGAAGCTTTCATCATCGAGTCAGCGCTGAAATTTGTGAGCCAATTTCTGGCTTATTTTCAGCACCAGGTAGAAGTTGTAAGTGTTAGCAGAAGCAGTAGGAATAAAGTAATACCATGGCCTCACAGTTATTTGTTTATATTTCAGTTCTCAGAGAATGCTTTGCAATCAACATCTATTCTGGTACAGGCACATCTCCTCTCCAGGTTGGCCCTCTGAATATAATGATAATGAGAACTACTACTGGTACATACAAACAGCGGGGGACTGTGTCACCACCCTGCACAGCTCCACCTTTGCACTGGAGAGTTGTTGCGATCATTTGGATGTTATAAATGCAGGAAGTACCGTGAGGTAAGTATGGTTACAAATTTCCAGCAGCTTTACTCATATAGAAATATATGTCTATAAACATCTTTCAATCTTACAATGCAAAGCCATTTACGAAACGTTATTGGAACCCATTACTGTAAAACCTCATGTATAAGCCTTACTCTTGCATTAGCCACACCTAGACTTTTAGTGAATTCTATAGGCCACACTTAGGGCCTGATTATGACGGCTTTAGTACTATAGTTGCCATAGAAGCAGTAACTCAAGTATAAGCTGCAGCCCGACTCTGGGCCAATCGTATAAGCCACACCTGCGAGCTGACCCGCATACTAGCTGCCGCTTATGCATGAGGTTTTACAGTTATCATTTGAGGAATCACTGATGTACCCTTGTACACATAATTCCAAAATTCGATGTTCATGTGTTCCAGGTACGGTGAAAGTGACCTGGCCAATGTCCACAAGGTCTTCATGGGACCTGTTACTCTGCATTTCACAACTGATGGGAGTGTCACAGAGGCTGGGTTTAACTTTTATTATAGTATAACCTGCCACCCAGGTATTTAAGCTAGACTTATTGGAGACAACTGTGTTTTCAAAGACCTTTCTCTTTTTTTTCTCCCTTTTCTTCATGAATATTTTTAGGTCAATTGCTATACCCAGTTAAGTGACTTGCATTGTTCTGTATAACTTGGCCATCTTCTTCTTATATCTTTCTTTTTACATTATTGTTATCAAATAACCATGTCTACCAAAAGACACGCCTTGTGGTGGCATTCAACATGTACTGAATGTGCAAATACAGTTTATCTCTCCACAGTGTGTGTACAGGTGTTCTGAGCATAATCTAAATGTTATCTTAGTGTATAACCTTATACATCTTGTATCTGCCACCTAGTGTCACATACACAAACTAGGCTACCTGAGGTTTGCCTCAATAGTAAATGCCTTACGCCCAGACGAGATCATATGAACATCTGAGTGAAATAAAAAAAATAAAAAAAGGTGGTTGGGGGGGGGGGCAGGGCACTCGTGACGTATTAGCTATGAGGGCTATTCTACGATGGACTGTGTAGGCCTACTAGTGACGCTATCTTTATATAACGAGTAGGCCAACTCTTAAGATACTTGAAATGTTGTTATAACAAACAAAAACCCGACCTGGTCAAGTAATTCTTAAACATTTATTAAACCTAATAAAACAGTTTACAACAGTTGAAAGATTCATGAGATGTTATGGTTAAAGAGTGGTCTTAAGATGCCTAAGAGTAATAAATATTATTTACTCAGGATTAAGATTATCTTCAGAACATTTGTCCACACACCTGGGAGAGCTATACCACATGGGGGGGGGGGGTGAGTAGATGAGGGGGTCCCCATGTCGCATGTCGATTTTAAGAAATGGCCATGTCACATGTCATTTAGGAAAAAGCCATGTCACTAGTGTCACTAAGGAAAAGAATTTAGGGGCATATAGAGAGTTATAAATGGGGGTCTTGGGGCCACAGACCCCAAATTTTGAATTTTAAAACCCAAAGGGACCAAATTTGAGGAAAGGGATTGGTAGCCTACCTCACTCTATATGACATTCTTTTTCCATATCACTAAGCCCCATGTCATATGTCGAATTTAAGAAATGGCCATGTCGCCATGTCGATTTTAGGGGTCTATACCCATACATGTGCCTCTCCTCACCTACAGATGTGGATCAGTGTACCTCAAACGGTCATGGCTCCTACACCTGTACTTGTATTGCGGGATATGCATGGACCGGCGCAGCCTGTGGAGGTAAATTATAATGCAAAATAGTTCAATAATTAATCCTACTCAGTTTCGTAATCATCTCACAGATCCTATGGCTGTGTCTCACGACCTTGAGCCAATGTTTTTGTCTCTGACCGGGTGCCGTCTCTGACCAGGTGCCGTCTCTGACCAGGTGCCGTGTTAGAAAAAAGGTGTTTTAAGAAGAATTATACTCATAGATATATAAGGATTTGTAAAAAAAATTATGGTGGTTGTTATATAATCATAATTATAACTACCATTAGCCTCCTACTGTTGGTATTTTGACCTTATCAAGTCAAGCCGGTCAGAGACGGCACCTGGTCAGAGACGGCACCTGGTCAGAGACAGCACCCAGTCAGAGACAAAAACATTGGCTCAAGGTTGTAAGACACAGCCCTATACAGATCCCAGGACAATGTTCGCTTGTCCAAGGACAGGTGTGTTATAACTTCATGAACAGGTTAGTGTATGATGATGTTTTCCACTTTAGCCTGTATTGGTTATGTTGATCTGGTCTTCCTTATTGCTGTTTTAAAGTAATCCCAAATGAAGAGAGTCTGAGTGTTTGGTCGAGTAAACTAGCCCCATTCTATAACCACACACTCAGAAAAGTCAGCGTCATTGTCGCTAAAACAACTCACCTGAAAGTCAGGAGTTGCTCTCAGGTGAGAGTGGTTTCAGTGACAATGATGCTGACTTTACTCTCACCTGAAAGTCAGGCAGAGTGAGAGTGGTTTTAGTGACAATGACGCTGACTTTTCTGAGTGTGCATGCACACTTTTGATACCACGCATCGACCATAATTGGCCAATAAGATCGAATTTGGATAAAACTATAGGTAATGGAATGGGTAGGAAGGGAAAGTGGGATGGTCTCAGTCAAATGCACAAGATCAGCAGGTTTAGTGTGCACTTTTGTAGTTGTGGTTATAGAGACACAACACACTCCTTGTTTCTACAACATACTAGATCAATTTCAGCATAATTGCATTGAACTTCCTCTGGTGATCCAATCTGGGGTGGGACATATCGTACCTTGTGTTCTTGAGTAAGTATAATTAAGAGGTTGAAGGTAAAGAATCATTGGGATCTTTCATAGTCCAATAACATAGTTCACCTGAACAAGACTAACAGTTGCATTTATATGTGTGTGTTTGCATACAATCCAAAATTAATCACTATGCAACATTAAATTTCAGTAATTTTTGAAATTGAGATAAATTACCAGAACCGCAACAACATACATCTTGAAGTGCTGAAGGATGAAGACCTGACCACCTGCATCACCCTGAACACTCAACTCTCCAACTTCTACCCCATGAAGGTGGACGTCTCCACCTACCCCCTGCAAGGTACCACCACCTTCTACTTCAAGGTCAACCATCAGGCAACAACAGGCATCTCACAGTCTGATTGGCTGAGAGTCTTTGTGAGTACCTCAGGGTTGAAGCCCTTGTACCAGCAGGGTAGCACCTCCAGTGTTGCGGTGATGAGGGTGTGTGGCTATTATAGTGTGACAGATACTCACGCTATTTTTACTTGTGAATGTGCTCAGCCTTGCTCTGTGTTTCTGTACTTGACGCTTCAAGATGTGGACACCCTGGCCATCTGTGAAATTGAACTGATGAAAGTACTACCATAGGAATGATTAAAGGGTACTATTCGCCTATAACCTGGCTGGAAAACCTCAAACTGAGAAGTTGGTAGGTACCAACGGCCCCCGGTGAAGGGTTAATTTGATACATCAGAATGGTCTGCTGTAGTCTTTGTGATTTAAGGTGGCTCAATACCTTGGTTCAAGAGTCACTCTATATATCTAAATCAGGTTTTTGACATGAGACCATAATAACATATACTGTCTATGGAGTAACACACCAGGGCTGCATTCATGCATCATGATGACCAAGGGCATGATGCAGTATTGCATTATGGCATCCTAAAATAACATGCCACCATTCGGGGGTTAACAAGCATTGATGTTTGGTACAGCAAAACACATAGAGATGACAGCCAGAAGCATAACATATATATGGCCAGCATTAACATTAACTGCATTGTAGCATCCTCAAAGCATTCAACAAAACAATCCATGATTTCATGGTGCAGCAAATTATTAACTAAGTCACAAATAGTAAATGAACTAATCAATTACTCCTTTAGGGTGTTTGAAAAACCTGCTGTGATATTACTGTACTCATGTACTGTGTAGTTTTTGTCAATAAAACAGTCTAATTCCATGAATTGTCTTCAGCCTCTTAATCTTGATGATAGTATTAAAACACAAATAATAGTAAAAGAGTTCACTTAAGGTATTCCTCCATAGGCTAGCATTGGCCCTTGGCAATCAAATTGTCCACAGAGCATGTCAATTATGACTAGGTATTAAGCAAAGCAGATGAACAATTTCATATTATTTAAGTAATTTGTAAAAGGATTCGGAAAATGTGCTTTTTCATTGGATCACTACAAATTTCTGGTTAATAGAGTGTATGTTCTCACCTAAAACCAGTTCAACCAACATTCCTGATGCTACTATTTCCGATTAGATTCAGATACCAACAAAATGTCACCATGCAAATTACTATACATAATAGGGGTCAGGGAAGGGAGTGCTCGTTTTCTAACAACAGGGAGGGGGGGTGGATGATTTTTTTTCTTTTTCTGGGGAGGGTGGAAATAAGATATTGATAAGCAGTTGTCATTGAGTTTTCCGTGATTATGGTTTTTAGAAATACTGCTGCATCATAAAACAATGCAACCTACAGGATGCACACCTTCTTATATGGATATTGGATTCCTAGAATCTATTCAAACATTTGGTATACAATAGGTATATAAGCATGTCAATTATCATCCTTGGATATATGTGTAGGCGTTGTGAAAGTATGACGCGAACACAGGTTCCAATTTGATTTTAATGCAGTCTCGAGATCTCTTTATGTTCTCATATAAACACGGCCTCGAAGGTAAGGTTCAATATCTTACAAGTTATCTACAGTCAAGGTTCGAAGTGTACAGGTAGCGTTCTAGCTAGTTCGAAGTCAGCAAACTGGGTGATCTGGTCTTGTCCTAGCGGAGCTGGTGCAAGAGCCAGAGAGTGGGAGGGGTTTAGGTGCCCCGTGGTCGAACGTATCGAAGGTAAAGAAGGGTGTGGGTCTGAGCTCATGCTTGGACGAACTCCCAGAGGTGGGCAACCTCTGCTCTTATATACCCAGGACGTTGACCAAGCAGTGTCAATGTGGCACTCCACTGGCACTCCACAGGCACTCTACCTAGTGTTCAACTGAGGCCATTCCCGCCCTGACTCCACGAACCCATGTTTACACGTATTAATTGTGCCCCTACACATGCAAATGATGTTTGCAAAATATGGTATACAACAGGCATTGCTGTGTTCTCTAGATATATTTTATTTATATTGGTACTGTGAATTCTCACATATACCCAGTGGGCACACAACACTGAATCAACATTGATAACTGGTTGTCAATGTTGATTCAATGTTGAACCAATGTTGATTCAATGTTGAAGTGAATGTTGTGCCCACTGGGTAAGCCTAACTCGCGCATTAGCCGGACCCAGAATTTGGGACAAACCTATAAGCCACATTGGGGATATGGTTATGGTGAGTTAAGTACTGAACCATAGTAGAAAAACTAGCATATAAGGGGCACCCTGACTTTGGGCCGACCCTATAAGCTGCACTAGCTGTGGCTTCTACAAGAAGATCTATGGTGGTGGAATAGTCATTAAGAGTATTAATCAGCCACTTATTACTGTAGTGATACAACCACTCAGAAAAATATAATTGTTTCTCATCAATGCGTGCATCATAAGAATCAGCTTTTGAGAAGACCTTTTTATTTTATTTTGCTAATTTTTTATGAAAAATATGATAAAAATGGACAATTAGTGAGACATTTGGTATCAAATTAAAGCTTATACTGCCAGTAATGCAGTAGAATAGAAATAACATATTTTCCCTACTTTTTTTTAAAGATCCATAAATTCTTAACTACTAAAATGTGAATTTTGGTAATGAAAAACGTCCATCATCCCATACATTTTAGCCCTCGAGTAAAAAAAAAAAGAAGCCTCCCTCATCACATTTTTCAGACATTGGTGATGAGAAACCACTCTTTTTTTTGGTGGCCTAAGTTTGCTGATCACGCTCTAAAGACAAATGCCATATTACCCAGTAGTACCCACCCCGGCCTTGGTGAGACGTGCTGCCCCCTGTGTGCTACTTCAGTGACTACTGATCCCAATCCCTCTAGCAGCGGTCAGGCACGGTTGGTGGACATAGGGACCTCAGACTACCATGGTCAAGTATTGGACATTTTTCTATTATCATTGTCTTGTATAATTACCAGTTGTGGTTCATGTGAGATACCCTGAATCACAGACACCCAAACCATAATTCTGTGTCATCTCCTCAATCAGATCTTATAGGGTAGACTGACCTTAAGGTAACCACGTACCATGAGATGTCCAGCTTTATTTTGGAGTCATTTATACATGATAAGCCCTGTCTTTTGGTATCATAGTACACTTTAAGTGATACTCTTTCCAGCAAAGGGCAAATAAAGACAATACCATGCATAAAGAACTACAAAATTGAGGTGGATATCTCATAGTAAGTGGTTACCTTTAGGTCAGTCTACCCTAGTAAGCAGTATTTTTCATGAGAGTGGTAGAAGTATTTTTCTGACCAACCCATTTCTGACAGGCCCGTTTCTGACCGGTTCTGACCGGCCCTTTTCTGACCAGCTGAGAATGTGTGTTAATTTCTCTCCATTCTAAATTTGGTCACAGAAAGTATGTAAGAATATTGGCAATCAAGAGATGCAGGAACATGGTGCAATATGAATTTAGTGTACTCTCCCCCCTAAGGGGTCGAACAATTTCAGTGCAAACTTGGAGAAGGGAGGTGCAGATTTACTGGAGAAATAATTGGATCTTAACCATAACTGAAACGGATTGGGAGACACAACAGGTATACTCTCACACCAAAATAAGGCTTTTTTTGAAAACATTGCGAATTCCGCCCTGTGCACAGGTTCAAAGTAGCTGGTCAAAAAATGGGCCAGTGTCATTTGGAAAAAAAGGTTTGGGGGTCTGAAGACGGGTGGTAAGGGGGCATTCGGTAACCAAACAAAATACTAGGTACGGTTACTTTTATGATGTTCAACACCCCCTGAAAATTCGGTCAAAATTCCGAGTTTTTGGGCCGGTCAGAAAAGTACTTGTATCACTGTCATGAGACATAGCCATAGACAGTATGTACATAAATGAGTATATATCTGATGATAACGATGATATAGCAGTCTTTTTTAGAAGAATATAAAAAAGATAAATGAATCGATCATATCTCAGTTTCTTCGGGTATATTTTTTAGCATCTCGTATGACTTTATCACCCCAAACCCTGTTGGCCATGGACAAAGACAAATATGGACACCGGAAATATGAAATATGTATGTTTACATTTATGTCAACAACCCGATTTGTCACGGCCACCTCTTCCTTTGTCCTGACAGCAGGCATCGATTGCAACGAGACACGCAGCTTACAATAAAGCTCAACCCCTCAGATACCCAAATAATAGAAGAGGTAGCTAGCAGAATAATGTAACTTCCTTTCTTGTTTACTTTCTCTCATTTATACAGAGGAATTGAAATAGATGTTGACAAAATCACAAAAAAAAAGTTCTAAAATGTTGTAAATGTTTCAAAAGGCATCTCACAATTGATATTATTAGGGACCTTTAGCAGCCACGCAAAGGCTCATAAAACGCAGATGTAGCAGTGCTGAAGGTATGGGATACATTTGCGTTAAACGAGCTACGTCGGGTTTGCTAAAGGTCCCTAATAATACATTTGGTTTTGCTCTAGTTTGGTCAGCTGAAACCCTGTTTGGCCCAAGTCAAGATGTAGCGTAAAACCTTTCTGATGAGGCGTCCTTTTAGGGGGATTTAAAGCCTAGTTCAGCTTATAAATTTGGCTTCAACTTGGGGGGGGGGGGGGGTCAGCATTATGAGGAAGGTTTTCCTCTTGGACAAATGAAAAAAGAGTTATTAAATTCTAGGAAATATAAAAAAACGCAATGAACAGAAGTCTGTGCAGATTATGCTAAGAAAGTACCAAAAATAGTGGATGGCTTATGGGGGAAGAATTGTAGAATATTTTAGAGTATTGAAGAATAGCCTTTTTAAGCATTTGCTTAAACTTGGGATCGGCTCCTGAGGGGGGGGGCAGCTTATCATAGGGAGGTTTTACAGTAGACCTGTATACAGCATAAGAATTAGTGTTCATTATATATACATGACAGCTTGGGTCGTAAATGCTCTGAAGATCACAAACTGTCACTCTCTACTATTGATGCTACCACTCGCCAGTTAGCCATTGTAAAGATCAGACGAGGGACCATCTACCTGAAGAAATGGGTTTTGTTGCGAGGAAAAAGGTTTCTGTAGTACTTATATGTCTCCTGCTTCTACAAAGTGAGTTATTTGAATTAAGTACCTATCTATTAAACTATTTATTTTCATAATTATCCTCTAATCATAGATTTTCAAAACCAATGAAGGCAAAACAATATACACCTTTATGATATCCTATATTTTTTCCAAGTTGTTGGAACTATTACTCTGTAGGTTATATGGCACATTCTACTGCTTCTAAGTCTTGGTTATGTGCCATATCCTACTCCTAGACTGAGAATATTCTACTTTTAGAAGGAATGAAATATTGCATATAACCAACAGTAAAAACAAGTGAAGAGGTGAAAGAGGTTATGGTGACTAGTCCAGTAAAATATTACGGGTACTATTGAGGGGAGGATATCGACACTGGTCCAGATGGCGGCTATGGACACTAGTGTGGGAGGAGGTCATGGACACTTTTCTGGGATGAGGTTATGGGTACTAGTGTGGGAGGAAATTATATGAACTAGGTCAAGTCAAAGAGGAGGTTACTATGATGTGTTCTTATTTAAAACCCTGCCACTAGTGGGACTCAAACCTATGTTTGTAAATTCTCCAATTGGATATCCAACAATAGCACAGTTAGGGGATTTGGGGAGGGGGTGATTACCTTGTTTTAACTCCCCCTGGAAAGCAGGGGACAGGCAAACAACCCCTTGTATAGGCTGTGCCAAAATAAGGTAAACCTGTCTGAGAAACTCCAAAACTTTGGATGGCACTGGAGTGATATAAAGGACTACAGAAAGGGAGGAAGGGAAGAAGCCTCACTATTGGTATTGTAGAATTTAGAATTCCATTTTGACCCCTCTTGGGGGGGGGGAATTAATTTCATATCTTTTCAGTTGGTAAGCCATCGCACTGTTCATAACGGGTGTGTCAACAAACTCTGCAGCCTTTAAAGGCGCAGGTCTCGGTACCCCTCCAGCGGCAGTCGGAGTGGAGCTGGGACAGGTACTCAGCCCTATATATAGGGGCGCTGGGGCTTTAAGATGAGGGGTTTGATTCTGATCCTTCTATAGAGGGGGGGGGGGAAATATGTGCCTGCTCTCACAGAAATATAATAACCTCCCCCCCCCCATTTTTGAATATTGACTACTCCCATATCAACTCTTAATATTACCAATCCATAACATTCCTTCTTCCTAATTTTCTATTTTTTAAAACACAGAACTTGTTGACATCTTAGGTTTCAGACCCGGCTCGGCAATATGTCATTATCCGCAGATTCACGGAGGGTCAGGATACATCAGCTCTCCCAACTGGCCAATGGCATATTCCTTTAGTCAGTCGTGTACCTATAGCCTATTGGTACAGGCTGACTGTGTGACTGCGTTGTTCGGTAATACTTTTTACTTGGGTAATAATGATGTTCTGAGTACATATTCACACAGTACAGGGAGCTCGGTAAGGTATGTCCATTTCACATTTTTCAACAGTCTCTTTGACCATTGTTTATTTAAATATTAAGGCAAAATCCTACACGCCAGGCTGGCAAATTGCAGACTAAAAGGCTAGTTTTTCCTTACTACATTTCTTGCAATCAGGGTCATTTGATCAATATTTGGAGTAGAAAGGAACCAAAGATACCATGCTAAAGCTCTTTTGATAACCTAGGTGCTTATTTACTACTCCATATGTACTTATGTACTTCATAATACGTATTGGGATATATATATGGACAAATATTACAAAAAGCTTAAATTATGCCATCCTTATTTTGTGAGCTCTTTAAAAAATAGATAAAAAATCATTAAAATTATGTCATTGGTACAAATGTAACCAGTTCACCCCAGGGATACTTCCTGTAACATTTGTGGCCAATTTTGATCACTATATTTGCTATTGCTTCATCAGGAGGAGCAGATTGTGGTTGATTGTAGTGCAAATGGTTTTTTCCACACTTAGGGAGAGGTAATTTTTTAACAACGGGTGGGGAGGGGGTAGGGTCGGTGGATTTTCTCGCGAGTGAGTCGACAGGAGGGGTCAATATCTATTTCGGTCCCCCCCTCAGGCGAGTTGAAATTGGGTGCGGCCGACCCTTTTGAGCTATAGTAACACACAGGCTTTTTCACTAAAAAGGGGTGCAATTTTTTTGGTGCCCCCTTCAAGAGGGGTCCAAATTTTTTTGCCCCCCCCCCAGATCCACCACCCCCCCTGTTGTTAAAAAATGACCATTCGCTTAGTTATTATTGCAGCACTTCGAGAAAAGGGAAGAAAGGTCCTTTAATTTCCAGATTTCATATTCAGGTTGCTACCATGAATGGGATGAACAATCCCTAAAGCAGCCTGCCTGTTATTTTCATGACATTGGAAGACCAAGAAAAGTGTAACTGTTATAATGAAAAATGTAAAAAAAGGCTATTCAAACTCAAACTCAAAAATAATCCCTTTGAATGATTCTATTTTCTTATTGAAATAGACCACTTCTTTCTTCTTTCAAGTTACTCTGGCACAGACCTGGCTGGTGTCTACACATACTTGAAGGGACATCATACTCTGACATTTACATCTGGTTTTTCAAATGGATATGACTACAAATTTGACCTCTCCTACACCATAGCATGCCCCCCAGGTAAGGCAGATTCCTGCAATTAATATGCTCTTACTATTGTACTATTCTATATTCAGTAGTAGACCAACAAATAATCATGATTGGAATATCTTGAAACTGAGCATTTCTTGCCATCATTTCTGGATGCAGCAACCTCAAATTAGTCTAGTCAGGTAGGTCTACCCTATTTTCTGTCCATTGTTGCACAGTGCTATTTCATAATTAGATACATTATTGCACAGTACAGTTCTAGCCATTGGTTCAGTCTAATGAGAATCAGCCATCTCTTAAACATTTGAGGGCCACATCATGCTAATCATGCATCATGATATGTACAATTATCATCATCATATAATTATATATGTGTAATTATTTCATTAGTTTGAATGCCATTAGCTGGATTATTAGTAAGACATGCCCTAGGCTACTGTAATACCCCAGGATAAATAAAAGAAATTTCGACTTCAACTTCAACTTCATTTGTACATGCAGCTCTATAGAGTTACTTGCCCTGTCGAGTTACCTGTCAGTGTTATACCCTAACTACTTGCACCTGTCTGGTGTTAAAACTGCTGTCAAATCCTGCTTTCTGATCAGGCTCATGTGAAATAAGATTAAAAGGCCCAGTTCTGCATGTTTCATATAGAGTGTCGGGGAACCAAGTGCTGCCTTGCTTGGCTTTGCGTATGGTACAGCAGTTTTGATGAATCAACCATATGATAAAAATGAATTAATACATCAACTAATACAATGACAATGTAACACTGTGTTTCCCCTATATTCCCCCCTCTAGATGTGGATGAGTGCACCTCAGGGTTCCATGCCTGCCCAGGTGTTCCGTGTGTGAATGTGTATGGCTCCTACAGCTGTACTTGTAACTCAGGCTTCTCATGGAATGGCTACTCATGCATAGGTAAGGGATTCTTGTGTCCTGGGACCTTTGTCTAGAAATTGTAATAAAGCCGTATGATTTAAAGCCCTTCACCATGAAGCTACAGGGACAGGCACACAATGCCCTTCATAAGCTATGCCAAAACTGTAATAGTTCAATTTTAAGCAAGAGAAACTATTCAAAGTGACTTTTGCCTTAAGAAATATTATCCAAATAATCTCAGGTAACATCTGACACAATGAAATTTTGGATATCATGGGGCTGCATTTTCTTCAACATGACTAACATATTGCCTCCTTTATAAAAGCAGAGTAACTTAATCTACTCTGGCCTGTCGTTTCTGCCATTGGCTGACCTGGCACTTACAAGAACACACTGGAATACATATATACCGTATTCGACGTAATAAGCGCCCTGGGCACTTATAAAAAAATATTATGGCGTTTTTAGTACTTCAGAAGTTAATTGTCACAAAAATCATGAAAGTTGAGCCTTTGTTCTAGTCTAAAAATGCCCCAAAACGGGGCTTATTAAGGGGAGGGCACTTATTACGTTGACTACGGTATCCATAACCAGCTTCAGCTAAGTACAGTGTTATGGGCCACCAAATTTATAGGATGGTCTAAAAGTTAACTTTCTAGTTGACATTGGCCGACATCATTGCCGTATTTGACCGGAAGTCCTCTGTAATAAGCATCTTTCAATATTTGATATGCACATAAAGATAATTGTTTCTTTATTGATCCCCCTACACAGGCAGACCTCAGGTCCACTTGACTCTTGGCAGGAGTACAAAGTGTCAAAGCTCATAAAGTTGTCAGGTCAATATAAAGGGATCTATGCAATTTGAGGCTGTATGGACAGGCTCTATCTTTATTGTGATGTTAAAGTAGACCTTCTGAGAGGGCAGCATCAAGTAGAAGTAGAATTAATATGATGTGAAGTGTCTTAGAATTAGGTCTCTTTGAAGGGGGTCTCAAACGGGCTACGAGCCTTGGGCAAATGCAGCGCTGGTGAGTTGCTCATCAGGGCTGTATTCATGCATCATCGGGACAGAGGGTGTAGTGTATTGTAACAATATGTATGTCTTAATCAGTTTACTTTGACTTCACAGTGCAAAACATGAAGAACAATATATCACACCACAGAACTCCTCTTTCCTTTTATCCCCGTTGTATATTATGATTACGTAATATGTGACCCATTTTAAGGAAATGGGTCGGAAGTCACACTTTTAATAGCCAAGATCTGGGCTCTTGAAGTAACAATGTTTAAAATAAGGTTCTGACATTTTTTCTAACCTATGAATAGTTATCTTTTTGCAAACAAACAGATTTCAATCCCCTTTTTTTTTCAAAATGGTGGCCACAGGATTTATAATTGTATTGTATAATATAGTTGATACCTAATTTAAATGTTGATTATCTCAAGTTAATTAATTTCCATTTAATTCAACACAGGAAAAATATCTAGTTTCTGTACAGGTTTGTGGAGGACTGCCATTCCAGTTCTTAAGCAAAGTAACATTGTTTCTCCCCATAAAATAAAAGCTTGTGTAATGCACCTCAAGTCATTTGTTAAGTACATGGATTCAACTATGAAATTAAGAGTCAAGTCAGTTTGATTAGGTTGCCAAGTTGCTATTAACAGGTTTTATTACTGTTCAGTACACTTTGTGGGTTACTGTCGATATATGGTCAACTAGGGTGCAGGTAAGTTGGCGATGTTCCGTTTCGTCAGGGTAGGTCAGGCCACTGGTCTTATATATGGGCAACCAGCCTATACTTGCAAGCATAAACTGGACACCCATAGCACTCCCTGTCCAAACCCTACACACAGAGAAGAAACAACATCAAAAGGGAGTCCAGGTTGCCTCCTGTTTAGGGAAGTCCAGGTCGCCTGACCTAAGCGAGTCACCTGAGCGACTCATATGACCCAGAGAGCTATATGACTCCCATAGGTCAGCCAGGGAGTCACCTAGTCTCCCTTAGGCGTAGTGGACTCCCCTACCTGGACTCCCTTTCGACACTGTTTCTTTTCTCGTTTTTTGTAGAAAAACAACACAACTAAGTTCCTAACTTGGTTTGTCACATAAAAGGCATAACTTTATTGTTGTCTGAACCTACAGTTTCGATGTTTACAACATCTTCATCAGGGTTAATCAAATAACAATGTGTACCACTGAGGTACCACGTGAGTCATAAAGTGCAGATAAATTATCCTGGTGCATCATGGGACATTTGATTGTTGTTCACTTATAACTTAGTTACTGGGTTCCTATAAACTACTAGTAAGGTATATTTGATTATAAGCATTGAATATAAATTTTATATGTGTTAACATTTTAACAGTCAATGGGTACATAAATAATTTTATCACAGTTGTCATGGTAACAGTAACATATCTAGAAATATATCAATTGATTGACCAAAAAAGATTTTAGGGTCATACAAGTATGGTTCTGGGAAATTACGTCTAGTAATTTTAATGTCTTGGGGGGAACGAGTATCCCTCCTGAATCATGGCATGTTTAAGTATGCGTCCACATCTTTGGTTGATCTTCATAACCATCCGTTGTATGTCACAGAGCACTTCGGCTGCAGGTAGTGTCTGGGTACTCATCACGGGAGTGTTGGGACGGGTAGTAGGTCTACGGTTTAAGCCAGTCCTGGACAGACTAGCGATGGGTGTGGGTACATATCCAGGGTTCATGTTGGTATTACTAGAAGTGGAGGCCGGTATATAGGCCTCTACTTTATCCTGCACTTTGGTAACAGTGCTTTTGACCTTGGTGGATGTAGGTCCCGGGGTGGGTGAGTCGGATGATGGTGTTAGGTGTTTAGGGCTTGGTAGGTCCGTAGTAGTTGGTATAATTAGATGACTGTCGTCGTCATCATCGCTGAGAACTAGGTCAGGTGAGACGTCACTCACAGGTGAGAGGGCCCTCTTTTTAGTAGAGAGTTTCCTTATGTTCTTGTTTATAGGGCTGGTGGGTTCATCAGAGGCTGATGAGTCTGATGAGCTGGAGCTGCTAGATCTACTGCAGCTTAGTGAGGAGCTGGTGCTCCTTGAGCGACTAGACTTAGGTGACACGGTAATTGGGTCAATGGGCTTCGGTGGAGATTTCTTTGAAGTGGGAGTCTTGATTTTAGGTGGGGTTGTGCTAGTAGAGTCATTTTCATTTCTTGGTGAGATTTTCTTTTTAGGCTGATTTTTAGGCTTGGTGTTGATCAGGTTGAATGGGTGTTGCATTTTGGGTCGTTTTCTGGTGGTTGGATCATACTCTGCCTCAGTATCAATTTCAGAAATTGTACGTTTGGCGGGAGTTTTTGCTTTTGCAATGTGCTTTTTAATCATGTTTAAGCGTTCGGCCGGTGACACAATTTTAAATTTGAATGTTTTGACTGGGGGTTCCTCCAGTGGGATTGAAGTCTTGGATTTGGACTTTTTCACGGGTTTGGTCATTTGTCTTGGTTTTGTTGATTCTTTTGACATCGGGGGGCCTGATGTTTGTGTAGCTGCCGGGAGTGGCTTTGGAGATATCTTGATTTCTACCGCCGGTGAGGTACCGTTCTCTGTAAAAATCAGAATGATTGTAAATTATTCTGAACTTGACTTTACTGTAGTCCGTGATTTTGAGTTGTTGATTTTTGATTTTAGTTTTATTTAGGCGTAATTTTTGGTGGTTGTTTTTCCATGCTGGGATTAAATTTGGTGATCATTGTTAGCGGGCCAATTGGTAAATGTTTGTTGTGGACAAGTTTATGGTGTCTACGAAGGTTATATTTACGCTTGAAGGTGGAAGGGCACTTTCTTTTCTCATGACATGTGTCGCGACCAGTCATCAGCTCAAAGGGTTCGGACACGACTCCCACAACCAACAACCAGTGGTAAACAAATTATAATATAACTCGTACCCTGCACTATTTTGTCGCCAGCAATATTCGCACGAGGATCTCGTGCATATAAGGGCCGCTATTCGCACGAGGAAACGGGGGGATAGGCGACATGGCGAGAGAGGTGACATGTACAAAGACATGATGAGAGAGGCGGCATACACGAGGACATGGTGAGAGAGGCGACATACACGAGGACATGGCGAGAGAGGCGACATGATGAGAGAGGCGACATACACTAAGATATAATGCATATTTTGTACACATGTAAGCATGTGATACTGTGGTATAGTGGTCAGCATTTATGCCTTCCATGCAGGAGACCAGGGTTCAATTCTGGGAGGGCGGACTTATTTTTATAATCTAAGTAATTTGATGTGACGATGAGAGAGGCTATGTGACGATGAAAGAGGCGACGTGACGACGAGAGAGGCGACGTGAATACTTAGTGATACAGAACCTACCCCCCCCAACCGGCGAGAGGGGCGATGGCGAGAGTTGGGGGGGGGGGGGGGGGGGTAAGGCGACGGCTAAAGGGGTGGTCATATATGGTTTATTATAGTAATATAAACATGTTGAACTTTTGTCGTATATGAATATGTACCGGTAACAATTTATATCTGTAGAATATTATATATCAACAGTTGCACATACGTACCGGTAACATGTTTTATTTTTTATGGAATACAGCAGTCCCATTGACTTAACAAAAGAGGTCCGTATTACACTCCCCCCGTGAAATAACCCATGTCCGTATTTCAAGACCCTGTGACATCATCAAAACGGCAGTTTGTTTACATTTGAACAGTGCAGAAAGAAGTTATTTTAGCCTTTTTAGGCTCCTCCTACCATAATTTTGGTATTTTGAATCGAAACACATAAGAAATAAACACAAAGGTACACTCATTTAAGTCTTTTGACTAGGTTATTTCACTTGTTGGCCTATGGCCTCGTGAAATACGGCCCGAGGTCAACTCGTGAAATAACCCAGTCAACAGACTGAAAACCGTGCACCTTTGTCTATGTATATCATATCACATGAAATATGAAATGTGAAATACCCCTTCTGCCCCTCTCCCCGTTAGAGGGGTCAAAATCCCCCCCCCCCCAATAAATAATGACCCCCAACCTAGGGGGGCGGGGAAGGTGGGTCTTTGCATCTCTCGCCGTTTCCTCGTATCACATCTCTCACCGTCGCATCTCTCACCGTTTCCTCGTGGGGTCACCTCTCTCGCCGTAGCCTATCTCGCCGGTTCCTCGTGCGAATAACAGGCGCTATTCGCACGAGCTCCTCATGCGAATAGCGCCGTTATTTGCACAAGCTCCTCGTGCGGATATCATCGGCCCTATTTTGTCCCATTACAGATCTGAATGAGTGCACGCAGGGCTCACATAACTGCCACACTGATGCCCTGTGCACCAACACATACGGCTCCTTTACATGTTCCTGCAAGGCTGGTTACTTAGGAAATGGGTATGTCTGCAAAGGTAAGAGATAAATCAAAGGTATATATACTTTTTTATTAGAATGTAGCCTTGTATAAATTAAGAGTAATTAAACGGACTCATTATTAGATCCAATATATTCAGCTCATGCCTAATGTAAAAAATGTTTAGCTATTCACCTTGAATAAAGGATATATAAATGTGGTTTAATATGGACCATTTCTGTTTGTAAATTATATAGTAAATGATAGTGCATAGATTTAGTGTTGAATAATATAAACTGAACATGTCCATGGTATGCTATATTTCAGTAATTTATGAGATTGATATCAAGTACCAGAACCATAACAAAATCAATCTTGAAGTGCTAAAGGATGAAGACCTGACCACCTGCATCACCCTGAGCACTCAACTCTCCAACTTCTACACCATGAAAGTGGACGTCTCCACCTACCCCAATGAAGGTACAACCACCTTCTACTTCAAGGTCACCCATCAGGCAACGACAGGCATCTCACAGTCTGATTGGCTGAGAGTCTTTGTGAGTACCTCAGGGTTGAAGCCCTTGTACCAGCAGGGTAGCACCTCCAGTGTTGCAGTGATGAGGGCCTGTGGCTATCATAGTGTGGCAGATACTTACACTATTGTCACTTGTCAATGTACTCAGCCTTGCTCTGCATTCCTGTACTTCACCCTTCAGGTTGTGGAGACCCTGGTCATCTGTGAGGTAGTGCCGACCAAAGTCCCGGTGTAGTGAGGAGTAATTGGGATAAAAAAACATCCAAGCCTGTTAGGGTGAGACCCCCCCTATTATTAAAATGATATCCTCTACATTAGGTCTGAATATGAATACGTTATGAGAAACTATAGATAATAAGCTAGATTTCTTTTAAAATGTTGGCAAAGCAAGAAGTGCAGCATATCGGCACATATATAACATCGCGACAAATTGTGTTATTAAAACCACCTGTCTTTTACATATAAATAAACTGCTCTACCCATCAGTATTGTATGTTTATTTATGATGACCTAGCATCCAGCATCTTGAAAAGGCTACAGTATGCCCAAAAAAGAGGGTTAAGAATCTGTATGAAACCTGATATAAGGCACCCAGTTGTAGGGCTTCACACATATACTATGGAAATTTGTCTCAGATTGTTATATAATATAATAGACGTTTCAAAAATACAGCATGATCTATGAACAAACACATGTACTTTTGAAATATATTGTATTTGAAAATGATCCATCAATAAATACACATCAACCATTCATCCACCCCCACTCGCTAGGAAGAGTGAGTCCAAAAGGTGGTTCCAAATTGTTGGTGAAATTGGTATTTCTATGTGACGCATTATGTAAATGAATTTTCAACTAGAATTGGGTCTGTGTATATTTGATTCTTGATACAAAACCAACTAATATGAAACCTATTATATGTAAAGAATATAGATCATGAAAATAACTTTCACTGTACAGTTTCATGTTAAGCATGTAAAGCTGAGCGTATTATATTCGGCAACATACCCTGTCTAAATAATCCTGGTGACACTAAATGTGTAAATTGCTATTGATGTTGATAAATGGATCACTTGATGATGGCATGAATCTGTCGAAATGTTCTGTTCATTGTAACCTGTGTATACCGTAAGACCTAACGTAGAAGCCACGGCTTGTATGTGAATCAGATCGCCAGTGCGGCTTATAGGATCAGCACAGAGTCGGGGTGTGGCTTTATACATGAGTTATCGCTATTATAATACAGTATAAAAGTCACAAGATTCAGATTGGCTTAAAGGATTGGGGTGCAGATTTATACGCAAAAGAAAAGACAATGGTGTTCAATAAGTACCATAAATTCCCATGTATAACCTGCATCTCACGTAAAACCCGCATCCTGACTTTGAGAGAACCCTATAACCCACACCTGAGGTCTGAAGATTGCAACTTTTTATTACTTGACTATTTTGGCAAAATCCCTCATATAACCCGCACCTATACTTTGGGACTTTTGTAGAACCTGCACTGAGGGTTTGGTTCGCATATAACCAGCGGGTTATACGTGGGAATTTACAGTAGCTATATCCCGGTATGAATAAAATTCAGCGTTGCTCATGTTAATACCGTCAGGGATAAGGCCATTGTGCTTATATATTTGGAGCCATTTTTAGCCCTTTTTCATGCAAGACACATTCACTATCTAATTTTAGTGCTTAAGCTTATAGGCTACACACTATCTTTTCTAAAAAAATTAAATAAGCTGAGACAAGACTAGCAAGATGACAAGCCTCTTTATTATCAATTATTATTATATCAAGATATTTAAAATATCACAATGTTCAAAAGGCATTTAAGTTCATTTAGTGCAAACAACGCAAGTCAACTCCTTGCCATTCTGGTATTTGGGACAGGGCAGGGAATTGCCACACCTAGCCTCGACCGGCCACAGCTCTGAACCACCCTCAGCATCTGACCCACTCCTGTCCGCCTCTGGGGCTATGTCCACGCAGATGTAGTTACGCTGAGTTATCCCATTCCATCTGGAACTCATCAAGTAGCCGTAATACTCTGTGTGCCACCCAACCATGCAAGACTTTCTGCCAGGGATCATCACCTGGAGGGGGGAGTAGATTTCAGCAGGGTATATAGTATTACTACATAAAATGTGTGTTAGATATTCATTGTGAATGAACCCTCCAGTTCTTAACTATACATATACATTACTCCCAAAGTGAAAGCTTTCACATTTTCCATGAAGCTCATCAATATCTATCAGGTAATGCCATTTCAAATAGTTTAGTTCAAATAAATATTTCGAATATTCCTTTCAAAAAGATTGGAATCTTAAGATGTGCGTTCTTTAGCTCAGAGTCATGTTCTGGGTAAAGGATAAAAAAAGTTTAAAAAAGTCAAAATGTGATATAAAGTTAGTACCTGAATACTTCTTGGTGTGTGGCAGACTGCACACACAGCGTTCTGGTTCACTAGGGTTGTACCATACACATTCTCCATGTTGAACAATCCATCCCCAGCCTTGAACTCAGCCCCCACCATGTAGGAGTACTGATTAACACCAGAAATAGTCTTATCCCACTCAGGTTCTTCGACCAGACAGAGGTACTCACTTCCACCACCAACATTGGCAGAGTGGTCACCTCCAACAATACCTGAATGTCAAACAAATTAGAATCAGGTACACAGAAATATATATAAAGGTGAAACTTCTAGGGATGACTCTAGACTCTTTATCCAATTTTCAAAAATATCTAATTTAGACCATTTTAAAGTAGATTCTTTGAGTTGCCTTTTGAGTTCCTGAGTCAACTCTTGGGCAAAGGAAACCTGGCATACCTACCCCAGACAATGTAACTTGCAACATACATCTTGGCCTAACCCTGATAAAAACCTTTAGAGAAATACAATGCAAAATGGCTTATCAGGAGGGAATTTAAGGAATGTAATTTATATTATAATTATTGTGGCCCACGCAAAGTGAACAGCTAAAATAGGTTTGAATACCATTACTCTATACTTTTATGTTTTTTTATGCCGAAGTGGTGGCGTAGCCACCTGGTGGTGCCTGGCGGAACCACCAGAACGAGGTATATGATGTTTGCACTTTACCAGAAGTCAGAACGGGCGCCGCCATCTTGGATTGTGCCGCCATCTTGGATTAAGGTGTCACAACACAATTTTATGCTATATGATAACAATATTATAAATCAACCTTTGATAGTTCCTGAGGTTGATTATAATTGTACCTACCCCCCCTAATATGGACCCAAGGAATTCAATGTTTTTTCGGTTTGTTGCTAATCCAGCTGGCTGCCTAGCAACGGCTATTCTAATAGTTTATCTGCCTAGCAACACACATTTCTATGGTCCTAAGGTTGATTATAATCATACCTACCCCCCTAATATGGACCCAAGGAATTCAATGGTTCTTTTGGTTTGTTGCTAATACAGCTGGTTGCCTAGCAACTGCTACTCTAATTGTTTATCTGCCTAGCAACGCACATTTCCATAGTCCTAAGGTTGATTATAACTAAACCTACCCCCCTAATATGGACCCAAGGAATTCAATGGTTCTATTAGTTTGTTGATAATCAAGCTGGTTGCCTAGCAACATCTATTGTAATTGTTTATCTGCCTAGAAACACACATTTCCTTACCCCCTAACATGGACCCAAGGAATTCATAGGAAAAGCCATATTTGAAGTAATATCATCCTTTCCCCTGATAACCCCTTCCCAGCCCTGCTTTTTTGGTGTCTTGAATGGGTTCCCTTCAAACATACCAACCATGTAGACATTATGTTTCTTTGAATGCAAGAATTGCGGTTGTTGCCGCGTATGAAAATGCCTGAGGCATTTTTTTACGCGGCAACCACCGCAACTCTTGTTTATAATGATTCATATTGTACCTACCTTTGTATATCAGAGAAGCACCATGTGGACACTGAGATCTGCCCCATATTGTGTAGCTTGTACCACCTGCTGCTGTCCAAGGATATTGATAAAAATCACATTTTAGAATTAAGAAGTACTAAGAAGTAATTATTACTTAATAACAGAGTTTACACCGATTTTCTTGATGCCCGAAACTTTTATGGCTACCCCCTATGAACAATAGTAATTCGGAGCAATGGACAATTTTATACATAAACAATTATGTTTTAGTGATGCACTGTGGGTTTTTTGCCTAAAAGGGGGCAAATTTTCTTGGTGCCCTCCCCAAATCTACCAATTCCCCACTCCCTGTGATAAAAAAGTGGTACTCCCTGAAAACATTGCAAAGGGACTGATATATAGCTCATACCTGGGGTCTCATCTCTGTCTGTGCTCAGCAGCTGGATGACTGAACGCCTCGCTCTGTCCAAAGCACCAACACCCCCGCTGTCTCCATCAAGCCCTTTCTATGAAAGAGATACAATGAAATATATCAAACTTTGTCCCAAAACAGATACACCTACGGCAAAAATTCAGGATTGCATTCAAAATATCTTCTTTCCAAGGTACTTTGTGTTGGTTTGTAATATAAATGTATCAACTAATGTTATTTTATTCATAACTTGTAAGTCAATTGATATTGATACAAAGTGGGAAATCACACATACACAGATGGCAAACTAAGACTTAAAGTGTTGTGTAATTATAATATTAAAATTTTTGTAATCCCACTTATTTTCTCACTTCATTTTCTATAGTCTTGCTTAACCATGATACATGTAGCATATATAGTGATAATGTATCTAATTGTTCTAACACGTTATGTCACGACTGCCCCAAGTGTGGTTAGGATAATACTCTCTGAAATCCTTAATACCTTATATTTAATTTTTTTAAAGAAGCATGCAACAGGATAAATCCTAGAGAGAAAACTTTATGGCAGCCCCATTATAAAATATCAATAAGAAGCTTACGTTGAGCAGTGCCTGGTGGCTGACCAGGAGAGCTGCCAGAGTAACCCCGGCCACCAACAGACACCCTGCTACCACCACAGTCCTCAACATGGTCAGGTAGTAACTGGTGATTTAGTCAACTGGTGAATTAGTTAACTGGCGAACTGGAACAGTCTGGAGTCTGCACTACATGAACGCCGCAACTCTACTGATGACGATACACTCATGGTTATATATGTGAAACATGCCATGTGAAGAAACAGCTGTTCTGAGGGAGTGGTCATCATTCAACTTTTGGGTGGGGACAATGATCAGATATGTTTTGTTTTTTTTAAGGTTTTTATTGGGTCTAATAATACATTCAAAATACGTAGTAAATATGAAATGTATTAATAACCAGCATATTGGCGCATTGCCTTCCCTCCGCTGGCACCCCTAATGAGAACATTGTTTACAATTATGTCGTAAAAATATACAGTATGACGTGCATTTGGATTTCTAGTCATATGTTGTATCTATGATTGGGTATGTCTCTTACATTGTATAAAGGAGATTACATTGTAATGATGAGATGAAATGAGTAATGAAAGAGTTATACAATTTTTCTAAGATGAAAAACATTCAGTACTAAAAGTTCTACATAAAACAATTAGGGTAGTCCTTCTTAATGGCAATTTTGAAGGAGTTAGTGTTTTCCATGAGCGTATACAAGGGCTTTAGATTGTTCCACGCTAGTATGGCCTTATAGTAAGCACTACGTAGAACAATGGGCTTAAGAGTCCTCGGGATGATCAGTCTTTTCCCTGTGTGCCTTCTTGTGGGAATACTTCTTTTATCTATTAAGTCATCTCTCATTGATAATTGATGAGCATAAAACAATAAATGGATGCTGCGTCTATCCGTTAACAGCTTACAATTAGATAAGTTATGCAGTTCATTTGTATTATGTAATTTTCTAATTCAACCTTATATATTATTTGTAAACATTTATTTTGCATGGATTGTAATTCTAAACTTTCACCTTTGTTACCTCTGTCCCAGATAAAACCCACATAATCAAAAGATGGGAGCACCATGGTCTTATATATACAAGTGGCAGTGTCAATTTCAGAGTAGTGTCTGATCCTGGCAAGTTGACTAATTTTGAACCTAGTATTATTAACAGTGGTACGTCGGTGTTGTACATACTTCATATCTACATCTAGATTGAGACCTAGGTATGGGAAGCAATATACACGTTCCAAGGCAACACCATTTAGCATAAGTACACTATTGTCATTTTTTTCACCATTAAATAACATCCACTTAGTTTTACTCTCATTTATAGTTAAACTATTCCTAATGCACCAGTCAGAAATATTACGTAGGGCTATGTCCATGTCAGCTTTGCTAGTACAAGTGATGACAGTGTCGTCAGCATATAAGATTATGTTGAAATTTCCACATTTTCCTAGGGAATTAACATAAATAGGTTTCCAGGACCTTTTTGAAATAGTGGGTATTGTTTTCACTCAAAAGGGGTAAGAGTATTTGGGCTTTCACATATTTCAACCCTTCATGGATGGCCCATATGTTTGCATATGTTTGAAGTCTTGAAGTTGAACAGGGGGTGTTGGTGGATTTGTGGGTGAGTGCATTTCTCAGTTCCAACACCCCTTCCCCCACAAGAGGGTTCCAAGTCTTTTTGTCCATTGTCCCCTCCAGCCAGCCAGAGTCAAGTTGATTGTGGCCGAACCTTTTTAGCTATAGAATCGTGCTGGCTTTTCCATTAAAGCAATGTTCAGTTAGTAGTAATAGCAGAGGTAAAATATTCCAACCCCTCCTAAGAGGGGGGGGGCATTAAAAATATGCTCTTCGTTAGTCTGTGATTTACTATGGTGCAAAGAGGGGGAAGTTTAGGGTAAGAAATATTCTGTGCACTCTCAAGGGAGGAGGGTATAAAAGATTGAGCGTGTGACTGACCTCACAGATGACTCAGGGTAAGCTGGATTTGTAGCTTGTCATGTACTTAGATATAACCCTCCCTTATAATCATTCATTGGTCAATTCTGGCATCAGAAATGAGTTCCTTGTTAAAAAGTACCCTCAAGTCATGTGTCATACATGTATGTTATTCCATAACAGGCCAGCAGGTGGGTGCAAGAGAGCAGGTGGATGTGGGTGTGCAGGTGGGTGTGGGCGACTGTTGCACTTGCAGGCTGCGGGCATGTACTGCCTTTTGTCAAAAAACGAGTCGATTGAACGATAAGGGAGTATTCCACTGACGTAAATCGGCCAAGATTCCCATACTTTTAACATTGTAGACTTTTATGGGATGACGGAATCTTGACTGACTGATGTCAGTAGAATACTGCCTATGAACGGAAAACATATGGGTGGTGCAATTTTGCTCTGCATACGTTGAGATCTGGCATGTTCTTTTGCTTTGCTTTTGTGTCCTGCATTTAAATTTAAATCAAAGAACCTAGATGGTCTTTTTCTGTGTATATGAGGGTATTTCTACTGTAGTAGATGGCATTCCTGCATGTAAAGAGAGAAATATGAGGCAGTGTGGCCAAGAATGTGATTTTTATCCTTGGTTTAACATTGAACCCTATGTAACTTTCATTTAGAGGGTAGCAATTTAACAGTACATAAGAGTTTATGCAAAAGAGAGAAATCAGTACCTGAAGATCGCAGCTCAATTTCATGCAGAAGGGAAGACATTTCACATTTCTTTTCAAAGGAGACATTTGTCCCCCGATCTTGCCTGTCTCTCAATGGTCTTATCTAATGGTTGTGGGCCATGGACATTGAATGACAGCACTTCTCCCATGGAACAAAAACTTCTTAAAACATGGTTCAGGCGTTTAGTATAACTCAGTTTACCCTGAGTCAGAAATGTTCGTGCCTCCACACAAGATTTCACCCCCCCCCCCCCATGTAATCAATAGATGAGCACTCCCTAAAGCGGCGACATCTTAAGCCCCTCCTCATAAGGCGTCTAATTTTCTTTGGTCCCCCACAGCTGTTGTAAGAAATGACCACTCCTCAAGTAGTCTTTCCTAGCTTCTCAATGTGCTTCTCATGATGGACCGTGTCAAATGCCTTCCTCAAGTCTGTAAGCATAAGAACTGTGCCTGCTGTGGAACCTCTGGCAGTGAGTCCAAATAGATTCCCATTCATCCATGTTCCCAATTTCTGGTATGATGATACTTTTATATTTACTGATTTCTTGGGGTGCCTTCCCAGTCAGCATTGGGCCCTGGGGCTTGCCCATATTTGGGTTATGGTCCTTTTCGGTCTAGGGCTACCAGGGGGAGCCCAGATGTGTCAGCCTACAAAAACTTTTTTTTCTCATAAATACAGTAGAATCTCGTTATAAGGAGGACGGATATGAGGAGCAGACGGTTATAAGGAGCACATTTGCCCTACCAAAACTGCTTTCCATACACTTCTGTAGTAAAATAACCCTGCTAGAAGGAGCAATTCTGATGAAAAATTGTTTATAAGGAGGCAGCCCAGGGGGAGCAGGTGCAGACCTGAGAGGTGGGAGTGTTTAAGGAGAGGTGGAGGGGGGGGGGGGGCGCTATGTCATGGCTTCTTCTTGTGATGTAGCCAGCCCAGGGGGGGCAGGTACGGACCTGTGAGATGTGAGTGGTTTCTTTTCTCTCTAAATGTCACTATATTCTTACATACTGGGAACAATTTCTGGAGTTATTATCTCATAATAAGCAAATTTGGGACTGGATCGTCATAACAAAGTATTGGAGAAGAACAGGGTATGGTATGATGCTAGTTATAAGCCAGTGTCCATTAAATCCATGCCCATTATAGCCAAATGTTACTGCATTAACAAAATCGGTTACAAGGAAGGTTGGTTACAAGGAGCAAATTTGCCATGCCAAAACGTGCTCCTTATAACGAGATTTTATTGTACATGGTAAATGTTTCGAAACATACTGGCACCTTTCAAGAAATAACCATTTATTGTACATTTTTACAGTGTATGCTAAATCTAGGCTAGGGCTTGGCACTTTGAATCTAGGCTGACCCATTTGGGATCCCACTGGTAGCCCTGGACAAAATAGACCAAAATCCAGATATGGGCAAATCAGCTTGCCCAGCTAAAAACACATATACTTAAATGGGCCCCATTAAGCAATGTTGACTGGACTATTATGCAGAATGACAACGTGAATCCTCTGAAATTTGTGAAAGACCTGACAATTTAAATTCATGCAATTCATGACCAACTAGCTCATAATTAGATTGATATGCCATGGAAGGAACTTTGTTTCAACAGTGTCAACTTTCTTAGAGTGGATATTGCCGGGGAGGTCTCTGAATGCTTAAATTATAAGTGAAGTACTGACATTTGAATAAAACTTGTCCATATATCTAACAGTCTCAACTATTGGGACTGATTTCCTATTTCCCTTTTTCAGATTGATGCTTGTTCTCCCTTTTTGGTCTTTACAAAGAACATTATTGGTGACCTTCTGAAATATTTTTGGAAATGTGAACATGTCATTTAATTTTTATATGTTGGGTGTGTTTATGTTCTGACAAGCTGACAGACAATTCCAAATATAAGCTGACTGCTAATGAAACACCTATTTATTACAACTACTGTTAATTCCTCCTGTTTGAAATAAAGGCAAAAATAATCTATGATAAATATGGAAATGATATATCATTGCAATTCTCTCTAAATGACATTTACTGTTGTGTATTATACATATTTTCAGCTTCATCCATGTAGTATTAAAATACGCTCCATTTCCAAGCTGCAATCATCGTGTGAAAAATTCAACCTGGTGAACCATTGTATAGTTCATAATCAAATATTATCACTGTTTATCAATTTAGTTTGATATACCATGTGAAACCTATACGCCGGACAACCATTGTCAACAGATGGAATCCCCTTAAGTAGTTTTAAATATATAAAGGTCAATTGCTTTGTTAAAGATGGACTAACAGTTTATTTGAAATGTTGTACTTTCTAGTTAAATGTATTTTTTGAATAATAGCTTTCATTGTTGTTAATATATATTCTGTGTTTACAATGTATGACATACATGTGATTTCTCCTCCGCGTGTAGAATAAACCCTGTACTTTGACATCCAATTTGAATAGATTGGTGTAAAAATATTATGTGCTTGTGTGAAGAGGTTCTTTAACAGTACATGAAATGAGATATAAACTTTGAGGAATGGGAAATTTATCTTGCATATGTGTGACCAGGTAAGGGAGAGACCCTTTGGTAATCAATAATAGTCCTGCAGCCAAAGACTGATATAGGGGTAACCTTGCACTAGCGTACACCTATGACGTTAAAAACTGGGTTTTATCCATGGATAAATAAATAGGGGGGAGAATAGTTTAGGGCGCAAAATAATCTTATAATCATCTTCACTTAGGAGGAACACCTACAAACCCCCTATATTGAGTGCAAGGAATCTATTGGTGTTATCATTTTTTTCTATGATAATTGGTTGCTCAGAAACCGCCATTCTAAATTGTTTATTTGCCTAGCAACACATATTTTCCTGATTTCTAGCTTAATTCTTAGCATACCTAACCCCACTAAAATGAACCCAGGGATTTTGATAGTCTCATGAGCAAACAAGTGGTAAGATAGGATAGCTTTCGTAGTTTTTAAAATACAAAAATTGATATATCAAAAACACCCTTCTATATAATAATGTATGCAAGTCAGATCACCAGTGCATCTTATAGGATCAGCCTGGAGTCAGGGTGCGGCTTATATACAAGTATTAAGATGTTTACTATAGCACTAGAGCAGCTATAATCAGACCCATATTCTGCTTATATGAGTGTCCAATGTTAAGGGGGGGGGGCTTATAAGCAAGTTAGGCTTATTTGCGAGAATTTACAGTACAAAAAATAACACCAATTTCCAGACCCCTGACCCTTGTAGGCCATTAACTGCAGATCTATACACACCGGAAATATGAAATATGTATTACATCCTGTATCTTAGCCTTTGTCCCAACAGCAGGTATCGATGTCAACAAGACACTCATGTGGCAATAAAAATCTGCTCCTCAGATACAGAGGACAAGAAAATAATTCATGGCTCACCCGACTCAGAGGTAGCTACCGTAAAACTTCGCGTATAAGCCGCACCCCATCTTTGGGCCGATCCTATAAGCCGCACCAAAGATCTGTATATGGTGGCTTTTAGTGCTGTACCATAGTAGCAAAAGCTCGCATATAAGCCACACCTTGACCCTGGGCCGATGCGATAAGCCGCACCGCCGATCTGATTCGCGTAATAGCCGCGGCTTATACGCCAGTTTTTTTACGGTAGGTGAATCATACAACTTCTTTTCCGCTACTATTCTCTCCTTTACATAAAAAAGTAGTTCTGAATTACTCTGAATCTATCAAAAACTGTGTAATATGTGACAGGATTCATTGCATGAGTGTTTGCATTCAAGCAAATTGAAGATACCTTGAGGGAACAGTTTAGGTGTCTTTCACTAATTACATGTAAATGTCTCAGAAAGGTCATAACAGCATAAGTGGCTTTAGGTGACATTTTCCCAAAAAAAATTATATATAATATACTTAAATGCAAAGATTCATGCAGTGATTGAAACTGCTGGTTTGCCGCTAGTTTCATCATCTGAACTACAAAATGTATCTGGCCCAAGTCAAGAAGATGATTTGTAAGAAGCGGAAGTAAGTTTGTTGCCAGGTTCATGACGAATGCAAGACAGTTTGGGTCATAAACTTTCCTCACCCTGTGAGGACGGCATAATGCATCATACCCTTTGTCGTCATGGTGCATGAATGCAGCCCTGGTGAGTAACTTGCCAGGGCTGCATTCAAGCATCATAATGACCCATCAGGGTTTAGACACTCCGGAGGGGTTGGCATGATGCACTAATGCAGCACTGTCGAGTTACTTGCCTGGGCTGCATTGCTGCATCATGCCAACAAATGTCATCTTTTAGCGACATCCGTTTTTAAATGGTTAAGGAAGTGTGGCCATCTACTATTGTTCCTACATAAGCCACTGACTAGCACTCAGATCAGAGAAGGAAGCAGCTGCCTTCAGAAATGGGGGTTGACACCAAGCAGCGGGGTTCTGTAGCACTTATAAGAGTTTTGCTTCTTCTTCAAAGTGAGTGGTTTGCTTCAAGTTGAGTTATTAGAGTTCAGATTCCTTAACCTGTTGTGCAGTGCCATTATGGTGCAAGAATGCAGCCCTGGCGAGTAGGGATCAATAGTTCTGAAGTTGTGGGTACAGTCCAGCTATATAACTGGGCTCTCAAAGAGAAAAAGAGCACCTCCTTGGGGTGTACACATTTACAATCAATGGTAGGAGACCTTAAATTCCTAATTTGATGTCAGAGGCATGGGTAAGAAAAGAAAATAGTTAGTTGAAGGCATGGTAACTAAGAGTTAAGGACAGGGGTCACTGGTGTGTTTTTTTATGTGGATTTATTGGATCTAATTGCCCATACGGACGGAAATTAGTACACACATTGGTATTCAGCAAACAGATTATAAATCAGATTTGTATTAAGCTTATAAATTTAAGGATTCATTCAATACTGTATACCCGTTAGTTTAAACACAATATTTTGGCCCTCTTCAGGTGAGAAATAGGATCAGATTTGTATTAAGCTTATAAATTTAAGGATTCATTCAATACTGTATACCCGTTGGATTAAACACAATATTTTGGCCCTCTTCAGGTGAGAAATGGGATGAGAATTATACATAATGTCTGCTTTTGTACTGTGACACCTCTAAAATAAGGTTTTATCTTTTAATGGTTTCATATTAAACAAGTGAGATGATCCACTCACCAGACTAAAATTAGTGTCCTTTTGTGTTTACCATTTCTTTTATCCAAATTATCCAAATTATGATAGCCCAGTAAATAAATAACGTTATACACCATTTTATAATGTTATATAACGTTATATGTCAACGTTTCTCTAAGGCTCTTTAGTATCACATAACGTTATGTAAAATTTAAAACGTTACTTTGACATATTTTTGTTAGGCTGGGAGAGCCATGATACAGCCATGTTTTATTTTCAGGGGTTGGGGGGCAAGCAATATGGTGTTCCATAATAGCACAGCTATATTGCATTAGAGAAGTTACAAGTGTATTCCACTCCAGCTGATTTCTTCCTGTATAAACACCTTTAGACTGTGGTACAAAATTGTTTTATTAGTTTCCTAAAAGTACCCTAATTTTCAGAAGACTCTCTACACAAGATGCAGTACTGTAAACGTAGTTTATTTCGCGCTGTACTTTTTTTCACGATTTTCGCAGACTTTAAAATCCAGGGAAATATGTACAGAGCGAATATATATTCAGTATAGTCCAATAACTAACATATGACAAAATCTGTGAATTAAAATACATGTGAAACTGTACTTCATAGGCAAATCGCCAAAATATACATGCGCGAAAATACATACGTTTACAGTAACTTTTACATCTTAGTTTTCAGACCAGTCTCTGGCTGTTCACCGGTCAACATCTCCTCCCCCTCAGGACACATCTACTCCCCGGGCTGGCCGGCCAGCTACGGCAATAAACTGAACTGTACATGGGAGATATTTGTAGAGTCTGACGACTGTGTCCTCATGCTGTACGGTCATCATTTCTCAATAGAGGACGGGTATGATCGTCTATATGTAAACAATTCCGGCAGCCAAGTATCGTAAGTTCAATTGGCGCCAAAACAGATTTGTCAGTGCCAAAATGTGTTTTTCAGTGACAAAACAGTGTTATGCATTTTAGTGGACATGGGCCTGTTGTCACAGATCGGCTTCAAAGCTACATGTTTTCGATCTCTCTGGTCCAAGATGCAAAATGTTTATGCCTTCTGGAATTGCGCAGGGCAATTATTGTAGTTACAGATATAGAATATAAATGTATATGTCAATGATGTTTTAGTATCATATACTATACCTTAGAGGTGTGAACACATTCAGGAGTTTTGAATTAATTTAATTGGCACAGATTCATTACATGTAACTCCCTCAAAGGTGACAAGGCAGGACACCACCACCACAGATAAAAATACAAATAAATAGACAATCTGAGACTTTACAATTCTAGTTACACAGAAAAGAACAACCAAATACATAAGGAGAAGCTCCATGCATCTCACACCTGTCTGTAGATGTGAATAAGTTATTGAAGAAAACTTGCATGATACTCCTATATTATCAAAATGAACATTATGCACTTCTGCTATCAAGGTACACTGGTGGCCAATTGGCTGGTGTCACTAAATACTGGATGGGACCCGTTAGCCTGCGCTTTTCTTCGGATACCTATATAACACGGAGTGGATTTGACCTCTCTTACAACATAACATGTCCCGAAGGTAAGTCAGCTTTAGACAGTGGTCATTTTTTGAAACGCAGGAGGGTTTTGTAGGTTTGGGGGACCATAAACACTTGGACCCCTGTTTAGGGAGGAACAAAAAATGCCATGACTTTTTAGTGAAAAAACCTGCGTGTTACTATACTCTATAGCTAACACGCTATAGTTTGGTGCGCTCATGCAAAACTCCTCTGACCCAGCTAACAATGGTTGGAGTATTTGCATGATAAGTGGTCATAATATTTGATAATGCTGACTCTGGAAACAGAGTCAAGCTGACTCTGGAAACAGAGTCCAGCTGACTCTGTGTCGTGACAGAGCCCTGCTACCGCTGAACCTAGGAACCTAGGAATCTAGGAAATTCACCAGTGTAGCAGGACTGAATGCCCAGTCACATGTTGGACTTCCCTTAACTAAAAAATATCTAGTTGGGTTTCTAAATCTGAAATCTGTTTGTCAATATACTGTGTAAATCTATGTATCTATAATGAATGGTTACAAATATAATGTACTTTTGATATGTACTCTATTTTATAGTTAAGATGCACAAATCATCAGATATGATGATATCCAGTCCTTCAAAAATTTAGCCGGTCCTGCAACATTGAAAATCTGCAGACCAAATATCCTGTGGTATGAAAAAGTTTTTGCATGCAAAGACTGATTGCCAGGAGGCCATGTCTCAAGAAATCGGGCCAATGTGAACGTCTTTGACTTGGCTCCATCCATCAACCTTTTCAGTCCATGAAGATATGAATGGACTCAAAAGGTTGATGGATGTTACAACACTTTAAATTAGTAATTAGTAATCCATCTATAGCTTCATCTGCCCTAAATAAAGGATTTTCTATCAAGCCAGTCAAAAATGGCACCTGTTCAAAGATGGCACCCGGTCAAAGACATTCACATTGGCCCAATCTCGTGAGACACAGCCTTGTTTACATCTCTATAGTTCCAGCCGCACCTTGCCCAAATGTGTGGATCATATCAAGTCCTGGACACATCTACTCGCCAGGGTGGCCGTCTGAGTATGGCAATAACCTGAACTGTATATGGGAGATATTTGCGGGGTCCGACTGTGTCGTAATGTTATACGGCAATGCCTTCGATGTGGAGGCTCGTGTTGATTATTTAACTGTTAACAATACAGCTAACTCAACAAAGTGAGTTCTTTTGACCTTTCAACATGTAGCACAATCATATTTACCCTCTACTATCATAAGTATCATTGTTATTTTTAAGATAACTCATTATATCAATAATTGTTTAGTCAGATAAACACAACCAACAACAACAAAGGTTTTAAAAAATAAAAGAGTCAGATTTTATTTTCAATAGCCTTCATAATTGTTGTTAATTTTACATTTTTTCTCATCTTTGTGTTGGTCTTTTCTGTTTTTTTCTTAAAGCAGACTTTAATGGAAAAACATGATAAAGTCTACACACATTTCTTTAAGATGATATTTGTCATATTGATTTATCAAAATAAAGCTTACATTGCTTTTGGAGTGGCCCTACAGTCTGTGAAGTCAATCTGTATACCTGGCTGATTTAAATATAACTTACTAAATCCAAATGGATTATTATGTATTTTCTCTATCAAGGTACAGCGGTACTGAACTGCTTGGGGTCACGAGATACCTGATGGGCTACGTCCTTGTGCTGTTTGAGACTGATGCTGGAACAACAGGGAGTGGGTTTGACCTCTCCTACAGCATCACCTGCCCCCCAGGTAAGGCAGTGTAGTACTGCCAGCCCGGCTAAGACTAAACCCGGCTGGCATTACCCGGTTGCAGTTCCTGCATGGTTACTCAGCCCGGTTGTCTATACATAGATCCGGCCCAGCTGCAATACTAACTGTGTAGTCTCCCCTGAGTGCCCGGCTCGGAAGAACCCCATCCAGCCTGGACAGCCAGAGGTCACCAGCGTTGGTGGCCTGCTATATAAGGCAGGCCACTGCCTGTCATTGACAGTTCTCACTTTTTTAAACTCAGTATTGGTCAGCTTGTAAACGAGTCAGGCTTATATTGGGGCCTGGTGTATAATCAGGGAAATACAGCACATGTACCTCCCCCATGTAACATACATGTATTCCCCCCTATAGATGTGGATGAGTGTACCTCAGGGTTCAATGCCTGCCCGGGAGTACCATGTGTGAATGTCCCCGGCTCCTACACATGTACATGTGACTCCGGCTACACATGGACCGGCTCAGCCTGTATAGGTAAGGAGATTCCTGTAACCTGTATTTCTACATGTATCCTGGAATTATTATCCAAAATGGGGGTTATAGATGGGGGGGGGGTCCCTATGTTGCATGTCGATCTCATGAAATGGCCATGTCGCATGTCTATGTTGCTTAATAATGCTCATGTCCCATGTCGAACTCAAGAAATGTCCATGTCCCCTCTCACTATCTTTTTAAGCCTCGTGTCACATGTCACTAGGCCTCATGTCAAATGTCAATTTTAATAAAGGCCATGTCACCATGTCGAATTTAGGGGACTACCCCCATAAAATGCATTAAAACACCCTAAACGAAACACCCAGAAATTATGGTATTTTTCGCAGCAGCATGAGATGTTTTACAAGATCATTTTTCAATTAGAAAATCCCGGAAATTCTTGTCCAAAATGCATTGATACACCTTAGCTGAAATACCCAGAAATTATTGTATTACAGCAGCATGAGATGTTTTACAAGATCATTTTTCAATTAAAAAATCCTATTGTTATCACATTTACCATATGTTTGACTGCAAATATGAGAGTCAGATATGAGAAATAACCGAAATCTAAATTATTGAAAACTATGTACAACATTGTGTCAGGATCGAACGGCCTCATGTATACAGAAACACATAGGAAACCAAATATATAGCAGTATATATGAACCCTTTAGGGACAGCATGTCACTTAAAGATGTTTGTTGTCATAATGCAGCCCTGCTGCTCTGTTGCATCATGTGTCAACCCTGAACAGTCAGCATGGTGTTTGAATGCAACCCTGTCTGGGCTGCATTCATGCATTATGATGACCAAGGCCTTATGCATTAATGTATTATGCTGTCCTTAAAGGGTTCAACAATCTATGATAAACACTGGATGAACCATCCGATTTAAACAATTTAGCTAGTATCAAATTTGAGCAATAGCCATCTTTAATGAGCTCAAAACAAATTTAGATAAATACCTTTCTTTTTATCAAAGTTACCTAAAGTTGCTTCACGCTGCTCAAAGAAAGCCATTAAATAAGATTTCTGATTAAAGTTGCTTACATCGGATGGTTCATACAGTGAAAAGTATTTTTTCATTTCAGACCTAGAAGAGTGTTGGATGGGTTATTGTCACGTCGACTCGGTCTGCATTAACACACCGGGCTCCTTCTCCTGCTCCTGTCCCTCAGGCTACACCGGGGACGGGTTCGTCTGCAAGCGTGAGTCACTGCATTAACTATCTAATTTTAGAGACTTTAAACAAAGATTACCGCAAAAAAACAAGTTATTAATGTGTGTATTTTTGAGTGGCAGAAAAGCATTTTTCCCTTTAACTCACTGGGATCTGTCAACTGCTGCTGTCCCTCAGGTTACACCGGGGACAGACTCGTCTGCAAGCGTGCGTCATTGCATGAATGTTTGCATTTAAATAAATAACTTCAATATGCTTAAAGGAACACTTGAGGCATTTTCAATTTGAGTAAATGTCAATTAAAGCCACTTTAATGCCGTAACAATGTTTTAGTGACATTTACATGGCATTACTGAATTAAAGTGTTCCTTTAAGGCATCTTAAATTTGCTTAAATGCAAACATTCATGCAGTAAGGCTCAGTACATGAACTATCCCATTCAAGGAACTTTAAGCAAAGATTAAATCTGATATTGGCCAACATTAATCAGCATTACTTTTTGATGAAAGTTTCTCAAATTAGATTGTTCGTGCAGTGTCTGATTAAATTTTGACACTTCACAAACATTGGCATTTTAGCAAACTTTTTATTGCTAAAGGTCACTCTTTAAGTGGCTTTAGGCTCAGTAAATGCCATTGAAATATCACAAAGAGATTTAAGCACCCTCAACTGTTATTTCCTTTATCAAATACCTAAATTTTCAAGTGATATCTTAAGCAGTTCAAGCTTTGCTTAAATTCCTTATTCATGACGTGTAGCTTAACTACTGTGACATGACATATATGGCATGTACTGGGAGAAGGGACTTTAGTGTACCCTGCACTAAGGTCCTTTTTCGCAGATCGTGTCACATTTTTTAGACAATTGTTCACAAGAATTTTTCACCACTGAGGGTTCTCTCACTAGGCAAGTTTTCACAAAATGTGATTGAGATGAACATATTACTACATTTCCAGTTGACTACGAGATTGAGATAAGAGATGACCCTCATGGAAAGATCCTGGCCCCTGAACTGCGGGATGATGACTCTACGACATGCCTGACCTTCAAACAGCCGACCAACACGGTCGTCATGAAGATAGACATGACGCTGTGGCCGGAAGAGGGAACCAACCCGTTCTACATCAAGATCCGCCACACTGAGGTACCGACCGACTACAGGGAGTGGCTCGGTGTGTATGTGACCATCGCTGGTGTACAGAGGAAGTACACCCAGCCGCAGGTTGTCGGGACCACCATCATGAAGGTGTGTGTGTATGACGCTGCCCGCTCTGATGACGTGTCCACCACGGTACTACAGTGTGTCTGTCTGCAGGAATGCTCTGTTATCTTCCGCTTCAAGCTGGATGTCGCTGAGAGCATCAAAGTCTGTGAAATTGAGGTGTTGAGACAACCTTGGTACTGAACAGTTTAGCAGGATCATGTAATCTACATTCGGCAGATATTTTGCTAAATTCCTACTCGTCAAACATTGTAGCTCCTATGCAATGTTATTGAAACATGTCCTTTATTGTGAAACAAAATCAATCTGAATATTTGAATTAAGACATAAATATGACTTTTTGAAAGTTAGAGACACATTGGTTTTATTGGTAGAATTTGTTGATTTTCCTGTAGTTGGTCTATACTACGAGTGTGACGTCATGAGAACAAAAACCAGACAAGGTACAATTAAGCTTTGATATACAGCGACTTTATTAAAGGAAACGTTCAGTATTATTTTACTGCAGAGAGGGGCACGTTGACCACCTGGGCACGTTGAACCGCATGCTCTCTTTGCTATTCCTTCGGGAATTTTCCAGCAGTTTGCTTACCATATCACCCCCTTATATAGACAGTTCAGAGCAGCAGCATCATATCCATTTTGGGATGCTGTGGAGAAACTCAGACAACATGAAAGATTTAAGCCATTCAAAGTAAAAATTTGCATTTGTTAAACTTTTGTTCTCATGTTGTCACAAAACATTGTTGGCCTAAGATCTATATGGAGGTCAAAGTATATATCTGAATGCTTGAGTAGAACCTGATTTTAATCCTGAAAGTGTTATGTAATTTGAATTAAATCAACCTTATCTGTGATGGCCAGCATGGGGTACATTGAACCACAAAGATTGGGGCACTTTGAACCATGCTCAAAGTACCCAAATCTCTGTCTCGAAGGACTAGTTCCATTATTTACCACATACATGCCTTTGCAATGCACAGAGGGACAAACTATCACCACTTTTTACCAGAAGGCAGCATTTTTTAAGGTCCCCCTGTCAGCTTGTAGGCAATAGATGAGATGATATTGCTCAGTTCCATCTCTGGGTCAACCATAGGCTAACCCAACTGGTAGGGCTATGGGTCAAACCACCCGTAGTTCATTAGAATTAAGCCACACAGAAAGAAACACAATATCGATATACACTTTGGTTATACAAGCACAATAGAATACATGTTTTGTTAGTTGTGATAATAAATTATTTCATAGCATATTCATAGTGTGTTTATTCTCAGATGTATCATTTTTCAGAAGTAGGACATCCTATTATATCATAAAAGAATAGAATTAAAGATTTAAACAGCACGTGCAAATAGCAGCAATCCTCTAAAGCTGGTTTATATTAACCTAAAGAAAAATTTGTAAGGCTCTAACCCCGTGACTAAACTAGAGGCTATAGTTTAATGACTTGTATGCATTAAATATGTATTTTTCATATTCAATCCTATGCAAAAGTAACAATAGCAAGTATTTCCATCTTAACTTTCAGTAATAAATCCATATTGCTGATTGTTTAGGCAATTCAAGATATGTGGTTCAAGGTGCCTCAGTAGGTGGGTCAACCCTGCCCAGGGCATGGGGCACATTGAACCACCCAAAGATTTTATTTTCAAAAAATCAAAAGAAATACAACAAATGACCATACTTGCTTTGTCATGGGTCGTCATATAGCGCAATGATATAAGGTAACTGCTAGATACAAAATCAAAGTTCAGATGACCTTGATAAAGACAGGAAAAAAATAAATGTGCATAAGTGGTTGAACGTGCCCCCCTCTCCCCTAACTATCAGTTATAACAGTGATCAGAACCAGATCTTATAAAATAATACAGTAGGGTAACAACTACAGCATAGAGTAAACCCGGAGTGCAGGGTGGTGTTGCCTCAGCAGTCCCAAACCTGACTGACTTCTCAGGGGAAGCAGTACACCTTATATACAGAGCTGCCCTTTACAGAACTATTTTTGTGCAGAGATACTGACATTGAGTTTGAGTTTAGATTTTTTATTTGGCTATAATAAATCACAATCGTGGGGCATTTCTCAATTAAGTGGATAGGAAACCAGATAGGTAGTACCCCTTTTCGATCCTCCTTCTGCCCTTCCTTGAACAGAAGAGTTCCTTAAAGTCTGTGGCATGGGGCAGAGATGAGTGAGGGAGTCCTTACCATGGGAGATTGAGGACCATGCTGGTGACCCTAAGGATTGAGTGTCATCAAAGCGTTCGGGAGTATTCTGGTGGCCGTCTTACAATAAAGACATGTCTTATAACCTGCTGGTACTTACAGCTTATCACATAGTCTCTAATGAAAGTTAAAATATTATACATACAGCCCATATGGGCATTTCATGCATTTCACTTCTTCTTGATTGACAGTCTATCAATGCTTATCAATGACCTTGGACAGTACCTACAAATATGGGAGAGGTTGACTACTAGAGTGCATTTACATGATTGATTGATTTTATCCAGAATGCCTGTCATGCCTAGATGATTTTATAGATAGGACAAAGAATATTCTTCAATAATTGATCCGAACATAAATATAATGCTTTTTGTATTGATCCCAAACAGGTAGTGGACCTCATCAGGTCCACTCAACTCTTGGCAGGAGTACAATACAAAGGCGTGAAGGCTCCTAAAGTTTTCATGCATAATCTTGTCAAAGCAGTAGTGACTTATCTTCTCTATATGTAATAAATGTTAGATGTATATTTCGCTCAAATGAAAAGTAAATAACACCAAGTTGACCTTATTGAAATCTAAGATGTTTGTAGATAGCATATATCTACTAGTACCCTGCCAGAAGCTGATTGAAATATTATATAAATAGAGTCACACTTCATGATTCGTTTAAGACTCAAGTACCCAGCTAATTGTGGTGATTTTTGTCCATGATTGGTGATGTATGGTGAGCACCATTTTGGTGATTTCAAAGTTGGCCACAATGGTGATTACCAAACCTCACAAAAGTTGGCCACGTTAGTGAACACCAATGCGGCCAACTTTTGTGAGGTTTGGCATCACCAAACCCTACCGGTGGTGGCCATGCTGGCAATAACCAGTGTGGTAAGCTTGGCCACTGTTGAGATTTGGTGATCACCAAACCTCACCAAAGTTGGTGATCGCCAGCATGGCCAACTTTGGTGAACTTTGGTGATGACCAACTTGGCCAACCTATAAGGTGAAGGTGGTGAGCCACCATGATTTGTTGGGTATGATGTTGCAGGGCCAAATGTCTGCCTACAACCTATAAATGTAAGAAGTTCAGGGCCCTCATGTCTACAAATATCAGAAAACCTTTGAAACGACTGTGTAAAGAGAATATGCCTTGAGATATCATTGTTTACAGTCAGAAACTGGGGTGGGCCTGCCCCCGTTCACTGTGTTACAAGCCACAGGCCCCCAGCTTCATGCATGTCGTCTGCACTGGATGTGGTGTCTCCCCCTGGTGTAAAAGGTGGGAAATAGAGCTCCCCACCTTGGTCCTCAGCCAGAAGAGGCAAACAGCACCCTTTGGGCCTATTGGAAATCAGAGGAACTAATGTTTCCCTGTGCCTTCTGTGGCATGGCACAGATGAGCAAAGAGTTCAGTTAACAGCTTTAGAATGCCACCATGTGGAGATTATAGAAACTAGTTTGTTATATGAATGTACTGGAATTCACACATCATACTAGTAATTATAGTCAAGTCTAGTCTAGCAATTTTTCTCGCTCGGCTTTGCCTGGTTGAGTTATATTATCATGATTGTCACCTATAAACCTTCTGTCTGCTTCGAGTCTTCATCGCTTTTATATGGACATCATATATCAGTATGTCCATTGCTAATATCATAATTTGATAGAGATACACTGAATAGTGTCTAAGACCTTCTCAAAGTTAGGTAACTGTTGGATTTCAGAAGACCAATTTCCAAATGAGATTTTTGTATATCCCTGCATGTATGTCTGTTTAAAGTGTGTCAGACATACAGAGGATAGTTACAGTCTTTGCCAAAACATGCAGGACGGTGGCAATGTCCTTCTCAAATGCCACCGGTCCAGCAGATTGACAAGTGTAGCAGGACCGAATGTCCAGTCACATGTTGGGCTTTTCTGAACTAAGATAATTTAGTTGGGTTTCTAAACCTGAAATTGTGTAAAACTATGTATTTATCCTGATTTGGGCATGGACGATTACAAATAAAATGTTCTTTTCAATGTACAAACCTCTTTTATACTTAATTTTTCAGGACCGAATTTTTCAGGACCGAATGTCCTGTGGGATGAAAAAGTTTTCGCAAAGACTGTTAAGTTGACTCAATTTTTCTCTATAGACTAGTTGATTGTATGATGTGCTATTATTGCAGTATTAATGACACAAAAGTATTCTGGTCTACAATATCAACTTTGGTTCACCCCATGTCCTCGTGCTGTTTACCTCCTGTAGTCCTCAGCAGTAGAGGTGATGTTATTTCTAGTTGGTTGATAATGATGTGTGATGTATTAAATGCATGTGGGTAGGGATGTCATTGGTATTCAATTTATTTCGATTTCGATTATCACTCTATTGGTCTCAATTTTTCGGTTATATTGATTCATTTCTAATGCAAAGGCAGCTAATATCTGCTTTAAAAAAGGGTATCTTTATCTGCTTTTTACATCCTCATACTTGAGCCTACAAAGATGAGTTTTTGGCACAATCTAAAAACATTTTCCCTCTATATTATAGGCCTGCAAAGGTCACCATTTTCAAACCAAATAAAAAGCAAGTTCTAGCTCGAATATTTACACAAATTTTATAGTTTTAGAAAGGTTAATTCTGGGGATATATGTGATACAAATTGTGTATCGATATAACCCTTTTGTCGATGCAATAATCGGAATTCTAGAAATGTCGGTGTATCGATTCTGGGGGTATCGATGACATCCCTAGCCATAGGGACCTTGTCAGAGGGGTCTGATACAGGTTTGATTATTGCCAAGATGTGTGTCTGTTCAGAATGTGGCCCAGTTTGAGTTGGATGTTTATCTTTTTATACACTTCCTATTAGTCTGCGCATAAATCACAGATGTCTCCCATGCATTTACCAAACTGCTAAGGTGGAAGACAGTAGCACAGCTGTGTTCAGAGTGACTCAGGCTCCGCGCGGGTGGTCAGATTTCTCAGATCGGGGCATTATTGACTTTTTGTTTTTAACGGAGCCCGGTAACAGTTTAAATAGCAGTCACGGTTTGGATCTGAAGGACTCAGAGTGTGCAGGAGCCTTTGGCGGTCACAACAGCTTTTTCGGAAGTGAAATCGGACCATTATAAGGGAAAGCAGACATTATTGGCCAATTTTTTGTTACCCAGGCCACGACTACAGACATCGCTAGTGGTGTTACTTGTTGTCCTGGCTAGGATCTGCAGGACTGAGCATGTGTGGGTGCCTGGCAGTCACATGGCTTTATACAGAAGTGAAATCAGACACTGATTAGCAACAGCAGAATTCATTTTTTACTTGCCGAGCTTCCCATTAACAATGTGGACATTGTGCCCTGCATGCACCATGGGAACAATTTGCAATTGAAAGCTTCACAGACCGGAGGACGGTGAGCCATATTTTGCGGAGAGATCTGTTTATGGGGAGATGTGACAGAAGACGTCTACACTATGTTACCGATTCGAAAAGAAAACCACCAGGCACCATAATTGCACACTGTGGGATCTATAAGTATGTGTAATTAAACTCCTACAGAAATTAAATAGGTTCCTAAACCTCTATTGATTTTACTGTTAACCTTCTTGAAAGGAAAATCATTTATTGGTCTTGGGAACAGTACGTTTTATCTTCGGATGCATAGGCCTTATTCTAGAAGGGCTTTTGTTTCTAGAAACACTTGCCACATTTATTTTCTCAGACTGCAGAACAAATAAGTCACTGATTGTTTTCATATTATATCATTTATTACATACTTTTAGCATACATATATCAATCTATAAATATGGCAGTCTTAGAATGCACGTGAGCAATTTCCCTGGTTGAGGTTCAGAAACATTTTTTTACATTAAATCTAATTCTAGGAAATAACTAACTTTTTAGAATTGTACTATCATGCAGATAACATGTAAGTTTCTTGGTTTTTTTAATAGGTTTATTCGGCAAAATGAGTCCTACACATAGAATTATCAATAGTTGGATTGTCCATTTGTGGTAATTACTAATAATAAAAGTATTACAATAAATAGGCTGCGTGAAGATTAAAGATACTATCCATTTATAGTCTGTACCTGGCTAGGATCAGCCAGGGGCATTGATGTTTTTTTTAATTTGCGTGGTAATTATGTTTTTGCAGAGGAGCAATTACAATAGGTTGCTGTCACTGGGCCTCTTCGCCAGGCCCACAGTTGTTGTCACAGATGCTGCCACATTTACAGAACTTGTTGATGTACACAGCCTCATGTCCCACCGGGGTGCTCGGCCGCTGGGGTGGCAGGTTGTCGTGACGAGCCACTATCTCTTCTAGCGACCGAACAATACACTCCTCATAGTCATATCCCTCCACTGTGGCCATGGTGATGCTGAGCCGCTTTGTGTTTGGGTTGAGAACTCTGTATATAAAGGACAACAAGAGACAAAGCAATTATAATTTATGCCATTACTATGGTTGTGCATACTGGTAAAATAGAGTTGTACGACCAGTGTTATGTTTCTAGTTCATAACTTATTGTAAATGTCCAAGTGCCTTCCTGATTTATTATATTGCCACCCGGGCCCATACGAAGATAATTCTTGAGAAAGCTCCTGGCCCGGACCCAAAACTATGAGCTATTGACTCCCAGTCCCAGCTCAGCGTTAGTGTCTACACCCTTGCAGTGTAAACTAACAGTAACGTGCCCTTACTATTCTGTGTAAAGCCTACTGACCTACCCTGAATAAAACAGAAGGGTACATGCCATTTCATATAATTTGAGGAATTTATAAGTACTTGTAAGTATCCAAGTATTTACTTGTTATGATGGTCATGATATCAGATGAGTCAGAACAAGGCAGATTGTGTTTTAAATGGTTATTCTCACCAATACCTTCATTTTGAGCTATTACATGGCCAATTACATTCATAAACAAGGATTTTAGAGTTGAATGTTAAAAGTTGCGATCAAGGTGGATTTTTCACTGGAACCCCCTCCTATATTGATTGTTCTCACCAATACCATCATTTTAAGCTATTATAAGACCAATTCCATTGATAAACAATGGATTTTATAGTTGAATATTAAAAAATTGAAGCCCAATTGGTGGCCATCTTGGATTTAGGGGGGCTTTAGTGATAATTTGTCTTGCCTCCCCATCCATGAATGATAGAGGGTGTCAAAATGAACCTATATGCCAACTTTCAAAGTTTTGTCCAGTGAATCCCCTTGGAATCTCCTAGAGCCCCTACTATACCTGTGTGCCTTGCGGATGCCCTGGTTGACGTCCATATCCAGAAGCCGTGGTACATGCCATGTGGAGTGTCGCTGATATCCTCCGCCCATCGGCAGCTCTGGCAGCTGAGTAGAACAAAGTGTGTCATGGTTAGTTTAGCCAGCCTCTTTAAATCCAACACTGGTCAAATATACTGATAGGCGGCATTGTTGTAAAGCCTTCACATTATGGGAGATCTTGATAAGCAAAGGGCAATATTACCAACTGTATAGAACAATATTAGAGTCATATGAGAGGGCCCGCAGTGTGCATGTGTCATAATCTCAAAGTTATGATTATAACGTTATGAAGATTATGTGGATTAAGATTACACAAATTTTCTTGTCCACACTCCTGGGCCAGCTTTAGTTTGTCACCACAAGCATCTATACCACAACCCACCTTCCACATAGGTTCTTTCCCCCCTGTCAGCGGTACACCAGTGCCAGCCATCTTAGGGGGGGTCAGGGGTGGTAGCATCAGCTCGTGCCCTGCTGACCCCTTCCCTGAGCCCTTCCCTGAGGGCTTCTCTGAGGGCCTGGTGCCCTCTCGTACTGCCGGTTGTGCACTTGGACGCTTCTGCAGCGAGAAGACTTTCAGTAGAGCCGAGGTGTTGATCATGTCACTGAATCTGAAAATAAAAATCAGACAATATTGGTAAATCTATAATGAATTAAATTAGTGATGTTGATGGCAAAATCAAAATGCCTATATCATGCTTTCTCACATCTGCTTGGGTATTGGACAATAACTTACATGTCTGACATGCAACAACTTACATGTCTGACATGCAACATCTTACATGTCTGACATGCAACAACTTACATGTCTCACATGCAACAACTAACATGTCTCACATGCAGCAACTTACATGTCACACATGCAACAACTAACATGTCTCACATGCAACAACTAACATGTCTCACATGCAACAACTTACATGTCTCACGTGCAACAACTTTAATACATGTTTGACATGCAACAACTTACATGTCTCACATGCAACAACTTACATGTCTCACATGCAACAACTTTAATACATGTCTCACATGCAACAACTTACATGTCTGACATCTGAGAGAAGAGTTGTTGGCGCTGCTGGTCAAGCTCTTCATGCTGTTTGGTCCACTCTGCGTTGGATGAGGCGAGCTGTTCATCGATCGTGTTCATGTAGGACTCGAGCTCCCCTTGCCGCGCAGACATCAGTCCATCATCCTGCCACTCACCACTCAGCTGAGCTGTAACATGTATTTATATATATTCATGAACAGGATAACTTAGTATTTCTAGCATTTTGATAAGTTTTTGTGTCTGTTATCATGTACATCATCAACAATAACATGACTCAGCAACAGTTCCTTACTGGAAAACTTATGTCAGTGTCTTGGGTGACCTCATTGACAATAATTTCCATGTTTAGCACTCTGGATTTCCCCTAGGAAGGTTTAGAGTCACTTTTATACAAATAGATTCTAGTCTAGAAAATTATCTGTTGTTCCCTGAACACTGTTTAGATCTATATAATTATATGAATTATTATGCCACATAACATGGCTAGATATTTAGCAACTGAAGATGGCAAACACCTATAGCTGAATAATACTTTAACCATCTACAACCAAAATTGTATCGTTACATCACATTGGATCCCTCACAACGTCAGTCAATAACCCTTGCAACTGCCCTTTTATGTTCCAAATATTTGTTTCCTCAGACAATTTTCATGACAATTCCCAATTCTGCGGTAGTCAAGGCTGACTGCACTATAATGTACCTTTAGCATCTTGGAGGCGTCTGAAGGCCAGATAGCGCTCAGCCAGCACACGTAGCCGCAGACGTGGCAGCGTCAGGTACTGTTTGATGACTCCAACTGTCATCTACAAGGTCAAACCAAGGTTATACAAGGAGGAATCCAAGGTTATACAAGGAGGAATCCAAGGTTATACAAGGAGGAATCCAAGGTTATACAAGGAGGAATCCAAGGTTATACAAGGAGGAATCCAAGGTTATACAAGGAGGAATCCAAGGTTATACAAGGAGGAATCCAAGGTTATACAAGGACACTCAAGGATATACAAGGAAGTAATGGCAGCAAAACTAGAGCATGGGTAAAAGCATGTTTTAGTCAATTGTTTTACAATAGTTTGGAAGTACATTGTTTTTGGTGGTGTTTGCAGGGGTAGAGACTAACTCTGACCTGGGAGCAAATGGCCTGTAACCTTTAGTCCGAGCCCAGAATTTTCTTCCGAATCTATTGTGGTCTCATGGGTCCAGATGGCCCACAGAAAATTTTACAAGATATGTTAGGGGAATATATTTCATAAGTATAGTGATATTGGTAGCAAGAGGAAAGCGTTGGTTTTATTTGAATATGGATAAATCAGGAACATAATATATGATTTTCTCTCTGAGAATTTGTTCCCTTTGCACACAATTGAAAGTCAAGACCTATAGATTTCTGGTCTACGGGCCCAGGTGGCCCACAGATGAGGTAGTTAGGCCAAAAAAAAAAGATTTGTTTCAGGTAACATGGGCAGAAAATGTAGGGTCGGTAGGTCGGATTTTTTAGATTTTTTTTTAAATTATTTTTTAACATGAAAGTACTAGCCGGCCAGTCCAAAGACCCTAAAATTGACCAAAAAAGGGTAGAAATAAGGGAATTTCTTCAAAATTGCATAAAAACACGTAGGGTCGGCCGTTTTGATAGGGTAGGTCGGGTGACCTGAAACAAACCTTTTTTTTTGGCCTTAGCATCTACCGTAAATTCTCGCGTAGAAGCCGCGGCTAGTACGCGAGTCAGATCGCGGGTGCGGCTTATAGGATCGGCACAGAGTCAGGGTGCGGCTTATACGCGAGTTTTTGCTACTATGATACCGTATCTAAATTCACCACAATCAGATCGCTGGTGCGGCTTATAGGATCGGCCCGAGGTCGGGGTGCGGCTTATACGCGAGTTAGGCTTATACGCGAGAATTTACGGTACCCTGGTGTTTACTCACGGTGTGCATCTCGCGGGTGATGAGCCCCTCCGTGAGGGCTTTCTGTATCTGCTGCAGGTTGGACTGCTGGTCTGTCACCGACAGTCGGTACTGCTTCTCCAGGTCTGCCTGCATCTGGGGGCCGAACCATAGAAAATAACACGTTTGATACAAGAAATTCATGAACGTTTGGGGCTTCGTATTTAGGTTTTCATCACGTTTAGAGAAATCAAGGGGCTATATCACCACTCACACTTAACCACATAGTAGACTAGAATAGTGCTAGAAGATGTGAATGGGACATGCTAAGTGAAAATACCCTTTAAAGTTAGTATATCAGAAAATTCCATTTTGTAAATCTTACTTAAATTTGTTTTACACACTGTTACAATACCACATTGAAAGATGAGCAAATAATTAGATACATTTTATGGGCAGTAAGGGTTCATATAGGGGGTGCTATGTACCTAGCTCTAGGTCTATTCAGTGCATTTCTAATGGGTGCAACTTAATGCATTCACGCCGAAAGTCGCACCATAGCTTAAATTTGACAGTTGTGTCAAATATAAGTGAAATCTGATGGAATCCGAGTGAATAAAGTGTACAGTATATGAAATAGGGTCTTTCTGATCATTGTGACCCATTTTTAGGAAAATTGATTTTTGAACTCAAGTGATCAGATGTACTAACTTCAAGCTTCGCCTGGGGCCATGACCATCCTAAGCGAAAAGTGAGTGTCAGCCTTACGCTGTAGTCAAAAGTATTTCATTGAGCGCTCAATTGGCATGAGTTAAGATATGAATGCACTAACCTGCCTATGGTGGGCACCCAGGAACTGGATGGTGTTGTTCTGTTCATCAATGACCTTGGACAGGTGTGACTTCTGACCTTGTACAGCCTTCAGCATGTCCTCTTTGCCCTTCAGCGAGTGACCAAAGTGGGACTGCCTGTTTGTAAACAGCAGAAAATAGGAACTATTGTTACATGTGAATAGAACACAGATAATGTGGGACTGTCTGTACATGATCATGTAAGATGTCTTGTACTACATGAATAATCAAGTCTTCTAGTTCAACATAATTGTGTGGGACCAGTTCAATAAGGATAAGTGATATTTGTTGTACAACATCAGCATCTGGATCTTCCTGTACAATATACAGTCAGGCGTCAAGCCGACGAGGGACCGGCGATCCTCGGCCAGCGGGGACTATTTTGATCAGTTTACAAGAGGATAAAATTTATCCACTCTCAATCTGGAAGACGCTAGACTGTATAAATATATGTGACTTCCTGTAGTGCAGACCATTATGATTTAAATTGATTCATGATTATACAGATGTGCTTTGGTGTGCCTAGATGGCTTTACATGCAGATGTTTGAATACATGACTGTGTGTAGATGTAGTGTGGTGACTTACATGGCCTGCATCTGTCTCTGGATGTTCTTGTAGTGGTCCATCAGCTTGTCATTCCTCTTGGTGATGTCATTAAACCGCTTATCCTGCAGGTAACAAGTATCATATTATTATGTACCTACAAATATAAAGTATTGTTGTGTTTCTTTCAATGATGTCATCAAAATGCTTATCATGTTTACACTATAAATATTTAGTTGCCTTAAGTTTAGGCTAAATTTTTATAGTTCTACTGTAAAGGTACAGTAGTTTTGACTGTATGACTACAACTACTATGGGAGGTGGGGACATTGAAAACATGCTAAACCCTACATCAAGAACAATCATCATCATCGATGTCGTCACTACCATCTATTTTATCCATTACTGCCATGTGCCTCTCCCACTGACCTGTTGTTTGCGGAGCTCTATGATGGCTGTTTCTGAGTGCTTCAAGCGTTCCTTTGTTTTCTTCAGTTTCTCCACGAGTGTCTCTGCTGTCTGCTTGGCGCGTGTGGATGTCATCACTTGTAGCTGCAAGAAATAGGGTGTACAATGATTACACTGAGACCTAGTTAATTCACAAGGCCAAAACAAATATAAGGTGCTCTTAAGGTTCCATGGTCTGATAATTCAGGGTAGGTAGGTCAAGTTTGATATAAAACAGGGCCTCCACTCATGGACCAGCAGAGCAACTCTAAAATAGATAAAATGATAAATTCTGTTTATTTGAAACACCCATTTTTGGCCTCATGTATTGTTTCTGACCAAATCAATTTGAGGGATTTTTGAAGCAGAATCTACAGCTCATATTCACAATGTTTTCAGTCAATACCTTGTGGATATCCAGACTGCTCATAGAAGGGCTGAACACTGACACTGGAGTGATAATGATGATGTTGATGATGGTGATGATGATGATAATAATGAAATACCAAAAGGTATTTCAGTTCCTTACCTCCAAATCCTTGTTGGCAAAATTGTGAGCAAATGCTTTATCTTTGACCTCGAGGCGTTTGTTCATCAGGGCCTGAGAGAGTTTGAACTCAATGGTGACAAGCACTGTGAGTCATCATGGGTGGATGTAGGACCGCGGGAAAGTGGACGGATGACCACGGGAAAGTGGACGGATGACCGCGGGAAGGTGGACGGAGGACCGCGGGAAAGTGGATGGAGGATCGTGAAGGGAGTGGATGGAGGCGGGTGTTGGAAGGGCCGGTGATGAGGTAGGGGGTGATGTTTGAATAGTGATGTTATCAGGAGGAAGGAGAAACAAACAGAGTTAATAATGATGAAGGATTGATGAATCTGGTTAGTAAGATTTACTTACCACTCAGTGAACAGCTAAAGGTGAACGATTTTGTAACAAGTAGGGGGAGGGGGTAGTCTCCGAAGCAAACACTAGCAAATCCATTCGCATCACTGCCTTGAGCCAGAGTCTGCCGCACAGTAAATTCCCACAAGTATGATTTTATACGTGTGGGGGGCACTGACCAATCACGGCACCTGTACGTCTCACCCTCGCTAATGGCAGACAAAGTGACAACCGTACGCGGCAGACTCTGGCTCCCAGTAACGTAACGTAGTAACGTATATGGATTTGCCAGTGTTTGCTCTGGAGACTAGGGGAGGGGGTTGTTGGATTTTTTGTGCGAGCCAGTTGAAATTATTTTGGTCCCCCGTGTGAAATCTTTTCGGTTCCTGTCTGAGGGAGTCAAAATAGATGGTGGCTGACTGTTTTCAGCTTTAGTGACCTGCTTTTTATGGTTTCCCCCTCAAGGGGTCCAACAGTTTTTGGTCCCCCAAAAATCCACCCAACCCCTCCCCCTTTTGTTAAGATATGACCACTCCTTAATGGATGGCTAAATGTCAAAAGAAATATTTGAATGAAGATCACACTTATGGTAACTAATGAACCAACTACACTTACGTTCTACTGCATTGCCTGCCATCTGCGCCAACAAGAGTCGAGTATCCTTAGGAGCCTGCAAAGACACAACATCATTTAGAACCTAGCTTTCACTTTTGTCCTATAACATGTTTATCATGTAACTGATGTAGCCCTTGAGGCTTTTTTTAAATAAAAATTATTGGTTTAGGGTGGGTAGTCCCCATGCTCTAAAGCTTATCAAACCTTTACCAAATTTTTACACTGAGACCATAATTAGATGTTCATTCCAGATATGTGAAAAAATAGGAGGGTCAAACATACTCAATGGTATAGAGGTAGAGCTTTAGACTCTCACTCGGAAGATCCTGAGTTCATTCCCAAGTCTAGCCATGCAATAATTGTAGTTTAATTTTGCATACAGATGTAAGGTCTATTTAATAATAAATCAAGATATAATCCATCCTGAAAGAAAATAAACCTACATCATCAGTGGGCAAGTTCTGCACCTGCCGCACATCATTTGCAGCCGATGGTAAATTCTCCCGTTCCAGGATGACAGCGACAGCTCCTGAACCAGACAGAAAGCTCATACAGAATGTGACAGGCAATGTGATGTAAAATCACACTCTTGTAATATTCAGGAAATGCATGACCAACAAATGTATTTTATAGGCAGTAAGGGCAATGGCCACTATTTTGCAGTTGCATTCTTAACTGACTTTTAATTGACAAGCATAGTAGTGTAGTGGGTCGCCGCTGTACTATTTCTAGGGAACCAGTTGGAGTTATATTTGGTATATGTGTTGTCGTGTATCCAGGCCGCACTCCTGTCTACTACCGAGTATAAGGTTATATAAGCCCACCTGAGGAATGGTGGAGCGCGGCCTGGTTATGTGCATTGAGCCGTGACTGCCACGTGTCACCCGACATATCTCGGGTACAGTGTCGGCTCGGATGCACCGGCGCGTGGTTACCCGGAGTTCCTCGGGAACTCAAGTGTTTACGAGTAATGGAGAGAATTACATAACGACCAGTACATAAGACCTGGAGTTCTGCTAATCGAGGACCCAGTCTTGCTGCGCACTTCGGCCAGCTTGGCTGCTCCACAACAGAGCTTCCCCGAACTCTGTTGTACCTTTTAGGCTTAGTCCTGTCGCTGCTTCCACCTTGGTCACCCTGCGTCTCTCTCTGTTCTACCCTCTGGGGGAACTAGAGGAGATAGACGCACTGGTGTACAACTCCGGGTACAGAACTCCCTACGGGGGAGTCTGTCCCAAGAGGAGTTAACCAAGATGGAAGAGAGCATTGGAACTCGGGAACTATGTACTAGACCGTGAGCGTATACCTCCTGTATGTTCATATGACCACTGGTGTTCAGAAGCCTATTTGATTATTGCTATCCGTCTGTATGATTACGAGCCGTATGTCAGAATGAATAAAGTGTAATTTCTGAACAACCTATTTCCGAATCTGGAGTTTTTCATAGCAGATGTCTATCTTAGAATAGCCAACAGCTACACTGGTGCCGTGACCACTTTGGGTAAGTATTGATTTACATTTATTTTGTTATTTTTCTTTCTGAAATTGAGAGGTAAGCTCTTATATGTTTGAACCAGAATTGGTAGGTTTCAAGGATAGCTATTACAGGTTGCTTTTGTGTGGTGAAGATATGTCAGATACAGAGGTACCTCCCCCGTCGGTTACTAACCAAGGGGAGGGGATGCGTCCTAGATTACGATCTAGGGTGAGGTTTAATGCTAGGCAGAAGGTGCATACGTTCAATCAGAGTAGGGAAATTGGACATGGAGGGGAAGATAGCGCCCATGAAGTGAGATCTGAGGATTCACTAGGGGACCCCCCAGCGAAACGTCCAGCTCTGGAGCCAGATAGGGAAATGGTAGCCCGGGTCCAGGACCTGCTTGGACCGGTAACCATAGAAGATATTGGAGAGGATAGTGACTCTAGTATACCTAGTCTGGAGGGTACAGTAGATGTACCAGTGAGATGGGAACTTAGACCGGTACCCACTGTGGAAGCAGTGGAAGGGACTAGAGTGGTGGTCCCGGTCAGTCAGGAAGGAGTTGAGGTAGTCAAAAGGGACGACCTAAAGGAAACTCCTGAGGAAGGGGAAGAGACAGCTGAGGTGATCTCCAGGGGAGATAAGCTGTTCCCAGATCCTTTTAGGCTGACGATACCAGGTCTAGAAGTTCCACCTTATGAACCCAGGGAGAGGTTGAGCCTGGATGACATAAGGACGCTCAGATTGAGAAATGAGCATGAGCATATGAAAGAAGGGATAAGACTAGAGGAGGAATCCCTTAGAAAGCTGAAGGAGGAAAGGGAAGCTTTCGAAAAGAGTTTTTTGGCAAAGAGGTCGGGAAACATTGGGGAACATGCAGCTCAGATAAAACATCTGGAACAAATTTCAGTCAATGTAGGTCTACTTGAGGGAACTGAAGTCAGATTGAAGTCTGAAACAGAAAAGCTAGTGGTGCGGAATAAAGAAATTAGTTCCGAGATACTGGCAAGACAGTTACAAGTAGCGGAGTATGATGAGTTGTTGAAGAAACAGGATAGTAAGTTAGGAGAGTTGGAAGCACTAGCTCAACAAGCTGAGAATCACATGGTGAAGAAACTGGAACCAGAAGTGACTAAGGTACAAAGGGACTCAGTGGGGACAGCACAAGAAGTGTCTAAAGATGAGACCTTTGTGACTGCCGACGAGCCCTCAGTATTTATAGTCAATACAGTGGAAGAGGTGGTGAAACCACCTGCCACTGAGGATCTAGATGGTTCCATGGTGATACATACAGCTGACATGTTATCCAGTGTGAGTGGACACTCATCCATGCATGGCAGTAAGTTTGATAAGAATGAGGAGTTCATGTTGGAACTGTGTGGTAGAGTTGAAAAGCTGTTTCAGGAGAAGTTAGATTGCTTTCTTGAGGAAACAGAGTCAGTGAGTGTGGAGAATGACACCAAGGGAGTAAAAGGAGACGTTCCGGTAGCCCAGGCTACAGGGAATAAGCCTCCTGTGGGACCAGGTAACACTGCTCCAGCTCCAGGTGCTCATTCTACTCCAGCTCCGGGAACAAGGCAGGTTCCTACAGGTCCGGTAAACGTGTCTACAGTGGGTAGACCAGGTTTGCCCAAGGGGGTAAACATGAATGCTCGGCCGCCAGGTCAAGGGAATCTGGCAGGGCCTAACACCTCCTATGGGGGGTGGAGTAATGTTGGCCCGGATAACTGTTATGGGAACGCAAGACCTATGTTCAATTTACCACCTCCCCCATTGCCTGGCAGTCATGTAACTCCAGGAAGCATGAATACACCAAGGACAGGAGGTACTATTCAAAGTGGGACACCCTACCAACATAGGGCAAATATGTCTATGGAGGATGAGGTAGTGTTCCAAAACAATCCAGCAATTAGAAGATTGGGGATTGATGCGGTACCGAATGACGTGGGGAACTTTAAAGCAGTGGACTATGCTTTGAGTCAGACTGATATACCGTTGAGAACGGGGATGACACCTGTGAGGAAGCAGGCTATCAAGATGAAGCAGTATGATGGCACAGTTCCATGGAGAAAATGGTTCACACGATTTTCAGCAGATATGAGACATAATGGTTGGGAGGGCGATGAATGCCTTGCAGCTTTGTCATGGTGTCTGCGGGATGGTCCTGGTGATCCCGCTCTAACAAGCTTTGAGTTAAGCGGGGGTAGAACGTACAAGGGATTAGTGGAAACAGCTTCTTGGGCTTTAGGTTCCACATCCGGTGCGGATCCCGCGTCTGAGCTAGAGGCAAGAGTTCAGAAGCCCGGTGAAGGGCACAGACAGTTTGGAATGGCTCTCAGAGTGCTAGCAGCAGAAGCATTTGCATCTATGAGTCCAAGTGATCCATGGCTGGTAAGGAAATTGTCCAGCCTGTATATAGATGGACTTAAGGACGAAAGATTGTCGAGCGAGATTGCTTCACAGTGGAAGACCACTATGTCACTAGCAGATATCTTCGAGCTTACGGAGGATGCTCTGAGAAAGAGGAAGCTGTTGAAAACTGTAGAGGCAGCCCCTGTAGCAGTAATAGAAATGCCCGTAGAAGAGGTTGAACTGACTACAGAGGGAGTACAAGAGGTGGCAGCAATAGATCCTAAATGGAAAGGCCGTCGTTCTTTTAATGTAAGACGAAGGATTCCAGGATCAGACGCTCAGGCGCCAGAGGAGGGTGCATTGAAGACCATGATCGGAAAAGTCATGGAGGAGCGTAGTAAGGCTGAGAAGGCTGAGAAGGTCGCATCTCGTGGTCGCGGTAAGGGGAAACCCAACAAAGACACGAAATGTTATAATTGTGGGAAGAAGGGTCACTTTGCAAGGACATGTTGGTCCAAGGATACTAAGAATGTATCATCGGTCGAGAAACAAAAAGACGGACCCTCTTCTGACCAAAGCCCACCACCGACGGAAAACTAACAGGGGTTGTTGTCGATGACAAGATAACAACCCCACCTGTGATTGTCAAAGGTACTGTTAGGGGAGAATCAAAAGATTCCACTTCATGGGAACCGCTGGGGTTAGCCGCACCTGAGTCTGATCCGCCAGGTGGAGATGGGCCCCAGGGAACGGACGAGAATGGTGTTGAAGATTTAGCTCATCTGGACACCGTCCGCAGAATTGAGTTGGCGGAAGAAGTAGAAAGGTTTTGTGCTTCGCGACTCAAACCCGATGATCCTATAGTTAAGTTTCTCAACTCGAGGGGATATGACTTGGGCGGTGAAGCTGGAATCCAGAGATTTGCCTTGCAACCTTCCCCTTTACAAGGGAAGAGATGGTACTTGCCTGTGCAGATTCAGGGCTGCTTGGGGGAATTTCTGATTGATACTGGAGCTAGTCACTCCATGATGGGTCACCATTTCTTCAAGAAGCTCGCAGGTCTGTCGACTAACCCTGTGGGGTCTGGGTCGGTCAGAAGTGCTGATGGGTCTCATATGCGGACACATGGCAGACAGGTGATACCCTTTTGGGTGAATCAACATTCATTTGTTGTTTCAACAACTGTGGCTGAATTGACGGATGAGGGAATCTTGGGAGTAGATTTTTGTTCTCTGTATGGGGCGGTATTGGATAGTGTGACAGGGGAACTCACTCTTCGATACCCACAAGAGATGAAAGTCCAGTGTGTACTCCGCCGGATTTCAGGCGTCTCGTCTGTCTCTCAGACAGTGCGAATTCCTCCCCGCCATGTGTGCAATGTAGTTGTATACTGCCGGGAAATGGAATTTGACCGCATGGGGGTGGTGGAACCGAATCAGCAGCATTTGAGTAAGCTGGGATTGGTTTCCACCAGTGCCTTAGTGCAAAGTTCAAGACGGACAGTAGTACCAGTCAGTAATATGACTTTTCAGGATGTGTACCTGGAAAAGGGGACGACCTTTGGGGACGTAACATATGCTGACGTGGTAGGAAGAGCTGACTCACCAGAAGTGGAGTTAGCAGTAAAGAGGGCAGTGGAAATAGGAGCTTTGGATCCATCCGCTATGCCAGTGGTATTGCAAGACACTGGAGAGCAGGATAGGAAGGAAGGATATGGTTTGCCACTGCATCTTTTACCATTGGTGACAGATAGCCACTTGGAGACGGAGGAGGACAAACGGAGTCTAGCTCAGCTATTATGCGAGAATGCAGACTTGTTCTCCGCTCCAGGGGAGCAATTGGGTAGAACTGACCGAGTAACTCATCGGATAGACACCGGTTCTAGCCCACCATTGCGCTTGCCATACCGGCGCCTCCCGTTGTCTAAGAAACAGGCATTGGAGGATGAGGTGGACAAGATGTTAGGGGAAGGGATAATAAGGCCCTCAGATAGTCCATGGGCTAGTCCGGTGGTAATGGTTACCAAAAAGGATGGCACCTGTCGGTTCTGTATAGATTACAGGAGACTGAATGGGATTACGAGGAAGAATGCCTACCCCTTGCCACGCATTGACGAAAGTCTGGATTCCTTGGGAGGCAATCACTGGTTTAGTACCTTAGATCTCCAGTCAGGTTACTGGCAGATTGGGATGCACCCAGAGGATAAGGAAAAGACAGCATTCACAACCCACCGGGGGTTGTTTGAGTTCAATGTAATGCCATTTGGCTTATGCAATGCTCCGGCTACTTTCGAGAATATGATGGAGACAATGCTGAGGGGATTGTTGTGGAAAGACTGTCTAGTTTATCTAGACGACATCATAGTTTTCGGGAAAACTCGGGAGGAGTGTCTATCAAATCTGAACAAGGTGATGGATCGATTGAGATCCTACAACCTTAGACTGAAAGCTAAGAAATGCAAGTTCTTCAGGCAATCAGTGGAATATCTGGGCCGAATAGTCAGTGGCACAGGTATTTCGGCGGATCCAGGGAAATTAGAGGCTGTAGCTAATTGGGCAACGCCAAAAGACCAGAAAGAAGTGAGGTCATTTTTGGGTTTCTGCTCGTACTACCGCGATTTCATTCCCGGATTTGCTGAGGTGTCAGCTCCATTACAGGCGCTGGTAGTAGGAAAAAGGAAGGGAATGTTGAAGCTACCACCGTTTATTTGGACGGAATTAGCTGGACAAGCTTTTCAGAAGCTGAAGGAGTTATTCACGGTAACTCCTGTGCTGAGCTATCCTACTGAGGGTGATCAGTTCATCCTAGACACCGACGCTAGCAACGATAGCATAGGCGCTGTCTTATCCCAAGTGCAGGAAGGTAGAGAAGTGCCCTTGGCATTTGCTAGCAACAGCTTGAGTAAAACTCAACGCAATTATTGCACCACCAAGAGAGAGTTGTTGGCCATAGTAGTTTACACAAAGAAATTCCGCCATTATTTGTATGGTGGGAATTTTATTCTACGAACAGACCATTCATCCTTGAGATGGCTCCTTAATTTCAAGGAAGCAGATGGGATGATGGGTAGATGGATCTCCGCGTTGTCTGAACTAGGGATAGAGAATACCCAGATTCAGCATCGGAGCGGAGTGAAGCACGTAAATGCGGATTGTTTGTCTAGGAGACCAATCCGAAGATGTGCAAGAATGGACTGTGAAGACTGTGGCATACATAACGCGTTGGTGGCTCCAATAATGAATTTTGATCCGGCCTGGGAAGAGAACTTGGTGTTTTGGTCGGCGGAGTCCATACTTGAAGCTCAGCAGGATGACGATGGTATCAATATGATACGGAATCTGATCCTGGAGAGAGCTGCTCGTCCCGTCAGACCTGCTCTGTCATTGGAATGTGTGGAAGTAAGGAACTTAGTGGGCCAATGGTCGCAGCTGGTAGTGCGAGACGGCCTATTGTGTAGATGGAAAACTCTTGAAGGCAAAGCCAGGAGGAGGCTACAGATAGTCTTGCCAGCTTCTCTGAGATGGGAAGTATTCGAGTTTTTCCATGGTCATCAAACTTCCGCTCATTTTGGCAGGAAACGGACTTTGGACAAACTCGCGAGGAGATATTACTGGCCTGGGATGTCTAAGGACGTAATACGTTGGTTGAGTGAATGCCCAACGTGTTGCCTGGTGAAGCCGGGCCCTGGGAAAGGTAAAACATCTCTCAGACAGGAACTGTTCGGAGTCAGATTTGCGAGGATAGCCATTGACATAATCACTGGCTTCCAGACAACTCCAAACTCCAACGTGTGCATGATGGTGGTACAAGACTACTATTCAAAGTACGTGAAGGTGATCCCAATGAAGGATCACACGGCATTAACTTGCGCACAAGCTTTGGTTGAGGAGTGGGTACTAACATTTGGCGCACCTCTCATGTTACATTCAGACCAGGGTAGGGAGTTTGAATCGCGTCTCTTTCAGGGGATGCTGGAAGAATTAGCCATAGTTAAGACACGCACTAATCCGTACCGACCGCAGTCGGATGGGATGGTTGAGAGATTCAACCGCACGTTGATTCAGGGGCTGACCACGCTGGTTAATTCTAATCAGGATGACTGGGATACGTTTTCCCAGTATGTGGCTCATGCGTACAACGGTACGGTGCATGCTTCAACTGGCTGCACTCCTAACAGCCTGGTATTTGGATCTGAGATCATAATGCCTGCAGATTTGGTCTTTGGCAGTGTACTGCGGAGAAAGGATGTCCCATGCCGAGTGGCATTTGCGGAATCCCTGCGCAGAGAATTGCGGGAAGGCTATGCATTGGTGAGAGGCCATTTGAAAAAAGCGGCCATCCATCAGAAAGTAGGGTATGATACAGGCTTGAGAGAGAGGAAGTATGTAGTTGGACAAAAGGTGGTGAGATTGAAACCACCTGTACATGGAAAAATCTCGAAGGGTTGGGATGGGCCATTTGAAGTGACAAAAGTAATATCGGATGTTACTGTGTTATTGAAAAATGTGAAAGGCAAGATAGTTGCAGGCCATGTAGATCGCCTGAAGCCTTGGCTAGGTCGCCGGCCCGGCGATGAGAATGAGCCTTTGGTAGAAGTGCCAATGCTCCAACCCAGGTGGGTGCGTAAAACACAGGTTACAGCACCCCCGCCTACAAAGAAGACTAGAAAAGCAACGCCAGCTAGGAAAGTCGATGGTAGGAAGAAGAAGAAGAAGGTAGTTACTGAAAAGGAAACTAGAGAGGTTCCTACAGTAATTGAGAAGAAGAAACCCCAAGGACCCATACGTAGAAGTGCTCGTATAGCGGGTCGAGGTGCTGTTACGTAAGAGCGGAGGGGCTGGGTTTGTTTGTTGTGGTTACCCGAAATAGTTCGGGTCTCCAAGGACTTACCCGGTAAACCCCGGAAAGTTGCGTAACTGGTGCTGATTGTCAAAAACACAACGAGAAATACCGGATTTTATTCTTTAGTCTTTGTGACGGGAATAATGGTGAAATTGACCAGTAGATGGCATTGGGGTACCCAACGTTCTGCTTTACTAAAGTTAGTTTTGAATGTTTACATGCTATGGTCTGTGAGTTGGTTTCCCATTTAGTACTTGTCGTGATGGTTTCGGATTAGAATCCAATCAAACCTAGTCAGTAATTTTTCTAAGGATAATATGAGGATCCTAGTACGAAATATTATGTGGAAAGTACGGGTGGAAAACTCGTTACAACAACATGAGAAAAGGTACTCATACATATTCCGAATTTGTTCGGACAACCAAAGAAATTTACTTTGACACGTATTTTTTTATAATGTTTGTTTAAAACAGCGTTCTGAAAGTTCATAAGCTATAAATGAGACAGCCGTGACGAACTGAAGAATTGCTATTACTTGAAATGATGTGCAAAAATACAATCCGAGAAAACCCGGCGAAGATTGCAACTACTACGCAGTTAACTCCGCCACCCGGTTTTCTTCGGATAATACCGGATAACTTCTTCGGGAAGGGCTATCCGGTACCCGTGATCCTTTGCGCTTGGGTGCGCACGCATGCTGGTTTGGCGCGGAAAGCGTCAGTCCTGCACATACCGTTGGAGAGGGTGGATGCGAAGGCACCTCTCTCCGCGTATGTAACACCGGTTAGAACATCTACATGTGAGGGAGAGAGGAGACACTAAAGTGAGGTAGTACAGGAGGACACATTTGTAACAATTTTCCTGATTTTACTACTCATTTAAGCTCATTTTAAGAGTGGGCTCCTCTGGGCCGCCCTCTGTGTAGTTATCATGGCGGATAACTATCCGTCGGGAGACTCCCATAGAAGGAGTCACTCGACGGAAGTTTCCCCTCTGTCGCAGGAACAGAGAGAGTTGTTAGCTTTGGGGGACCTGGAGTCAACAGCTCCGGTCGAGTATGATCTTCCAAAACGATTTCGGGAGGCAGATTTACCTAAATTTGTGTATCATCCACCAGCTAAGATGAAGAATAGGGGTGTGAAACGCCGAAATCACAGTAATATCTCGGAGATAAGGAGAGCTGAAAAGGTTAAAACCACACAGTATCTCCTAGCTCGGGGAGAACATGTTAAGAAACTGGTAGATATGGGTTTATCAGTGGCGCAAGCTAGGGGGTTCGTGTCAGGGCCGGGGTTAAAAGGACTCGAGGCCGGGGGATTTCCCTTGTTCCAGGTTGGGAATATTGCGTCACCACCTACTTCGGGAGTGACCCGGACTGACCCGAATATGCCCGGGATACCGGTGTACCCGGTCAGTGACATGCCAGTGGGTGCTCCGTGGGGTGCTATGTCGTATGACCGTGCGGATGGTTTACATCCGGTGCATGGTAACTTTGTACCAGATTGGGATGCCCCTGCACAGTCAACTCCGGAACGTATTCCAACTATGGCAGTAATGCAGTTAGCAGCAAAATTTGAGAAATTTAAGCCAGATGACGTGATTCCCGGGAGTAAGATATGCAGGGGGGCATATATCCAACAGTTGGACAAATTCAACGAGAGGAAATGTACTAAACTATTCAGACCTCCTTCCGATAATTCCAAGTCCAGACCCTATATAGGGGAGGTTACTGGGGAGATAGGGAGCCGAGCTAGGCTACCATCCTACGAAGATACAGAAAGGGATTTGGAGTGGTGGTTAGAATATACTAGTTCAGCAGCACATCAAGCTTACAAGTTCTGGGATGAGGTTATAAAGCAAAGTATGGGGACATACAGGGCTGCCGACCTCTCCAACGAAGATAGAGACCGGTTGAAATGGGCGTGGATGACATTTGTCCCGCCAGGTATGCCTACTTATAAACCTGGTAGAGGTTGGAGAATAGGTTCGGGGCAATGCCCATTCAATGAGTGTATGGATAGAAATCCAATAGCTGAGTATCTGGACCTGTACCAGTTCGCACGACATCTAGTGGAGTTCCACGCGCACTCCAAAATGATGTGGCAGTGCCGGGCCAGGCCTAATCGCTCAGTTAAATGTATGAAAGATGGTGAACCTTTCAGCACATCTAGAAAGGGTTGTATGGTAAGGCATTTAGTGGATGTACACCATATGAAGGCTGAAACTGCCATGTCCAATCTAGACATTCTCGAGAATAGTCCGGAGGCCTTAGGACTCACGGACAGAGAAAAGTGTGTGAGGGTACCACAGGGGTTGGCATACACCTTAGTGTTTAACCATAACCCGAGAAGGTTGTGGTTGAATCGAAAGGCGTGGCCATACTACCTTCAGGACTTTCCAGAGAAAGCCTCTGATTATCGTAGTAAAATGGAATTGGCCACTCCGCCTAAAGGTAAAATGCTGTCTGAAGGTAAAACTGTGGACCATGGAGTGTACACTCCTGTCTCGGTTACCTTAGGAGAGATGCGGACCACAGGTTCAGAGGAGTCCTCAGCTTCTGCTGAGTTGGACTCATCACCTGACGGCCGATCTACCCCAACCAAAAGACGTGCTCCGGGGTCTTCCTGTGGGTTTAGTAGGAACACTACTGAATCCAACAAGGAGGGCTCTGGCGGAACATTACCGAGGGTTGCTGTTAGCCCAAGGCTAGCCTTAGAAGAGAAAATGGTAAATGACCTGTTGGCTTCTCCTGTAGAGGAGGAGGATGACTGTGTATTTGTGGGAGAGGAGGTAATACCTCCTACCACAATCTCTGAAGCTAGAGGGAACCCGGGAGTGTCAAGGAAGATATTAAAAACAGAAAATACTTCTACTGATAGTCAAGGGTATGTAACAGGGAAGATAGAGTCAGTAAGCGGGAAAGAGGATTCCAAATCTAAAATGATCTACAGAACGATTGATTTTCAATCTGAGGGAGATGATTGGGTGGACCAGAAATTCACCCCACCCACAGGCAGGGTTCAATCAAGTAAAACAGAGATGAGGAAGGAACAGGAGATTGGTCGCAGACTATCCTCCGTTCCATCACCATCTACCTGTATGGGGGGTCTCTCACTAAACTCTCCATCACCTGGAGTGGGTGAGGAAGATATCTCTTTGGAGTCGGTCCCCCTGCCTAAGCTGACTGGTGATATTGATCACCCTGAGAATGTAAGTATCAGGAATCTTCTGAAAGAACAGTATGTCACTGGACTGAAAAGTTCATTTGACACACTGGATCTCGCTTGTCAACTAGCTCTGCAAGGAGCTAGGGCTCAAGCTGAGCAATTGGTAAAAGAAAGTCGTTTGGCCGAATTAGAGAAAGTGGAGACTGCTAAAGCAGAACTCCTATCTAAAATGTCCAAAATGACTGAGGAGAATGAAGCCCTCAAAAGACAGTTGGGACAACGAGATGACATGGTAGCAACCTCTAGCAGAATAGTAGATGATTTGAGATTGAACATTGAAAAATCTCGTATGGAAAGTCAATTTTTAATTGATGATCTCAAAGTCAAGTTGGATCGCAGTAAGGATATGGTCAGTTCTGCTGAACATAAGCTAACTGCTGCCAGGACTGAAATAAGTCTAAAAACCAAAATTATTCGGAAGTTGGAACACGAAATTGGTGGTCTAACAGAAGAATTTTCTAGCTATAAAAAGGAAGCTCAGCAGAACGATGACTTCTATGAAGAGTTGGCTGAGTTCTTTGAGGATTGCTATGAGATACCATTGTCAAGTTGGTACGACGAGAGTGTGTACAGGGTTGAACGGGGTTCCGCCCCTCTTCCCTTAGGATTTGACGGTGATGCATACGCACAAAGGTTGAGAGCTGACTCCAGGGCTAGTAATACCCCTAGGAGTCCTCCACCTCCATCTACAGAAGATGAGACGCACCTGGCCGACTGCAGTTACGTGGCTGCCACCTCCATGGCCTGTGGGTCATCGGAGTTGGTTCCTGTGACGTCTGTTCCTAAGACGTCCGTGGCTGTGACGTCTGTTCCGGTGTCACCTGTTCCTGTGACGTCCGTTGCTGTGGCGTCTGTTCCGGTGTCACCCGTTCCTGTGACGTCTGTGGCTGTGACGTCTGTCCCTGTGTCACCAGTCTCGGTGACACCTGTTGCTGTGACGTCTACCTCTGTGTCGTCTGATGCTAGGACGATGCAGTATACTACCATGGGGGTGGACACAACCGTGTCTTCCTTTGAGACTATGGATACTCCAGCCGGGGTGTCCGCTCTAGCGAGGATGGTGGTGAATGAACTGCAGACAGAGTCACATAACTCGACTCCTGTCTCAACACCAATACTCGACACCACCTCTTGTCAGTCACCGTACCAGATAACGGAAAGTGAGACTAGAGAGGCGGTTCAGATACTGATGGAGCTGAACGATGCAATTGCAGAGGCTGACTTACGTCTGTCTATCCGTGATGCTGAGGCGCTTATGGCTCCTGAAAACGAACTCGAACAATCCATGATGGTGGATCCTCCAATGGACCTACCTGTGACGACTGGTTCTATGTCTGGGAACCATCGTCCATCTACCCTGGACATTCCTGTATCCATGGCGAATGTAGCTATGGGTGCTCAAATGCATGGTCCTGACCCTGACGCTTCGCAGCTAGGGTTTGGGATGGACATATCCATTGAGATGAGTGACAATCGACCTGGTGAATGTATGTCTCCAGTGTCCAGAAACGAAGAACTTTTGCTGAGTGGCGAGTCATAAAAACATTCCCAGTTGCAGCATATATGGAACCTCTACCATGTGTCGTCATCAAGGTTGAACTGGTGCAGTAGTGGGGTTGTTAGTACACCACGGATCATATGATGCTTTATACTATAGACTATAAGTCACAAGATGACTAGATAGATATATATTTATAAAAGACTGAGATGACAAGAACAGTGGATCATTATCACCTATTTATGAAAAGACTTTGATATGATCTAGGTTTGCAGTTATCGCTATATAGGAAACTGTTAAAACCATCACCAAAGAGTGTTCTATATTTTTTTGCCATAAGACAGTATTTGTGAAACGGGTTCTGTTTGAGTTGATGACATATGCTATAGGTATGATTATTGTATGCCGATTGTGATACTCAGATTTAACCGTCCAATGAGTAAAGGTATGAGGGACTGGATCCTGATGATACCTACTGAGATGAAAAGTTGCTTGACTACATTCGTACTATGTGTAGATCTGTGGTAATAACATATCAATGAACCTGAAAAACGCAAAATTTATTCAGGTACTGAGAGTGGAAATTGCGTAAGTTGTTATGGAGATCTGTAGGCTCCCGTTGATTACTTTCAGAAGGAAGGTATCGAGTGAGGAGCCGGGTCATTCTATTTTTCAGCTTGCTGCGTTTTTGATCTTTGAACTAAGTGTGGAGACTAATTCTCCCTGAATCGTTGAAATATGTTACGCCAACACTAGATCTGATTGCTTACGGTATTCCTATATGGAGAATGTCACTTGTATTATTGTGTGAAGACACCCAGGTGACCATGGTGCATAAGGTTTTGGAGACCTTGATTGGATTGAAAACTGCATTTACCGGATTTACGCTATATGTCCATTTATTCCAAAAATATTGATCTTTCAAACCTTACTCTGGCACGTAAAGCGAGTGAGTCTATTCATATAGACGGGTTGGGTCAAGGTTTACTATAAAGTCGACACTTGCCACCTTTTTTGTTTCCAATATGTCTTGTACTAAAACTTGGTAACTTTTAAGGAGAAGTGCTCATATTTGATCTGTATGTATACGATACCTGTTGTAACAAATCGTTTTCGATGAGACATGGTTAGTATGCGATAAATGTGTCTTGAAGGTTTTATATATTTTTTTATGATATATAGTCAAGTTTGTTTTATAGGGCTTGACTGGCTGTGTGGAGTTTATCCTCTTAGTCCCATAAATCATGACTGTTATTGAAGGATTATACTCGATTATTGTGTAACTGGATCCTGATGGTTGATATGATTGACGTTAATATCAAAAAGGATGAATACATATCTATGATACCCAAGAAATATATTAGTGGTTCTAATAGAAAGAGTTACGCTTGCCTCCACTATGTATATGTTTGGAGACAATATATTTGTTTTTTGGGTTGTTTGGAGATAAAATTTGTCATTTGTATTAAGGTAGTATAATAATACTGCACTTAGTGCTGCTATTTAGACGCTGTGATATTGTCTGAAGGGGGGTAGTGTAGTGGGTCGCCGCTGTACTATTTCTAGGGAACCAGTTGGAGTTATATTTGGTATATGTGTTGTCGTGTATCCAGGCCGCACTCCTGTCTACTACCGAGTATAAGGTTATATAAGCCCACCTGAGGAATGGTGGAGCGCGGCCTGGTTATGTGCATTGAGCCGTGACTGCCACGTGTCACCCGACATATCTCGGGTACAGTGTCGGCTCGGATGCACCGGCGCGTGGTTACCCGGAGTTCCTCGGGAACTCAAGTGTTTACGAGTAATGGAGAGAATTACATAACGACCAGTACATAAGACCTGGAGTTCTGCTAATCGAGGACCCAGTCTTGCTGCGCACTTCGGCCAGCTTGGCTGCTCCACAACAGAGCTTCCCCGAACTCTGTTGTACCTTTTAGGCCTAGTCCTGTCGCTGCTTCCACCTTGGTCACCCTGCGTCTCTCTCTGTTCTACCCTCTGGGGGAACTAGAGGAGATAGACGCACTGGTGTACAACTCCGGGTACAGAACTCCCTACGGGGGAGTCTGTCCCAAGAGGAGTTAACCAAGATGGAAGAGAGCATTGGAACTCGGGAACTATGTACTAGACCGTGAGCGTATACCTCCTGTATGTTCATATGACCACTGGTGTTCAGAAGCCTATTTGATTATTGCTATCCGTCTGTATGATTACGAGCCGTATGTCAGAATGAATAAAGTGTAATTTCTGAACAACCTATTTCCGAATCTGGAGTTTTTCATAGCAGATGTCTATCTTAGAATAGCCAACAGCTACAGTACTCTATTTTTCGGCATATAACCTACATTCTGTGTATAACCAAACTCTGACATTCTTCAAAATCTAAAAGTCAATTAGTCAATTTCTTGTAGCAACTTTTTCGAAAAATAATTTTTTCACTAATCTTTGACTGACATTTTCTCAAAATCTAGAGAATTACTGAAAAAATATGGCAGTTTCTTTTAAACTGATTTTTACCTGTCATTTGAAGAAAAACAAAAGACACTGACTTGCAGTGCAGTGGTATAGAAATAACTTACATTTTCGACACTTTTATAGATCAATTAATTGTAAAAATGTGAATTTTGGCCAAAAAAAACACCTGTAAATCATCCTATACATTTTGGCCTGTGAGAAAAAAAAATAGATAAAAAAGCCACTCTCGTCAGATTTCTCAGACCTTGGTGATGAGAAACCACTTTTTTTTGAGTGGCCTAACTGACAGATGGTAACCCTGTGTGTAGACTTACCTTTGAACCTATTGATGGCACGGAGGAGGTGGATGCTCTGTTTGTGGACGTTACTCAGCTGTTCTTGGTGTCCTTGCTCCAGACGCCGCAATGTGGCATCCAGCCTGTAGGTAATTAAATAAGGTGTTTTTTTCATAAGAGCAACGCTAACTTTATTTCCGTAAAAAACATTTGAAATACAATGTTCAATCAAGCGTCACAACATTCTGTTTTTTATATATTATACAAAGACATCGTACAAAACAGACAGACAAGACAGGACAAAACAAGGTGCATGAAACATTTGACAATACATGACTTATCAGGCAAGAAAAAAGTACTACATGCTGTCCAAAAGTATCTGCAAATCAGCAAACCGTTTCAACTTTCCCTCTCTCTTTGAAATGTTTCTCTCTCTAAGTAACTTACATTTCAGCTCATATACCCATTCAAACAAATCAAGGTTATTACTTTGAAAAAAGTCTCTGTCTGTATATATAAAACTTTATGGAAAGAAGAATAAATAAGGTATTAAATTTTCAAAATTTGATTAAGGTAAGATAAGGGGGTGTTCATTAATGAATTACAGGGGGTGGTGGGTTGAGGGGGTAGCATAAAAATGATTGACCCCTCCTGAAGGGGATGGCGTAAAAAAAATGATGCTCCTTCTTAGCAAAGTAAGCCTGCACATTACCTAAGTTCAAAGGAGGATGACACAAAAAAATCTGCATGCTTGAGAGGACAGGAGGAATATAGCTTTACACCTCCACACGAGATTTCACCACCCGCCTCTAATCAATAAATGAACACTCCCTCATAAGAGACATACATTTCATGGTAATAATTCAATAGCACACTTTGTTTATTGACATCGATTTTGGAAAAGAGAGATCTTTTTGGGAGATGGTTATCTGATCTTGAAATGACATACGAGGAGATATTCTTACCGCTGCTTTTCCTTCTCTACGTGAGCCTTGAGGCGCCCCAACTCATCCTCGTGGTCTTTACGCAGCCGTACAACCATCCTCTTTGCCTCCCCCTGTGGATGTAGAAAGGCATGTTCAGGTTTAGGTGAACCAATAAGGATGGCTGGATATATCACAATATGCCAACCTCAATCCTGATTGGCTTCCACGTTGCAGACTTTTCTCGATAATCTAATATCATATTCTTAGTTAATTGATACATATGTTCAGGCTATAGATGTAAATGTTTTTCAGGACCGCATTAATTCCTTGTCACTATCCCTGGAAGAATTTCTAACATGAACATAGTTCCTGTTGTGGTTGGTCACTGAAATTAAAACACCCCCACTACACCAAAATTCACAATGTGCTTATAAAGCTCCTGTAACATTCTCAACTTTTACTCACAAGAAAAGAATCTAACATAATAATTCAGCAACATAGTATACCCTATTTAACACTATGCACAACTTTAACCCTTTCTTGACAAATTGTGGTGTCACAGTACAAATTCTCTCCCATGGTGTTGTAGTCGTATATATAGTGCCAATGAATAAAGGGTACTACTGTGCATATAATCAGCATTAGGACTCCTAGGAGGCCTTAAACTTGTCACAGAATCATAATCTGCTGCCTCAACTGTTCCCAGAGGCCCTGGTAAATCAAAAGTTGGTTGTTGCCATGGTAACACTGGGTGGTGCTTAGAGGGGTCAAAGCTTGCTTGGCACTTGCAAAATTTCTCCAGTTTGGGTAAGTCAGTTTCCATGGCAACTAGCGTGAAATCAGAACACACTTTTTTATGTGGGATGCAAATAAAAAAAATCCGATGTGTGTTAAGCTTTAATTTAAGGGGTCAGTCATTACTCTACACTCAATAGAACACAACACTTTGCTCATCTGTAGGAGAAAAATAGGGTCAGAACCAAAACTGTTTTTGGCTATTTGTACCGTGACACAACAACATATTTTTGTGCTATGTCCGGAATATTTTATGTCCCCCCACAAAATGGTGACCGATTCTGCGCACAGCACTCCCTACAGCCTTGGGCAACTCAGGGAATAATTCTTCATGAGTCAGGAAAGCTAAGAAGAGTATAAGTAGACTGTGGTACCTTGTCCTTGGAGGGTGCAGCCCCGGGTGTGGAGGGCTCGTCCTGCCCCAGCAGCAGCTCCACCCGCATGGACTGCAGCCGCTTCTCCTGGTCCTGCAGCAACTCGTTCTTCACCTCCAGCTCTGCACGCAGCCGCTCCAGCTGCTGCTCCAGGGTGTCCGACTGCCGAGACATGTAGAAAGCAGTTAATTCAAAATCCTGCCAGGAGGTCATTTTCCCCCATTGGTCCAATATAGGACAAATACAAGTCAACATAAGGGAGACATACGGCATTCCTATCGGATGAGGAAAAGCGCTATTTTGGCGTATGCTCATGCGGAATCCCATATCCTACACCAGATTCCGTATTGGTCCAGAAATTTCCCATTACCAATGGGGAAAAACGCTTTTGACCCGTATGTAGCATACTGACCCCCCTATGCAGCTTACGGAGCAAAATACCAATGAGGAAAAACGCGCTCCAGACATGGGAAATGTACAGCTAAGAAGCCATGGGTTTCGCAGTGCTACCAGTGTAGCAGGACAGGGTGTCCAGCAACTGTCAGTTTCAAATATTTGTAATAGAACCAGATTTCATTTTAAGAAAATATTTCTATGTTAGATTTTAGTATTGATTATTTAAACCATTGACTCAGGGTCTTCCTGATTGTCCTAGGATGTTGCTTCATCTATTTATACAAAGAAACATGTAAACTAATGTTCCATGTGACTGTTCTGCATGATGAAAAATATTTTGAAAAGACTTAAAGTATTAAATTTAGGGACTGCTGTATAACATATGTTGGGGGGATACTTCTGAATCACCTACTCCACAAGAAATTCAAAGAGCGTTCATGACTGTGAGTTGAATTCTCACTCATTTGGGACTGGATCGAATATCACTTGGTTAAACATCATATAAAACAATATGTGTGCAATTAGCAGTAGCCAACAGGTCTTCTCCTTTAGCAAACCAAATTTCTCCATGAACAAGGGACAATAAAAAAAATAAACAATAAAACTTACATCATTATCCAGTGACCGTAGTTGAAATCTGTCATTTGCATCATCTTTTGTCATTTCCTTTTTCACTTTTGCTTTAATTATTTGCTGCTCTTCCTCTAGCCCTTCTGCCATTTGAACTTGTTCCTAGGGTAAAAACACAAGAGATTGAAGGAAATGGAGTATCTCTTAATTGTTATTGTCTCAGTGTATGTGATGAACCCAATTACACTGTACAACAAATTTGCAAAAATTGAAAAAAAACGGGACCAGACTCAATTATTCTTATGTATTTTGACCTGGGGAATTCAAAAATAGCACTCAAAATTGTGTGGTAAGTCTCAGTTTTCAGATTTTCACATGGTCTTATTTGTATACCCAGTTAGAGCTTATATATACACTATTTGTTCAAAAAGTAGGAAAATGCTTCTTTTCATGTAAAACTCATTTTTAACTAGTTACATTATCAACAAGGACGTAGAGATTTTCAAAGGAAAAAGGGATGATGAGACATAGATCTGAGTTGTGAAACACAGGGGAGCTATGGTCGACAGTCATGATTCATTTTTTTCTTTTATATTTCATTCTTTTTTTTTCTTTTATATTCTATTCGGTGAATGGGATGAATGGGATAAACGGAGAATGGGATAAACGGAGAACGGGATAAACGGAGAACGGGAAAAACAGAGAACGGGGTAAACGGGAGATAGGGATGAACGGAGAAGGGGATGAACAGAGAAGGGGATGAACGGAGAATGGGATGAGCGGAAAACGGGATGAAGGGAGAACAAATGAAGGGAGAATGGATGAAGGGAGAACGGGATAAATGGAGAACGGGATAGACGGAAGGGGATAACCGGGATCAAAGGCAAACAGGATGAACTGAGAACGGGATAAAAGGTGAACCTGATAAACGGCAAACAGGATGAACGGAGAATGGGATGAACGGGAGAACGGGATAAAGGGAGAACGGGATCAAACGGAGAACGGTATAAAGGGAGAACGGGATAGACAGAGGACGGGATAATCGGAGAACGGGATAAAGGGAGAACAGGAGAAAGGGAGAACGGCATAAACTGCAAACAGCATAAACGGCATAAACGGGATACACTGTAAATGGGATAAATGGAGAACGGGATAAAGGGAGAACGGAGAACAAGACAAGGAAGGGCTTGAGGGCTAAAATGTAGTGTTCTTAGTCGAATGTCGCGGGACATAAATAATCTCGTCGAGAGTGGATCCTCTTTTTTCGGACTTTTATTATCCCCTCAAGCTAAAAGTAGGCCTGAAAAAAGTAGGCCTAGTCCCAATAGGAATTGAATTTATATAGGAAGATTTTATTATCCCCTCAAGCTAAAAGTAGGCCTAGTCCCAATAGGAATTATATTTATATAGGAAGATTTCATTATCCCCTCAAGCTAAAAGTAGGCCTAGTCCAAATAGGAATTGAATTTATATAGGAAGATTTTATTATCCCCTCAAGCTAAAAGTAGGCCTAGTCCCAATAGGAATTGAATTTATATAGGAAGATTTCATTATCCCCTCAAGCTAAAATGTAGGCCTAGTCCCAATAGGAATTGAATTTATATAGGAAGATTTCATTATCCCCTCAAGCTAAAAGTAGGCCTAGTCCAAATAGGAATTATATTTATATAGGAAGATTTTATTATCCCCTCAAGCTAAAAGTAGGCCTAGTCCCAATAGGAATTGAATTTATATAGGAAGATTTCATTATCCCCTCAAGCTAAAAGTAGGCCTAGTCCCAATAGGAATTGAATTTATATAGGAAGATTTCATTATCCCCTCAAGCTAAAAGTAGGCCTAGTCCCAATAGGAATTGAATTTATATAGGAAGATTTCATTATCCCCTCAAGCTAAAAGTAGGCCTAGTCCCAATAGGAATTGAATTTATATAGGAAGATTTTATTATCCCCTCAAGCTAAAAGTAGGCCTAGTCCCAATAGGAATTGAATTTATATAGGAAGATTTTATTATCCCCTCAAGCTAAAAGTAGGCCTAGTCCCAATAGGAATTGAATTTATATAGGAAGATTTTATTATCCCCTCAAGCTAAAAGTAGGCCTAGTCCCAATAGGAATTGAATTTATATAGGAATATTTTATTATCCCCTCAAGCTAAAAGTAGGCCTAGTCCCAATAGGAATTGAATTTATATAGGAAGATTTCATTATCCCCTCAAGCTAAAAGTAGGCCTAGTCCAAATAGGAATTGAATTTATATAGGAAGATTTCATTATCCCCTCAAGCTAAAAGTAGGCCTAGTCCAAATAGGAATTGAATTTATATAGGAAGATTTTATTATCCCCTCAAGCTAAAAGTAGGCCTAGTCCAAATAGGAATTGAATTTATATAGGAAGATTTTATTATCCCCTCAAGCTAAAAGTAGGCCTAGTCCCAATAGGAATTGAATTTATATAGGAAGATTTTATTATCCCCTCAAGCTAAAAGTAGGCCTAGTCCCAATAGGAATTGAATTTATATAGGAAGATTTTATTATCCCCTCAAGCTAAAAGTAGGCCTAGTCCCAACAGGAATTGAATTTATATAGGAAGATTTTATTATCCCCTCAAGCTAAAAGTAGGCCTAGTCCCAACAGGAATTGAATTTATATAGGAAGATTTTATTATCCCCTCAAGCTAAAAGTAGGCCTAGTCCCAATAGGAATTAAACGGAGAACAGGATAAAGGGAAAAAGGGATGAACGGAGAAGGGTATGAACTATCTTCGCTGTTTACGCTCCGATCGGCCCGATTTTCGGAAGGGTAGGAGAACTTCAAAATCGTTTTTGGGTCAAATCGTTTTGGGGCTCAAAATCGGTTTTGGGGGCAAAATCGGTTTTGGAGGCAACATCATCTGCAGCTCACGCCGCCCCCCCCCCCCCCCCCCCCGGCCAACCCGACACGTCAAACTCGAAGCGAAGCTGCAACGAAGATGGTGTCGCTGCTGACGCTCTGATCGACTCGCTTTTTCGGCCGAGACGTAAAACAGCGGTTACGCGCTGCCGGGCGCTGACGCCCACAGCCACCTGCTCGCCCCCAGCCACCTACTTTCCCACAGCCACCTGCTCACCTACAGCTACCACCTGGAATTCGATTATACATGACTTCCAATATATGAAATTAGGGTAGCTTCTTCTGGCGATTACGATTCTGCTGTCAGAAATGAGAAAAAACGTACTGTACTCAAATTAGATAATCCATTTGACTTTCTAATGACAAAAGCGGTATCCCCTCAAGCTAAAAGTAGGCCTAGCCTTATAAAAGAGGATTAGGGGCAGGAAAGGTCCTAATAAAGAGGAATTTGGGGAGGAAAGGTGCTATAAAAGAGGATCTCGGGCAGAAAAGGTGCTAAATAATTAATTTTTTTTTGTGTTTTTTTTTTGGCTTCAGCGAGGGTAGGGGGGCTATAAATAAAATAGGCCAAGCTATAGTTAGTAGGCCTACATTGAGAGAATTGATTATAGTCCCGGTGCCCCCCCCCCCTCTTTGTTTTCAATAGCCTAGCCTAGGTCAAATTGATACATTTTAGTAGCGGCAGCAAATTGATACATTTTAGTAGCGGCAGCAAATTGATACATTTTAGTAGCGGCAGCGAATTGATACATTTTAGTAGCGGCTGCAAATTGATACATCTTAGGCCCTAGTAGCGGCTGCAAATTGATACATCTTAGTAGCGGCTGAAAATTGATACATCTTAGTAGGGGCTGAAAATTGATACATCTTAGTAGCGGCCAAACCCTGAAATTATTTGCCGCCCGCTACTAAAATGTTTCAATTTGCCGCCGCTACTAAAATGTATCCATTTGCCGCTACTAAAATGTATCCAAGCGCCGCCGCTACTAAAATGTATCCAAGCGCCGCCGCTACTAAAATGTATCCAAGCGCCGCGCTACTAAAATGTATCCATTCGCAGCGCTGCGAGTTGTCATGGTGACGTTTGTAAACACTTCCGGTTTCGGGACAATGGCGTGTTTTCAAACGGCGCGGTTGACGTTAACTGCCGTAGTTGACGTTAGTTGTCATAGTACATGATTAAAATGTCTTTCTCAATTATTCTAAGCTGTTCCACAAAGGTAAATAGTCTATATATTTGATTGTGTTGTTTAATTATACGATTAGAGCCAATTTTGACTTAAATTTGATCTGCACAAGTTTCGGTCAATGGCCTCCATGACAGGGATTGCTTAAAAATAAGACTTTTCAGTTTGAGATGATCTGCAGAGTAGGTAAATTATTGATTTGCTATGATTCCTTCGGCATGATCAGGCAACACTACTTTACTTTACATTCCACAAAAAAATTAGGTGAAATTGTAATTCCTAAATTATGAAAATGATGAGTTTGTGATCTCTTTTATTGGGGTAAAATGAAAAAATTTAACAAAATTTTAATTTCTTTCTAAAATTTTTATTTAAACAAATAACAACATAAAAATCAATAGACATGTACATCAAGTATAGGCCTTTCATATTATGCAGTTGGATTTTTATAAAAACATTTATTTTTGACCTTTTGGGGACATTTGCAATTTCGGCCCCCCACTACCAGAAGCTTTTGGTCGACATGAGTCATTTGAATCTCTTTTGACGTTATGAAAAAAGGTTGTCGACCATAGCTAATATATTACTGATCTGTTATAGAAATAAATATTCTTTGTGAATAAATAGGTCCAAAATAACACTTTGAAACATATAACTAATGCTTAAAAAGGTCGCTTTGTCTTCCTATTGTATTCCCCATAAGGACCACCTCTGACCATATTCCAGCAATGTACCTGGCTAATGTTTCATGTAAAATTAGGTTTTATGGTCAAATATCCTCATACAAGGATACCTTTTAGTAAAAAATTGGTTCTGAAAGGAATTTGCAAAGCCTGTTTTGAGGTTTGCTCTATTGATGACATTTCCAATATTCTAGAGCCAATTCCCAATATTTTTACTGTGTCAATGGCCACCATAGTAACCAGAAACTGGCCTTTGCACCATTTTTGTCTAAAAAAACCCATTATAGACATAGAATTTTAACCCTAAAGGTGTAACACCAATGATCTATCATTGTATTCTGCATAAAGGGTTATCCAAGCAATTTTCTGTCTATTTGTTACTCTTTTTGGGATTCTGGCACTGGTGGGGGCTAAAAACAGTAATAATAGCTTCCCTGAAGGTACCTCTTGTCAGAATAGGTCACAATCCTGATCGTAGTAGCTTAAAAAAATGTTATATCGCTTTAGGATGAATCTATATATTTTATGGTATTTTTTCAATTAATATCGGTAAAATATCACTAATTTAGCTTCATATCAGTGTAGAATCCTGTTTTTTATGGTATGTTACCACTAAATGTGCTTCAGAGTCATGTTATCTCTGCCAGGCAAAGAAAATTGACCATTTTTTATGAATGCTGTCCCTGCTGTATATTGGTTGGACCATATATTCAGTAGTAGACCGATAAATAATCATGGTTGGAATATTTTGAAACTGAGACTTATGAGGCATTTTTTACCATCATTTTTGGATTCAGTGACCTCAAATTAGTCTAGTCAGGTAGGTCTGCCCCCGGTTTTTTTTTCGTCGTTGCACAGTGTTATTTAACTAAAGGAGGCTTTGCATCTCTGTAACTCAATTTCAATAGGCAGTAAATTATATTATAAAATAAAAAGCCCAGTGACCTACACTACAGCAAATTAACTGATCTACTTTACAACAAATTGATTAACCTACTTTATGAAATACTGATTCACACTGAAAAACAGCAAATTCAGTGACCTATTGTACAAGGAGATCAATGATCCACTCTACAACAAATGCAGTTACTTACCTTACAAGAAGCTGAATATCCTAACTTACAACTGTCTTGGTTATAAAATTTACAATAGATCCTGTGACCTACTCAATGAGAGGTCCAGTGACCTACTTTACATTGCCTCATCCTGTTAGACAGACCTCCCTGTACCTTTACAGGTAAATTTAGTGACCTACTTTACAAAAATGTCAATTACCTCATTTTAAACAAAGTCAGTGATTTACATTCCAACAAATTCCTAAACCTAGTTCACAATGAGCTCAATGAACTGCTTTTATAACTTGATGCTGTCAGACTGCCCTACCTGTACATGTGCCCCTACATGGGTAAAATGCGACACTGGCGACACGGCAACACAGCCCTTTTAAAAATCGACAGGCACAGGCGTTTTTTAATGCCCTGGTATATCTTTCATACATAAAGACCGACACAGCGACACAGCCCTTTTGCTAAAGATTGACACGGTGACATGCTCTAAAATATAAGTACCCATGTAGAGGCACCTAAATGGACCACTGTGTCCTGTCAGAGACCTTCTTGTATCTGGACCACCTTGTCCTGTAAAGGGGTGAATCCACTGAGGTAAATCCGTCGGGTCAGACGGGATTAGTCCATAGGTTTAACATTGTGAGGTGCATCCGATCAGATGGATTTTGCCTCAGTGGATTCACGCTTTAACTGGACCACCTTGTCCTGTCAGACAGACTTACATGTAGCTGGACCACCGTGTGGTGTCAGACAGAGACCTACCTGTAACTGGACCACCGTGTCCTGTAAAGGGGTGAATCCACTGAGGTAAATCCGTCGGATAGGACGAGATTCCTCCATAGGTTTAACATTGTGAGGTGCATCCGATCCAACAGATTTGCCTCAGTGGATTCACGCTTTAACTGGACCACCTTGTCCTGTCAGAGACCTACCTGTAACTAGACCACCTTGTCCTGTCAGAGACCTACCTGTAACTGTACCACCTTGTCCTGTCAGAGACCTACTTGTAACTGGACCACCTTGTCCTGTCAGACAGACTACTGTATTCAATGTAATATGCGCACACCCCCTAATAAGCGCACACCCCCCGTTTTTGGCCAATTTTTAGACTAAAAATTACCAGAAATATCTCAATTTTTTACCCCAATTAAACTCTTAACTACTAAAAGGTGTTCATAATCATTTTTTAAGCGCACTGTGCACTTATTACGTCGAATACAGTACCTGTATCTGTACCACCTTGTCCTGTAGTTGGACCACCTCATGCTGTCAGGGACCTTCGTGTATCTGGACCACCTTGTCCTGTAAAGGGGTGAATCCACTGAGGTAAATCCGTCAGATCAGACGGGATTAGTCCATAGGTTTAACATTGTGAGGTGCATCCGATCCGACAGATTTGCCTCAGTGGATTCACGCATTAACTGGACCACCTTGTCCTGTCAGAGACCTCCCTGTAATGGACCACCTTGTGGTGTCAGAGACCTACCTGTAATGGACCACCTTGTCCTGTCAGAGACCTACCTGTAAATGGACCACCTTGTCCTGTCAGAGACCTACTTGTAAATGGACCACCTTGTCCTGTCAGAGACCTACCTGTAATGGACCAACTTGTCCTGTCAGAGACCTACCTGTAAATGGACCACCTTGTCCTGTCAGAGACCTACTTGTAAATGGACCACCTTGTCCTGTCAGAGACCTACTTGTAACTGGACCACCTTGTTCTGTCAGAGACCTACCTGTAATGGACCACCTTGTCCTGTCAGAGACCTACCTGTAACTGGACCACCTTGTCCTGTCAGAGACCTACCTGTAATGGACCAACTTGTCCTGTAAGACAGAGACCTACCTGTAAATGGACCACCTTGTCCTGTCAGAGACCTACCTGTAATGGACCAACTTGTCCTGTCAGAGACCTACCTGTAACTGGACCACCTTGTCCTGTAAGAGACCTACTTGTAACTGGACCACCTTGTTCTGTCAGAGACCTACCTGTAATGGACCACCTTGTCCTGTAAGACAGAGACCTACCTGTAAATGGACCACCTTGTCCTGTCAGAGACCTACCTGTAATGGACCACCTTGTCCTGTAAGACAGAGACCTACCTGTAACTGGACCACCTTGTCCTGTCAGAGACCTACCTGTAATGGACCAACTTGTCCTGTCAGAGACCTACCTGTAATGGACCACCTTGTCCTGTCAGAGACCTACTTGTAACTGGACCACCTTGTGGTGTCAGAGACCTACCTCTAGCTGTACCACCGTGTTCTGTAACTGGACCACCTTGTCCTGTCAGACTACTACCTGTAGCTGGACCAACTTGTCCTGTCAGAGACCTACCTGTAACTGGACCACCTTGTCCTGTAAGAGACCTACTTGTAACTGGACCAACTTGTCCTGTCAGAGACCTACCTGTAACTGGACCACCTTGTCCTGTAAGAGACCTACTTGTAACTGGACCAACTTGTCCTGTCAGAGACCTACCTGTAATGGACCAACTTGTCCTGTCAGAGACCTACCTGTAATGGACCACCTTGTCCTGTCAGAGACCTACTTGTAACTGGACCACCTTGTCCTGTCAGAGACCTACCTCTAGCTGTACCACCGTGTCCTGTAGCTGGACCACCTTGAGCTGCTCCTCCTGCAGGGTCTGCTGGAGCTGCTCGCTGTGAGTCTTCTCCGTCTGCAGCTCCCTCTGCACCTCCTCCAGTTCTATGCGCAACGCTGCCACACCTGCAAGAAGCAACCGACTGAAAACAGTGCCTTGACAAAAAGTGTATACTGGGTAGTGTTTATAGGCATATATCCCTTGTAGTCTTAGTACAGCTCTATCTACCTAGATGGCGATACAATCTGTACCACAGTCAAAACGTGCACATCTAATTAAAGACCCTCCTCCCAATTTCTCCAAAATCCTCCAAATGAAAAAATTTGTTCATGATCTCTGAATGGAGAAAAATAGTTTGCATATTATCTGTGAGTGTTGCTCCAAGAAGAAGCTTACAAAGCAATTTTTGATTACTCTCAACAATTTATTTAACAATCAACTCAGATGCCACAATCCTGCATCATGAAATATAACCTGAAGTGTAGCTCATCTTAAAGCGATCAATTACAATAATTATTTTTGACCATGAATGCTTGCACACTACTCACTCTCCTTGGCCTTGGCCTTGACATGTTGACCTGAAGGTGTCGGAGTGGCGGACACAAGAGTGGCAGAGGACCTGAAGGTGGCGTGGCTGGCCTTGGGCAGTGATCGCATGGCCCCTGCCTCAGCCTTCTCTACCCGGTGATGCAGAACTTCTACCTCCTCACTCAGAGCCTCTTTCTCGTTCTCTAAGGCAAGACGTTGCGCCTCCAGGCCCGCCTGTGGTGTGATGAAAGCAGAGAAATTAACATTATAGAAGGATGTAATGCAACCAAGCAGTGCCTTCTCAGTAGCTGCAGGCCATTTAGTATACTGCCCACTTAGGATGCTGCCCACTAGGCATCATGCTGCCCACCCAGTATTATGCTGCCAACCCAGTATTGTGCTGCCCACCCAGCATCATGCTGCCCACCCAGCATCATGCTGCCCACCCAGCATCATGCTGCCCACCCAGCATCATGCTGCCCACCCAGCATCATGCTGCCCACCCAGCATCATGCTGCCCATGCACCCAGCATCATGCTGCCCATGCACCCAGCATCATGCTGCCCACTCAGCATCATGCTGCCCACTCAGCATCATGCTGCCCACCCTGCATCATGCTGCCCATGCACCCAGCATCATGCTGCCCATGCACCCAGCATCATGCTGCCCACCCAGCATCATGCTGCCCACCCTGCAGGCACTGCACTGCCCCACCCCCAGCAAGCACTGCCCGCTCAGCAGGCACATGTTTTAAGGATTTAAGTTTTGTTATTTACTTTTCCTAGGTGCAAAGAACATTCCCTTATCATTAAATAGTGCTGATGAAACATTGAACTCACCGTCTTGGCCGCGTTTGCTGAGATCTTTGCATCAAGTTTGTCAATTGTTTTCTCCTTCTTGGCTACATCTTCTTCAAGGCGTTTTTTTGCATTCTGTAGTGTGTTTATTTCCTACATGACGACACAAAAACACATTATAGACAGGCTATTGGTGGTTAACACACTCAGAAGCAATAAAAAATTCTCACTAGCTTGTAGTCTTGCTAGTTCTGTATTGACTTGACATATAACAGAACTGAAAATATGTCTGGATTTCTTCGAAAATCATCTTAAAAATGTTATAACCTATGTTCCCTATCTCTTTTTTCATATTCAGGAAAATTTAGACCGACCATGGATGTAAAGTTTATGAAAATTAAGACGGCAAATCTATTGTTGATAGATCATATTTACCACTTCGTGTTTGAGGATTACGTCGTCCTTCTCTGCGCTCTCAGCAAACCTCCCACTCAGAGCCTTCAGTAGGAACTTGTACTGTTTGCAGGCATTTCTGAAAACTGAACAAAAATATTGGCTGTCAACAATACATTTGGAAAACTAAATAACCATAATGACCAACAACAATTCATTCCGAAATCTATATGTCTATTGTAGTGTTCACATAAGAATGTTTTGGGCAGAAAATCTTTCCTCCAGGGGCTGGTTACCCTAGATTTAGCTAAAATAAGAATGGTTTCTTTATTCTTTATAGCCAGCGTCATGCCAATACTGTGAAAGTACTTGTTTTCACGGGTCTAACTTTCCGCGGACGAGTGAAAATTGGCAAATTTGCCAGTATTTATTCTATACTTAAGCATATGAAAATATATACCCAGCGAAATAAAGTACTTTCACAGTACAATCTAAAAAGAGTCAATGTTTGGCAACCGGAGGCACTGTAAAACCTCATGTATAAGCCTAACTCGCGTATAAGCCACACCCGGACTTTGGGCCGATTCTATAAGCCGCACCAGAGATCTGATTATGGTGACTTTTCATACTGTACCGTACATAGTAGCTAAAACTCGCATATAAGCCGGACCCTGACCCTGGGCTGATCCTATGAGCCACACCGCCAAACTGACTCACGTGCTAGCAGTGGCTTATACGCGAGGTTTTAAGATAGGTGCATCTCGATTCGGTCTGAGTACAAGACTCACAACAGTTCCTTATATAACAGTGAATAAGCTTGTTCTAGTGTCAGCATTGCCTAGTCACACTATTGGTGGACGTATTTCTCACCAATGACCGGCGTTCACGCTCAATCACAGTTTTGCAGGCTGAGAGTGAAAGCCACACTATAATATTCATAGGCTTTCAAAAAACATAAGAATCAATAACAATTATAACTTTCCTTGATACATGCTAACAACTGAAGAAACACTTAAATCAACTCTGCATGATTGCTGTTAATTGTATTGTATGTCTATATAACTTTTCCCACAGCCTCCTTACCCTTCCTTGCTGTAAAAATGGGTGTGAATATAACTAGACTAGGGCTTATTTGATAAAGCTGAAGGTGAAAGAAAGTACCAATGGTCGGTAGATTAAACAAGAGAGAGCGTATATACCTGTTTTCTCCTTGTTGGTTTTTACCATACGGATCCCGCCGTCTAGTGTGACCTTGACCTCCTCCAGGGCCATCTGCAGATTCTCAGGGTCACCCAGCTGAGACTCTGAAATGTAGGAGGTGAGAAAAATATGCTAGGATGTTTGATTTTGAAATACAAATGCATGTTTGTGTTCTGATACAAAGTAGCAACCATTAGTCTTAAATTATATATGTCAGTTTAAGGTAGAAATAGACTTTGTATACATCATGAGATAAATAAAATAAAAGGATAACCCTGTAGTGGATGAAATAGAATAGGGAACCTACAAATTTATGGAATGCGATGTACAGACATGCAGTGAAGGTAATAAACACTCACCGTCAAACACATTTTTGATGGGTGTCGGTACCTGAGCACGTCGACGTCCTCCATCACTGGCACAAGAAAATGATTAACATTTTTATCTATTTCATTTTTTTTAACGTTTTTTTTTTTTAGCTAGCGTTAACATGCAGCTGAGCCGATCTCCCATGATGACCCTATGATGTCCATCAAAAATATTTTTCATTTATTGCAGATTAGGCATTTTCTACTTAGCATATTGTGTGGTGGCACAGGAAATATATCATTCTTGTCAACCAGGAAGTGACAGTATACCGAACTTACAATTGGTATAAGTGTAAATGGAGGGCGGGGCGGGTTAACCTGCCCAGAAAAAAAGGTAACTTTCACTCTCACCATAACCATGTGATAATTAGACAAATTCATGAGTATAGTTCCTCACTGAGAGTTATTTCATGAGGCAAAATTGAGTGAAATAAACCTCAGTGAGTAACTATATGAGCGCTCCTTTATGTTTATTTCATGTTATTATTAACTATATTCCTCAAAATTCCACTTAATTGATCTGAAAAAAGCTATTTTACAGCGTTTAAATCATCAATTTTAATGATTTAAAAGGCCGTGAAATACGGGAGAGGGTTATTTAACAGGGGTTGTGAAATACGGCCTTCCTTGGTTAAGTCAATGGGACGGCCGTATTTACAATGAAATAAATAGCAGATGTCTAGAGTGACTTGAGTTTTTCTTACCTGTCGTCCTCATCGTCAGAGTTGATGTAGCCGGCCTCTTTCAGTAGCTGGTCGCCCAGCGCCCGGAGTTTGCCTGTCGTCTCAGACGTGTGCTCAAACACCTCCCTAACACAACAACAGCAACAGTCAAACACTACCCACACAAACAAACAAAACAATGGTCAATACTACAGAGTATCTATGTTACTTGTAAGATTTTTGAAGCCTGTGAAGGGAGTGTGTGGCATTTCATACCTGTAGTTGTAATAGACCATCATTCTACATAGAAACAGAATGATTTGCTACAGCAAGGCATTGAAATATCAAAAGAATGAGTACCTTACCTATCAAAGATTTTTTTTAAAAGCAGTTTTGTTTTATCCTGGTCACAAGCATCATATGTGTGATTGACCACAATATACCCAGCGAGGATGGAAGCATTTTCCTCTGACTTTGCATAATTATTTCATACAAATTGTACCATTTTGCTTCCCTGGGTACTAAAATGGATAAAGTGGAGTTGATATATCCACAGGGTCCAGCAGCCAGTTTGTACCCTTTTCCATTCACTTAGTTTGTTGATGGTACAGTCAACTTACTTGATTGTTTCTCTGCTTTCTGTTAAGAATGCCTTCAGATATTCTACATCCTCATCTGTGGGAAGATCCTGAAAATAGAAAATATGTCCTGAATACAGAAACTGCCAATCAAATTTACTTAGCCAATACATGTTTAAAATGAAGATATACTTGTCTGAGTTACATGACAATCAAAACCCTTTTCTTCATAAAAAAAGATTTAAAAAATTACTGACACTTTTGAAAAACAGGAGTTCTCACACCAGTAGTTAAAAATCAAGCATGTTTTTTTTTTAATATTTGAAGCTTTTGAAATAAAATGTGTGGAAAAATCTACTGTGACAAATCTTGAGAAGTTGGCACACTCACATAGTTGGCATGATAACCAATGCATTGTCTGTGACATGCTCTATGGTGCCGCGCTGGTACATCATAATGACCAATTAATATGAACCTTAAGACATAATTTTATCTTAATTTGAACCATAAGACATTATTCAATCCTAAAGGTAATGTATTCTGATTACATACAGTGATCTCGCCAGCGTGCAGCCAGTCCAGCACCTCCTGCAGCGCCGCCTTACGCTGCCCAGCGTCTTTGAAAAACGACGCGATCAGGTCCAAAATCTGCCTCTTCTGGTCCATCTAAACACCATACAACACATCATCAATTAGTCTAACACCATACTATATATTATGTAACATCCATTTAGCCATATGTTATAAACTACAGCGTCCATCTAGTTTACCACAATACAATTTTTTATCACCGATCAGGTCCTTATAAAACACCATAACCTAACTACGTCAACACTAGATGATGATTGATTATAAAAAACATGAAACTTTTGAGTGTGATGAGATATTAAAGCTGAATATTCTTTGACATCTTATCTTTAATTGGAATGCAAAATAACTTAATGATAAAAGCACTGTAAGCTAAAGGGGTTGTGACAAGATTTTCAATGCAATATTGGATCATGGAGGTTCAGTTCTTCCCTCTATTGCTGGATAAATAACACGTTTTAATTTCTTCACAAAAAAAGCTTTGTTAAAACTTACCTTATTTTTTTGTTCAGACGCATCGTAGCCACAGCGGAGAATGGAAGTATTAACCATGTCCAGCTGCAATCAATAATGACATATGACAACAATTGATAAAGTATATTATGCTCAATCTACTTGTAATAATTCTCACACTGGCTTCAGAATGTAAGACAGGTCTTGACTGTTTATATAGATGGTATTTCTAACAACACCTTCTCAAACTGGTTTTAAGTTATGAAACATTTGGGTCAAATCTTAAAATCTTTAAGTACTATGGACATATTTATATTCACTGGTATACATTTTGTCTGAAAAATGAAAATCAGTGATTTCGCAGTATTCATATTGCATAGGCCTACTGTGGCATACAAGATGTTCTGATTTTTGGTTTCCATGAATTCTGTGAAAATAATGACAGTGCGAAAAAAGTATGCCCATGATGACCCTCTCAGAATATCTTATATAAGTTTAGGCAGACACCACACTTTTACTAACCATGCTTTGCCAGCATCAAACTGCATTCCATGATCAGAGCCAATATCTCACAAGATCTGTTTGAGCCAGTGACCACATGACACTTGCAGGTAACTACTTGCATCCCATCTTATCACGATATAAAGAGTACCGTAAAACCTCGCTTATAGGTCGACCCCATTTATAGGTCGAGTTGGACTTTTGGGTTAAAAATTCGACCTATAGCAAAATACTTTGACATTTGCCAAAACCCCGGTTATAGGTCGAATTGGACTTTGAGATTTTTTGGGGGGCAGGCCCCCCCACAGATGCCCCCTAAGAAACCCTTTCCTGGGTCAAAAGTTGGTCATATTTATGATTTATTGCCCAAGTTGGTGGGCTCCTTTGACGATGCAGTATGGCTAATTATCTAGAAGATAATCCTGATGACTAACGTTTCTGCTATATTCTATCCTTTAAATAATTTTTTTAGGGCCTAATTGCTTTTTACTTTTCACCAAAACCCCGCTTATAGGTCGAGTTGGACTTTTTGGGGAAAAAATCGACCTATAGCAAAAATAAATACCCAAAAAAGATCGACTTATAAGCGAGGTTTTACGGTAATCAAAACCACATACTGACCTCGGATTGAGTTGACTCGAGAGTTCCCGGCAACCCATAATGCCTCAGGGCCTGTATAAGAGTACAGAACATGGTGTTAGCAAACAGGGGGCTCACTGATCCATGAAATTGTCACAATGTATTGAGAATAAAACACATTTAAATTCACAGTTATACAATCAAGCCATGGCGTGTCAGAGAACAGCATTGCACCCTAGAAGTCAGTCTGGGTCACTACACTGGAAATAATGAATCTCAAATGTTAGTCCAAAGTAAGTAGGTTGTTCTAAGGTTTTACTAACTTTTGTACAATCATTAGCGAAAATTACGTGCCCAAAGTTCCTATCCTATCTTAGCGTTTTGCTGCTAACCCTTAGCTAAAAGTTAGCATTGCCCAGGTAACCTGAACTTATGAGGCTACCATAAAATCCTGTGTACACCCGCATCTCACATATAACCCACACCCCGACTTTGAGAGAATCCCATAACCTCTATTTAGGGCTTGAAAATTGTGATTTTAGTACTGTACTATACTTTCAAAATCCCTTGTATTACTCGCCCCTAGACCTGAGAATATTGTTTAACCTGCACTAGAGGTTTGGTTCTAGTATAACCCACAGGTTACACACAGGAATTTACGGTAGTCATTCATTAGTGATAAGTACATCTATTACCAGTCAGTGGCATGGCCCTGGTTAATATGCAACAACCACAGCATGAGTTACCTGTGCAATGGTAACTCCATCCATTGAAGCCAGTTTGTCTACATAACAATTATTGTCCTGTAGAAGTGGCCATATAGAGACTTGAGGCTGTCTTTGATATATGCATTTTTCAAAAACACAAAAAAGGTGTCCCATTCAGAAAACCTCATTGGAATAGGTTGATCAGTTTGACAAAACTATCTGGCTAAGTAGATACTTACATACATTATGTTACACCCCATGTCATATTCAAAAAAATCGAGCGTGTGATCCTAATCACAAAAGACTCAGGGTGGTTGCCTGTAGTGTGTATGAGAAGTGTGTGGGCATAGTGTGCATGTGGAATGTGCATGTGTAGTGTACATGTGTAGTGCACATGCGTAGTGTACAGGTGTAGTGTGCATGCATAATGTGCATGTGTAGTGTACATGTGTAGTGTGCATGTGTAGTGTACAGGTGTAGGATGCATGTGTAGTGTGCATTGTGTAGTGTGCATGCATACCCCTACCCCTGCCCCTACCCCTGTACACCACCACACACAGACCCTACTATACATACACAAGCTGTCCACATATCTGTTCCATTTTGGTCTGATGAAAAACATCTCACCCAGCTAAAATCTGTGGTAAAAGCTGTGGCAGAAGCTGTGGTGATAGCTGTGGCAGACGCTGTAGCTAAAGCTGTGGCAGAATGTTTGTTTTACATTTCCCCTTTGCCATGGATACCCAGTCTCAACCTGGTCTCACTCACACACTTCTCTTGTGTCCTGGCTGCACCGTTTCGGATAGCATACCCGAATTGTGCGTCACAAGTATAACATATCAGGAGCTGACAACACACTACCTCCAGGCCTGCACCCTACAACTTATAGGTCGCATGACGCAGGTGCCCTGAGAAAGTCACACCGAGTGAGGCTAGCAGCGCAAAAAAAGGGTATACTCAGAAGAAATGTGTGCATTGACTTTTTTTGGGGGGGTACTTGAGCCCTTATTCACATTTTTATATTAGCCTAAGCATTCTATATGCTTGCTTACTAAGGTCTTAACATGGCAAAAAAGAAATTTGATATGGTGACATGAATTCTTTTTTTTTTAATCAACAGGGGGCATGAGGACCCCCTCCCATCAAGTGCCCCCCTCCCCAACTGACATGTTCAATATCACACACAATACAAAATTACCATGCATTAACCATTCCCAAAGTAACCCCCAGTCAATTACCCTAAGGTTAGAGCTGTCAGAATGTCTGAAAAACGTCTCACCCCTGTAGTGTCACTGCAGATAGCCCTCTCCCATAGAGATAGCACTGAGCCCGTTCAATATGTAAATGTTCAATGTTAAGGGTTATCTACGGGCTCCCATAGGGCTCTATGCTGAAGAAAATTACCACCATTTTAGACACAAAATTAAAATCATGCTTTTCAGGGGGGAGCGTTTGAAAATGGATTAAAGCGTGACTACATAGGAAGGACAACATTGTAACGCATCTAATGACACAAAATTGGGAGAAAAAGCTCCAATTTTGAAGGAATGACAGCTGTTTTAAATTTTAGGCTGAGAGAGCCACTGTAACCCGTCGCACAAGACTCAGGGTAACCCTGAAGTGAACACACCAGAATGACCTAATAATCTTCACCAGGGTTTGAACCCAGAACCTGACGACTTTGAAGCAGATGCTCTATCACTGAGCTAAGAAGACTTGACTGAGAATCCCAGCCACCTGAATCGCTATGGCATGTTTGAGAACAGTGCTGCACCCTGGTAGTCAACCTGGGTATAAATGTCAGTGCTGCCCCTGGGGTACTAATCTTAGTACTGCCCCCTGGTGTATATTAATATTAGTGCTGTAGGACAGTGCTGCCCTATGGTGTATATCAATGTCAATGCTGTCCCCTGGTGTATATTAACATCAGTGTTTCCTATTGGTGTATATCAATATCAGTGCTGCCCTGTGGTGTATATTAATGTCAGTGCTAGTAATTTCAATACCTACCAAGATAATGCGGGCATGTATGATATCTAGCTCATTCACGATCTCGTCTCGTCGTCTTTTCTTTCTTGCCTCCTCTATTTGCCCCAGGACTGCCAGGATATCATCGGGAGTTGGACTAGCGGAGGGCCTCTCTGGAGCCCGGACTTTTGGCCTTTTCCGCTCGTGGGTGGCACGTTGCTGCTTCCGCCTCCCACGGGCCCATAGTTTCTTTGGACGTGTTGGGGGCATTTTATTCTGCATAAAAATGCCATTATCAAATTGAACTCTTGAATTCTACACAAGGAAGATATATTCCTATATATTTGAAAGGGAGTATGCTGGGGGAGAATCCACACCCCAGATAATATCAATAGATTAGAGCTGAATGTTATAAACCAGGATAAAATGAAAAAAAAAAACGTTTAAAAAAAAATAATTTCCTACCTCTCCTTAGGGGGGTGGCGTGAAAAATGTTGACCCTTCTTGAGGGGGGGGGGGACAGTAAATAAAGAACTAAATGGCTATCTCTATAAAATGATGATTCTTGAGAGCCATGTCTCTGTTGAGGAGAATTGATGACATGTAAAGAACATTGGGTCAATTTTGGGAAATTCTGGTATATGTAAGAACAGCATCACCTTTAGGCTCTAAATTTGGTTGGCTAGACGTTGGTACAATGTCATCAGACATTGGTACAACGTTAAACAAATGACATTGGGCCAAAGTTGGTCCAACGTCATTTCTTTGCGACGTCATGGTGACGTTCGGATGGACCAGGACGGACAAATGAGCGTTGGCCCAACGTCAGAATCTGACATCATTCCAACATTGCCTACTGACACTGTTGGCCCAACATTGGCCCAATGTATCTTTGCTGACTGGAGAGGGGGTTGGGTGTAGTAAATGTTCGCCCCTCCGCACATATAATGTCACCACCCCCCGTTATTAATAAATGAACACTATATTACTTAAGTAATTACCTGCGCTCGCCCCCCCCCCCCCCACCACACACACACACTAACCTTGAAATTGAATGGTAGGCCTATAAACAGTCACAGTAACAGCCCCGCCCCCTTATTATAAGCCTTAAGGTCGAGTTACACGAGGCAACTAGTTGCTAGCAACTAATTGCAGGCAACTAGTTGCCCCGTCTAATGCAAAAGTTGCGGGCAATAGTTGCTGGCAACTAGTTGCCTGGGATCCATATTTATGGATTTCGAGGCAACTAGTTGCCTCCTATCTTTTGCAGGCTAGCAACTAGTTGCTAGCAATAAGTTGCTAGCAACTAGTTGCCTCGTGTAACTCGACCTTTATTCGTTTTACTTTTTACACTTGTAAGTTGTGCTGTGTTTTCTTGTGCTTTGCGCTTCAATTGATCAATAAAAAGAGAACGCAAGATAGTCTAGACACAGTTATAGCTATAGGACTCACCTGTTAGCATTCGATGTTCGATAATACAAATTTCTATAAATTGGCAGAGAATACAGCCGGCGCAGGCCGACAATAAACACGAGTTTGACAGCCGCGTGAAGTCCATGTGCAGCTCACCAAATCAAAACAAACCCACATGGTAACAACAATGGCCGCCTCACTCTCCGGCCTGAGTCTACGCGGGGATTCTTAGCTTATTTCCTACGTGACCTGTCTGAGACTCTGGGGTGAGAACGTTTGTGAATGGGAGCAATGGAGACTTCTTGGGAAGGGGATCTGGGTTGTCAGCTGTGGAAGAAGTCGTCAGGAACAACTTCACAAAACATACTTTCTGGATATTTGAATCCACCAATTTCACAACTAGACATCTTAACAAATGTATAATCATGATCTCTGAGAATTTTCTTTTATATCAGAACCGTAATCTGAATTTAATAGTTAAAAATTCCAACCCACACCCCCTCAGCTACATGAACTGGTCCGCTCCTTATTTGGCAACACGGCCGCTGATTGGCTGAGAGCTCGTGACGTCACCAAGTTTAGGGGCCGGACAGGAACTAGGTCAACTGTGTGAGTGTTCCCAGAAACGGTCTTCTCCCGGATTAAAGGTGTGTATTTCAAATTAACGAAGTAATTTAGACGTAGATTATAAGCAGATCAAGTCACAAAGCTCTTTTCTATCTGGAGTGTGCTCTAAAGACCAGCGGAGGCCGTGTGAAAGTTTCCTCTCCGCGAAAATTAGATGACATTTAATAAGTTATCCAAGTGGCCTCGTTTTGACGGCGTCTGGCTGAGGCTTGGCCGTCGTCGGGTTCTGGTGATGTCCGATATTTACATGAGTTTTTATGGGGTTTAATATCTATTTTACAGTCCCACGGATTACTGAACTGCTAGGATACTCCAGGAGATGTTAATAAACCGCCGAAGCACATTTTGGGGGTTCTGAAACGGTATTTGGAGGTGGATACGTTGAGAATTCCGAGTACCCCGAGGTTTGGACTCGGTGAACGATATTAGGTGAGTGGAGGAGATCTTTTGGCATTTATTATTATTCTGTCTGCTTATTCGTCCAGTTGGGGCGAGCTGCTTCCCCAATTCTTTGCTCGTAGAAACAGAACCAGTGTCGCCTTGATCTGGTTGATTACCCTACTGTGAGAAGTAGTAAGATTGCATCAAAAACTGTGGTATCACCCACTAAACTGGGTACGGGCTTGTCGCAGGAGGGGAGTTCAAGTTGTGGGGTGGGGGAGGGGTCTCTCACCCCTGGCCCCCTCCACACTAACACTCACACACACCCAAGCACGTAGCCCCTCTCACTTACTATCCCCCCTGAATGGCAACATTCTCCATAGATACCCTTCCCACCATTCGGACACTTCATGAGAACATACTTCCTCTTGCAGCTTACATCTGGCTCAGGTTCTAGGCTGCCCCGCCTCCCTTTGTTCGCCGGGGATCAAGCCGACCTGCTCCGGCCACGTCCCCCCTCCCCCACGCCCCCTCCCTACACACACACATTGTGAACCCGGTATAGCACCCTATACCTGCCCTGAGGATGGTTAGACACCCCCGGGCGGCCCCTTGCCCCCGGCCCATCTGGCTGCACGTCCGGCTGTAGTAATGTATTCTACACAGCCAAGCTGGAGGCACACACCACATATATTATGAACATGACGCCGTGTGTGGGGTTGTGGGGGGGGGGGGGGTGTCACCGCAGGGGGTGTGGGGACAGGCAGCCAGCAGTAGGAGACTGCACTGCACCAGCCCCTCACCCCTCACCCACCCATACCACTCCCGGGCACTGACCCACACGCACACACACTCACACGCCCTTGCCATTCAATACATCTAAAATTTGATTAAATGTGTACACACTCCATCATATCACACCCTATGACTTTAAACACATGGAATACAGCTAAAATAGCCCCCTTCATTCTAGCTTGGTATCAAAACTACCTTTCTACACCAACCTGATGTAAAAGGTGGAGGCACTTCTTACCTCAGATTCATTCGGTACCATATATTCTCCTGTATAAGACTCACTCCTGCACAAGCAGTACCCCGGCTTTGGGCCGATCCTATAAGCCGCGTGGGAGATATGATTATGGTGACTTTAGTGCGGTAGGACAGTAGCGAAAACTTGTGTATACGCCGCACGTGGACTGGGCAGATCATATAAGCCCCACTAGTGATCTGACTCGCGTACTACTAGTACTAGCCGCGGCATCTACGCAAGAATTTACGGTACATGTTAAAAGTGATCGCATAGCGTCTATTGGGCCATCATGATTTGTGAACTTCAAAACAATTATATTATGAGTGGGGAAGTTTCGGAGAGGTACAGACTCCCCCTCTCACCACCCTGAGATGGGGTATGCTCTGATATCTACCTTCACTCACTAACCAAGCGTGTAACTTTCAGTGCTGGATTTATGCATAACGCCGAAAGGTCAGCATTATGCACCATTGGTCCAAGAAAGTGTCAGCCTCGAACCCCTATCCCAACACTGATCCGTCCCCTATGGCTATGGCCCGCTATGCTGTGTTTTCACTTGATACCCCTTGCACCGCCTTGTGTTTGGTGGTACAAATGGGTGTGTATTGCCATTGGTCAATACACATCCAAGTACAGAGAGCTTCTTATATAAATAAAAGGGGTACGTAAAGTAAGTGGGGGCTACTATATGATTAACACTTATAGTTGACAGAGGTAAGTTGAAAGATGTGTATTGGGGGAAGATGACAGCCTGCTCCCAGCCTATCCAACTGGTAGGATAGACGCTGGCGAGGCTGACAGTGTCCAGCAAGATAACTCTTGATGTTGAATTGATGTATCATGACTTTGCCCCAGTCTCGGTTTAGTACTACATGTACTATAACTAGAAGTAGGCCTACTGTCACGCCACATTAACTTATAAAGACTTAGATGCATGACATCGACAAATAAACATGGACCGTAGGTCATTACTTAAAGCATTAAAGCTGGACAGTCAGGGAATAAGTTCAGCCTTTTCCAAACATGGAATAAAAGAACAGTTCCACCAGAGGGCAGCAGTGTTTGGACAGGGGACCATGGACATTGTCCAGCTACAACATATTCACCCCATCTTGTGCCTGTAAGAGCTGAGCTCCCAACACTTAAGAGCCCTCTTGTGAATCAAAACTGAACTATATCCAAAAGTGCTTTTGGCCTCACTTCAACCATGACGGTCAAGCTTTAATGACCACTCCCTCATAGCAGTGTCTGTTGGGGCAGTCTAGCTGTTAAACACTAGAGCTACACCAAGAATAAATACACAATCCCTCTGAAGAAATTTATTTTAATCCTAGGCTCTTGTGCTGTATTCACCTGCAGCCTTCGAGAGTAATGATACATGTACCTGTGACCCTGAGAGTTTTTCCATTGTAGTCCTTTGAAAATGGCTAGAATTGAGGTTTTTCTTACCAGAGCAGACACCCCGCCCCAACTGACCGAGCCAGAAGTCGGAAACTATTAGAAATTTTTATTAGAATTTTTTGGTGGGACAATGTGGATACATAGGGCAATAAGAGAAAAAATTAACATGGAAATTGGAGATGGTCATCCGTGAAGATCTTCCGATTTTGGTTGAGTTGACGCGGAATCAGCCATTGATGTTACTATTACTAAGGAATGAATCTCATCTTCTTGTAGTCTAACTGCATTAATCTGCATTAATTTATAGAATATTCTGTTCACTAAAATAAACAATTGAATTGATGACCTAGTCCTAACATTGTATCCTCTCTTTGTTGCAGATGGTTTGACTCCCTCCACCAGCAGAGGGCAGCAGGGGAGTGGGCAGCAGGGGAGTGGGCAGCGTGTAGCGGAGGGCAGCTAGGAGGACCTAACAGCGGGGGCGCTATACGGCCTGAAGATGCCGAAACGTAAGATTGAGGACGTTGACAGTGAGGGGGAGCAGGGCGGGGAGTCGGCCGGGTCTGAGGACAGTAACAGCAGCGTACAGACCAGCAGCAGTACCGATGTCCCGTCCACTGAGACTGCCTCCACCTCAGGTACAGTTACCTCATGATGTATACCACAAACTAAGGCCACATTGTTTACCTCATACTAAGTATAAAGATACACCGTAGTGTCATAAGGCCAAAAAAAAAAGTTTGTTTCATGTAACATGGTAGGAAAATGTATGGGTAGTAGGCCGGAATTTAAAAAAAAAATTTAACATGAATACAGCTTTTGTGCACCTTATTTTCGGAAATGCAAATTTATTCAATATTTGAAGAAAAACTTTTTTTTAATGCTTTTGTACTTACTCTTTTTTCCCCTAAGAATCTAAATTTTCTTTAAATTCTTTCTTCTGGTGATTTTAAAAATCTTATTATTTTTCAATAACAACACGTACAAACGGTATGCTGTGATCTAGCCGATAAATTTCTAATGGGGACCTCCTTCAAAAAATACAAATGATGAAGTTTATCAGATAAAGGGTTAACCATTTTAAATTCATTCTTCAGAGTAATCAGTGTTTAGCTGGTAAATAGAGAATCACCATTCAATGTCTGTAAAGGGCTGCCCTGATGACATTTCAGTAGCCCTGTTCAGGCTTCTTTATTCACTTCAAGGAAGTACATACAGCAGTGTATACAAGCTCATTTTTATTAAATCTAATTGAATTTTATCTCCCTCGTGGTCTTGAAAAAAGTATTAAAAAAAAAAGCCTCCCCCCCCCCCCCTCAGTTTTACTAATTCACTAACGTGATACCTTCATTTTGCAGCTGGCTTTACCCGTGTCCAACGTAACAAGTCGGTGAAGTTCAAGGGAGTTACGGTTTTCTACTTTCAACGAAAACAGGGCTTCGTGTGTGTGCCCAGCCAAGGAGGCTCCACCCTAGGTCAGTAACACCTTCATACACCATGGTCACGTGTAACACAGTGGTTTATGGATTTTGTATACCGTTCATTAAAAAAAGTAACTGTCATTACCATAAATTCCCACAAATCGTACATGAACTAAACTTTCATTTGATACCAAACATTCCTATATAGGGTGCGGGTTATACAACGGTTTTTATTACTATATTTAACAGAGATGTAAGTGGTCAGGGATTTCCCTGAAAATAGGGATTTCAAAGATCTCTCTCCCTGTTTAGATATACACTAAAAATAATAGTTTACGGGTAATTGAGTACCTTTTCAGGGATTTTGTCAATACCCGACTTACATCTATGATATTTATACAACGGTATTGAAATAAAAATTTGAAATGGGTTATAAAGGATTCTCCTGAGTTAGGTGTGCAGGTTATATGCGAGAGGCGGGTTATAGGCGAGAATTTACAGTAGATTGTCATTAGATTTACTTTGGCTTATATTGTCATGAATCAGAATGCCATACTTGGCCGTTGAAACACTATGCATGGTTTCCACAAGTCATGGAAATCATGGAATTTTGTTAAAATTTGCTGTGTGTCGTGGAATGTCATGGAAAATGATAATAATTAATAGAATTAATATTACACAGTGTTGCCGAAATGTTTTTAAGTACACATGCCAATGTGGCCTGTGTCGTGAGATCTTACACAGGCCATTTGCCTTCTACACAGTCTACATCGAGCCATATATATTCATGTCATATGACATATTTCATACTAATTTATATTAAAGTTCGTACATCCGATGTTCGGGACAAAAAATAGATTTCCCCAAAAATGAGTCAGAATTTTCACAAATAGTATGTTTGACTTCCTATCAACTCCATTCGCCCATATTCCCCACCACTTTGCTCAAATTTGATTTTATTGACCAATATATTGTCAATTCAGATTAAAATCGTGCACGATTTTATTCTCCCCATTGAAAACACACTGTAGAACACAATGGTTGGACGCCATTGGAGCAACCTTCTGAGCTGTTACTGGCCATGGATAGCACTTGAATGCCCTCCAACCCATGAATAATATACTTTTACAGTATTTCAAATGTATTGAAGTAAGTTTTTAGAATTTGAGAAAATTCGGATATACCCACTTTAAATAAAACAAATTGCACTGCTTCTTTAATAATGCTTCTAAAAATGCTTAAATTCAGTGAAAACATACTTGTAAAACTTGCATGGACCTAGCTTAGCTTCTAGTAGGAATATTTGAAAAATTCTTTCACTTTTGGATAGCCGGCCATTGTGGCCGGTGTCTGATGGCCTCACATCGGCCATTACGATTCTACGTCGGCAAAAGCCGATGTGCCGATGTCATTTCGGCAAGACTGTTACAAAATGTCTGAGAATATACCATTTGCCAAGCCCCTAACCTCCCACAAGAATGTGATAAATTGAAATTTTTGTCATGGAATGTCATGGAAATGTCATGGAATTTCAAACTGAAATTTTTGTGGGAACCCTGTCAATGGAGTGTAGTGAGTGGCAAGACCTCTTGGAAACTTTAAAAGATTGTTTAAAAGCCCTGAATTAAATGCCAGTTAAAGTGCAATGGATACCATGTCCCGAAATGGCCCGTTTAGGCACAGGGGTCTCGAATGAGCATGGGTGTGCGCCCCCCTGAAAACAAAATCTCGCTTGAAAAAGACTTGTTTAAGCACTGCGCAGGTCACTGTCTAAGTAAAATGGTTACGGGAAGTAAAGGAGGGAATGGGGGGCAGTATGGGAGAGAATTGACGCAGTAGGGGAGGGAATAAGGGAAATAGAGAAGGGAGTAGAGCAGTAGGACAGGGCAGTAGGACAGGACAGGGCAGTGGTACAGGACAGGGCAACAGGACAGGACAGTGCAGCAGGACAGGACAGAATTAGGGGAGTAGTAAAACTAAGGGCAGTAGTACTGAGGAAAGGGCAGTAGTGTCCAAAGAAGCAGCAGTACATAAGACAGGGCCGTGGTGTCTAGGACAGAGAATGAGGGCAGATGGAGAGTAGTAAATCGAGCAGTAGTACAGAGGAAAGGGCAGTAGTGTCCAGGACATGGCAGTAGTAAAAGGACAGTAGTGTCCAGGACAGGGCAGTAGTAAAAGGGCAGTAGCACACACAGGCCCGGGCGCTAGGTGCAGGCAGCACACAGGGCAGTACAGACACGACCGTGCCGAGTGATGCCCTCAGTCACCCACCACCCGCCCGCGGCTTGTCCTGATGCTTCCCAGAAAATTACCCAGCGATCAATACCAGTTGCCATGGTAACCAAGCATTGTGACAGCAGGAACGCTGGGCTCTGGAGGATGTGTGTGGTGGGGGGGGGGGTGGAGTAGGGGGGAGGGTGGGTGGGGGGGGGGGGGCGTGTGGAGTAGGGGGGTGGGGGGGGGAGTAGGGGAGGTGGGGGAATGTGTGCCGTGTAGGGGAGGAGAGTGGGGGGTAGAGGGAGGGAGGAGGCTTTATTCTAGGCTGAGAGATCGATGTGAGGTAGGAAGGGGAAGTGTGTGAATAGGGAGGGAGGGGGATGTGGGAGGGGGGCAGCGCTATGTAGGGTAGGGGAAGTGTGAGGGGAGGCCGGGCAGGGGGGGTCAGGGGGAGGCGGCCGGGGAGAGGGAAGGGGGGGGGGGTTATATAGAGGGCAGCCCCACATAGACTGAGACATCATGAAAAGTAGAGACAGAATAACAAGGAAGTGTTACACCAATATGAGCGGTAGGGGAGAGATGGGTCAGTCTATCAGTTGTATCTGAATTGATATTATTGGAACCATCCACTCTCCTTGTTTTTGACAAATGGCAAAACATATTGGCAGTTTCCAACATATTATATGCTATGGTGGAGACAAACAGACAAAATAAAAAAGAAAATCGGGCTTAGGTTGAGGGAAGGAGCAGAGAAAATAAGAAAGAAAACGGGGGTTTGTGAGATGAATCTACTCTTATCTAGGACTAGGAAATTCATAGCCTAGTTCCAAGGCAGAATCAGATTTTGAATTCTTGTGTTGCAAAAAAAAACACCTGTTGATCAGTCCTGTAAATTAGAAAATTCCGTCGAACCCCTGATCTGTCAAAAAGCCCCGGTGGGTTAGGTAGGGGGAGGGGCAGCCAGCTTTAAGCATCGACTTAAGCATGATGATGCATACATAGTAATGGTATAAGTATAGCACCTCTTCCCTCTCCACCCTGATGCCCGCCCTTCTTGGTACTTGACATTCAGTTGGCTTCAGGGGGGACTCTAATTGGCCCTCAACTGCTGTCTCAGCTGATATCCATACAGCTGTGACAGTAACACCCCTAAGCCCTGAATCAGAAAACATGTTTAGATGTTAGAGAACATCCCTTGGCAAAATATAATAAGCCTGGACCATTAAAAAATGGGCCCCAAATCCAGAACACAACTTTCTTTTTCTTTTTTTCCCGGCCTAAGCCGGGTATACCCCAGTATAGGGCTTATTAGACACATTGTACCGGGGGCTGCCATATTGGGCAAATGTAGTCCTGTAGGGTACTATATATGTCTGGATGTTAAACAAACCATTCAATCAGTGATAGGGTTGATAAGTAGACAAACAATAGACAAACAAGATTTTGATGAAACAAATATTGTGGACACACCTATTTTTAGGCCTTTTCACCCCTACTGTCAACGTATTATATTTCGCGTTTTCAAAATCCGCAAATTTAAGTCCCAGCAAAATTGTAATTATTAGCAAATCCGCGAAAATTTATCCCAGCGAAAATATGTATGTTTACAGTGGGGCTGTCATCGATACCCCAAGAATCAATACACTGACATTTCTTACATTCCGATTATCGCATCGACAAAAGCGTTATATCGATACAGTATTTTCAGCAGACATAGCCTCAGAATTCACCTTTCTAAAACTGCAAGAATTGTGTAACTATCCCATCTAGAACTTGCTTTTTACTCAGTTTAAAGGTTGTATCATTTTTAGGCCTATTATATTGATGGAAAAATAGTTCAGATTGTGTTTAATTTGCTACCAAGTTCATTTTTATAGACTTAAATATGAGGAGGGAAATACACATATGAAGATATGCCTTTTTCAAGGAGATATTTACTGTTTTTGAAGTATGGAAATGAATCGATATAATCGAAAAATCAAGACCAAAATAGTGATAATCGAAATCGAAATAAATCGGATGTCAATGACATCCCTAGTTTACAGTATATGTGTCCTCCGTGTACTAACCTTCACCCGTTGTGTTGCAGGTATGTGTGAGTCTCACGACACGGCAGACAACTTCTCCATCAAAGAGTTTGCTCGACACCAGCGCCGCCTGCACCTGGACATTCTGGCCCAGCAGCAGGGCACCAAGCTGCCCGGTATGAAGGACGGCCGGCGGGCATCCTCGGCCGGCGGCGAGTCGTCGAGCCCCGACTCAGACAGCAGCAGCAGCAGCGAGGACGAGGAGCTAAACGTAGATGACTACTACTTCCTCCAACCGGTGCCGACACGACAACGCCGCCTGCTGCTACGTCAGGCCGGCATTAAGAAGATAGATACCTTAGAGAAGGAGGAGTGTCGGGACATCCGGACGTCTCGGGAGTCCTGTGGCTGTGACTGCCGGGTGTACTGCGAGCCGGAGACGTGCGCCTGCAGCCTGGCCGGCATTAAGTGTCAAGTAGACCGGTTGTCGTTCCCCTGCGGCTGCAGTAAGGACGGCTGTGGGAACCAGGCGGGGCGGATAGAGTTTAACCCCATTCGGGTTCGCACTCACTTCATCCACACCCTCATGAGGCTGGAGATGGACCGGAAGCAGGAGGAGGAGGCCGTACTACGGGAGCAGCGACTGAAGGAGCACGGCCCCAGTCGTGCTGAGTCATCCCCCGTCTGTCCCGAGCTGGTCACGGACCCAGACCCCACGCCGGCACCCAGCACTCGGCGAGGGGAGGAGGACGTCACCATGTTTAACAGTAACGAGCGCGGCAGCTGCTGCGACTGTCAGAACTCGGACATACATGAGTTTATGATGCAGGAGTCGCAGTTCAATCCCAATGTTGTCAACACGCCTCCTGTCAACATGACGGTGACGCCCCCCACTGTCAACAACAACACCCCGGGCGCTGTCAACCCCCAGCTGCCGCCTGCTGTCAGCACCCCCAGCCCCCTGCAGCAGAACACCAACTCTAACAATGCTGGGGAGTACCTGCTGGAGGCCCCCCAGGAGGTGGAGCCCCCTAGTGGTGGCAGTAAGAACCAGGACACCGGGCCCCAGGTGCTGCTATTTAACGACTCAGATGACGACTACAGCACCGAGACCTCGGCCACCATGTACCCGTTTAACAAGGAGGACAGCTCCTACTCCGAGAGCAGCGACTGCTCTAGTGAAGCCAGCCAGTCGGAGAGTGACCAGACCCATGCAGCGCCCGGTGGCGGCATCTTCCCCGGTTTCCCTGACAGCGCTGGTTACGAGATGAGCGGGGGGGTTCTGGACCCGGCGGCGCCGGGCGGGTTCTGTCTGCAGCCTGGTGGACTCCAGCAGGACGGGGGGAAACTCCTGGATCTGAGCGAGCCGGGAGCCGCCTACAAACTGGAGCCCATCTCTGAGCTGCTGAACCCGGTGCGGTTCCCAGGGTACAGCGGCTCCCCCGGGGCCTCCTGGTGCGGGGAGGGCTACGTGGCCGGGTACGGCTGTGGGGAGCAGGGGACAGGACAGGTGGGGCCGACCCCCGCCTTCTGTGACACGGAGCTGCCTAAGGCGCGGGAATACCAGTACAGTGGGGAGACGGACGCCACCTCCAGCACGGACAGTCTCTCCCCCAGCACCCAGCTACCGGAGCAGTACCTAGACCCCGGGTACGACGCCACCAGCTACCCCTCCTCCCGACCCCTCACCTCCCATCCAGCCACACCCACCTCACACACTAACGGCACCCAGGGCAGCACAGGGGGTCTGTGTAAGGTGGTTGACAGAGAGGACAAGAGGTACCATGATCTCAGGCAGTCAGAGCCCGACACTCTGACCATTCTACCAGCCGGTTCCCCCCAGAAGTGTCGCCCCCACCCCGTGTCCCCCCGGCAACACTCGTCTTCACTCACTGTACTAGAGTTGGAGAAGAACGGCCACAACTCGATCAGCCTGACAGCGGAGAGCCTCACTACCTCAGCCAAACAACTCGCAGCACCTCAAGCAGGCCGCGTTAACATGGACTTACACAAGTATGAAGATGTCTCGGCGCCGTGTGCAGCCAAGAAGCTGTGTGTGGCAGAGAACGGCCTGACTACGGAGAGTCACACGGTGCCAACCAGTGCTAAATGTAACGGTGCTGCCAACGGGCACACAGACCCAGCCAGGGACAACACAAACAATGAAACTAGAACCCAAAACTTTGGTGAAATGATTAAAGAATCCATAGTCGAAACGGTGTCAGCCTGAAAACTCAAGGGGAGAAATTCTGAACTGTACAGGAATGTATTATTAGGTATTTCAGCTGACCAAGTGAGGCATCAGCTCTAGTATTTTGACCCCAGCTAAAGTTGGAAGGCTTATTAAGAATGGTAGACAGACTGACCTTGAGGCAATGAAGAGCAGGGCATTGCTCAGCTCGATGCTTTACCAAGTTTGTATTAATTTTATAAAGGAGTTGAATCAGGCATACGCTATACCTTCACTTCCAGTGCTGACGGTGAGATGGACTGTGTATCTGCAAGTCACGAGCACCATGCGATGAACCATGTATCTGTAGGTCCCGGGGATACCCACAAGTGGCCGGGGAGCAGCACGGGAGGTGTTTATTGCTACCCAGTGTTACCATGGTTACCCCTTGGTAACCAGTGTTACGGCGGTTACCCCTTGGTAACCAATGTCACTGCGGTTACCCCTTGGTAACCAATGTCACTGCGGTTACCCCTTGTTCAATGGGACCCGGGGAATGCTGTTAATATTACCCAAACCCGTGGTAGTAATTTATGATATTCATGTAATATTTTTGATACCATCTTCCTGTCCGTGTTGCTTAGTTTGTAAGGTACGGTATTTGCAGGCATCATAGCGTATCTTGATTTTTAGGAAATTGACCTGTGTTTATGAACTTATTCTTCAAAATAACTTCAGCCAAAGACATTTCAATGTTGTTTTACAAGTAATGAAAATAAGTTTATTGCATTATGTGCATAACTAAGGTTTCAGAAGGCTACTCAAACACTTCACAGATTATTTAAAGTGTTTGTTTTCTGGATTTCTTTTTGATGAAAAAGAACCCAAAGTGTTATCTTCTTGAAGAAAAAAGACAAGCAAAGCAGTTTCAATGTAAAGCTTATTTCGTTTCTGTTTCGGGTGGGTGCAGGGCTATGGTGCCTGGGTGTTTTTCTATATCGTACACACTTGGGGCTAACCATTTTTTAAACAAAATGCACATCGCTTTAAAAAAAACATGGGCTACCAAAATCTGGAATTTTGGCCGGTCGACAACTTATCCTAAACTTTGGTGACTTAGGCATGAAAATAGACATGCCTGTGGAATTATGCCATGAAGACCTTAAAAGCTCCATCCAGATTCACTGAAAACAAAAAGAGTTAAGGCAATGTAAGAAAGCTGTCTTTAATTGTGCATGAGTTGGATGAACTGGGGACAGGTTTTATCCATATTTATTGTTCTAGATGTAAGAATGCAGGATTTTAAATCCGCTTTTAATGAATAGGCCATGAATGTGAGTTTTTGTTGAGAAATGTAGTTTACTAGAGTACTTACTGGTCTCAAAGATATTTATGAAATTATATTCCTAGATATTACTCATTTTTATCTGAGCAGGAGCTCTGTATACATATGGACATCCGCTTTTAAACGTGTTGTTGTGAATTGAAGCAAAATGGCGCCTGGGTTTTTTACAAGATCATGCGACCATTTTGGTAGATTACCTATTGAAATTGAGACGACACCTGTTTACCTTGTATGGTATTTGCTGGCCATGTTAACTCGTCTTGTGCACCGCAGGACTCCACATGAGGGGCGGGAAGTCTGCTCTGGCAGTGGGAGCTGGGGGCCTGTGGTTTGTAACACAGTGAACTGGGGCAGGCCCACCCCAGTTTCTGACTGTAAACAATGATATCTCAAGGCATTTTCTCTTTACACAGTTGTTTCAAAGGTTTTCTGATATTTGTAGACATGAGGGCCCTGAGGATGGCTGTAGCAGCAGACGGGGTGTTTGTATGTGTAGAAGGTGGACCAGGAACAAACCAGGCAGTGCAGCAGTCTGAGTGTCACAAGGCGGCGTGTTTTATAAGACTGCAGCCAGACAGACGAGGGTCATGTTAGGTGTGACCAGAGTCAGACAGGCAGAGTGTGTTGTTTAGACATGAACCTGTGGCTGGCTGCCCGCTGCCTCACAGCTCAATCAGAACCTGTTCACGTCTGTAATACGGCTGTAGTGACTGACGTAGCAGCAGCATTTAACGACACCATCAGGTTCTTGTTGTTGTGTCAGCTCTCTGGTGTCTTGTAGTGACCAGCAGCCTTGTACCCCCATGAAGAAGGAGATGGAGAGAGGAGACGTGGGGCTCCTGTCAAGAAGAAGAGAATTACACTGACCCCAACACAGAGATGTATATTTACAAGCTAGCTAGAATCCCCCTCCCCTAGAGTCAGCCCCTGTTCTTTAGTGGTGTCTGTAGATGTAGAATTGCGCCATGTGGCGACCGTCTGTAGTTGCAGTTGGTTCTTGTTGTAGGACACTGTGCATTTCTCTGTAGTGTTGTGGCCCTTGAGTCTTGTGGATGCCGCTTCTGGTGCCGGCTTATCATTATTATGTCACCAACAGTGCGAAACTTTTTACATTTTCCTCATCTCGATAATTATCTGTATCATGATTAAGTTAACAAGGGTAGACCGTTTTAGAACATGCCTGTTTTTTACAAAAAAATAATACAGAGATTTGGTCACATGATAACCCAAACTTGTCCGGTTCTGTGTTACTCTTTATGGGTTGTGGTCTATGATGTGTTGTGGTGATTTGAAGGTGTCTCCATGGTAAGTAAGTTTAGGTAATCTCGTAGCTAATTGGTGGCCACGACTGGTGGACCGTGACGGTGGTGAGTGACGTTGAACCCTGCGTAGTGGCATGATGGGGGTGACAACAATGTCGTCACTGAGATTGACAACCGCGTACATACTTGTATCATTAGAGACTATTTATGTTACTTATTTATTTACAACTGACTTGTGTGTCAGCAGCCATAATGTTGGTTTGTTAACCAGTGTTGATTACATTGTAAAGTGTTTACTAGGTGACAGTCGTCCTCTGCTATATAAGTAAAGCAACAGCGACAAGACAGAGTACATGAAGCTTCAGGTATAAACACCGGCTCAAATTGACAAACGTTTTCATCAATCCTGTCGCATGCCCATCCATTGAGGGAATGGCTGAAATTCATGGCCATAATTATAAGAATTGTAGGTAAAATGAAATGAATGTGATGTTCTTTAGGAAATGATGAGTTGAACATGAAATCCATGGATTGGAGCCTACTGTCCTGAATAGTATCCACAGGAGATCTTACTTGTATGTTTTCATTTCATTTACAATGAGTTTGAACCAATGAGAAGCTGGTATTGCCGTCATGTGATAGCCTAGTGGCACCACCTCTCTGCCCACCATGTCACTACCCAATACCATGGCGTATGCTATAATCATCTTGTAAGATCTATGTGCAATAATAAATATATCATGACAATTGAAGTTCAAAGTGTGTATCTCCTTTTTTTCTATTGCAAATCAAATTGTCTATTCATCCTTGTCCTTGACATTAATGACATAATTTAGCACAGTTGCCTGTATAAGTGCTCCAGCGCTTACTAATTTCAAGTGGTCTTCACTCCCTGTAATTGAGGAAAAAAATTCTGCTTTTGTTAATAATTGTCCGATTTCACTTCTGAAAATGGCCAAGAGACCGCCAGAGGCTCCTGCGCACTGTCAGTCCTTCACATTCGAGCTGGGAGCGCTAGTAAAACCGCTAGCGGGGTCCGTAGTTGCATACGGGGTAACAAATAAATTGAAAAAGAAATCTGCTTTTGCTAATAATTGTCCGATTTCACTTCTGAAAATGGCCACGTAACCGCCAGAGGCTCCTGCATACTGTCAGTCCTTCTTATTTGAGCTGGGACTGCTAGTAAAACCGCTAGCGGGGTCCGCAGTTGCGGACGGGGTAACATAAAAGCGGCAAATAAATTCTGCTGTCGCTAATAATTGTCCGATTTCACTTCTGAAAACGGCCACGTGACCGCCAGAGGCCCCTGCACACGTTCAGCCCTTCAGATCCTGGCCGTGACCGCAAGTAAAACCGCTAGCAGGGTCCGTAAAATTGAAAAAGTCATTAATGCTCCGATCTGAGAAATTCAACCACCCACGCAAAGCTTGAGTCACCCTGAACACCCGTCTGCCATTGTATTCCACCCTAGAGGCTTAGTAAATGCGTGAGAGGCGTCCGTAGTTTACGTGCGCACAAATAGGAAGTGAATAAAAAATAAACATCCAAATCAAATTGGGCCAATTTCTGAAGAGACACACCTCTGGGCAATAATCAAACATGAATCAAATCCCCTCCCCATGCCCTGACAAGGCCCCTATGGCCCACATGCATTAAATGTATCACATAACATTATTAACCAGCAAGAAACAATATGGCCCTTTACTGCTGAGGACGAAGGTCAGCAATTCTAGTGCTCCTTTTTCACACCAGGGGGAGGCACCACATCCAATGCAGGCGACATGCATGAAGCTGGGGACCTGTGGCTTGTAACACAGTGAACGGGGGCAGGCCCACCCCAGTTTCTGACTAAACAATGATATCTCAAGGCATTTTCTCTTTACACAGTTGTTTCAAAGCTTTTCTGATATTTGTAGACACGAGGGCCCTGAGGATGGCTGTAGCAGCAGACGGGGTGTTTGTATGTGTAGAAGGTGGACCAGGAACAAACCAGGCAGTGCAGCAGTCTGAGTGTCACAAGGCGGCGTGTTTTATAAGACTGCAGCCAGACAGACGAGGGTCATGTTAGGTGTGACCAGAGTCAGACAGGCAGAGTGTGTTGTTTAGACATGAACCTGTGGCTGGCTGCCCGCTGCCGCACAGCTCAATCAGAACCTGTTCACGTCTGTAATACGGCTTTAGTGACTGACGTAGCAGCAGCATTTAACGACACCATCAGGTTCTTGTTGTTGTGTCAGCTCTCTGGTGTCTTGTAGTGACCTGCAGCCTTGTACCCCCATGAAGAAGGAGAGGGAGAGAGGAGACGCGGGGCTCCTGTCAAGAAGAAGAGAATTACACTGACCCCAACACAGAGATGTATATTTACAACCTAGCTAGAATCCCCCTCCCCCCCTAGAGTCAGCCCCTGTTCTTTAGTGGTGTCTGTAGATGTAGAATTGCGCCATGTGGCGACCGTCTGTAGTTGCAGTTGGTTCTTGTTGTAGGACACTGTGCATTTCTCTGTAGTGTTGTGGCCCTTGAGTCTTGTGAATGCCGCTTCTGGTGCCGGCTTATCATTATTATGTCACCAACAGTGCGAAACCTTTTACATTTTCCTCATCTCGATAATTATCTGTATCATGATTAAGTTAACGAGGGTAGACCGTTTTAGAACATGCCTGTTTTTTACAACAAATAATACAGAGAATTGGTCACATGATAACCTAAACTTGTCCGGTTCTGTGTTACTCTTTATGGGTTGTGGTCTATGATGTGTTGTGGTGATTTGAAGGTGTCTCCATGATAAGTAAGTTTAGGTAATCTCGTAGCTAATTGGTGGCCACGACTGGTGGACCGTGACAGTGGTGAGTGACGTTGAACCCTGCGTAGTGGCATGATGGGGGTGACAACAATGTCTTCACTGAGATTGACAACCGCGTACATACTTGTATCATTAGAGACTATTTATGTTACTTATTTATTTACAACTGACTTGTAAGTCAGCAGCCATAATGTTTGTTTGTTAACCAGTGTTGATTACATTGTAAAGTGTTTACTAGTTTACAGTCGTCCTCTGCTATATAAGTAAAGCAACAGCGACAAGACAGAGTACATGAACCTTCAGGAATAAACACCGGCTCAAATTGACAAACACTTTCATCAATCCTGTCGCATGCCCATCCATTGAGGGAATGGCTGAAATTCATGGCCATAAAAATTGTAGGTAAAATGAAATGAATGTGATGTTCTTTAGGAAATGATGAGTTGAACATGAAATCCATGGATTGGAGCCTACTCTCCTGAATAGTGTCCACAGGAGATCTTACTTGTATGTTTTCATTTCATTTACAATGAGTTTGAACCAATGAGAAGCTGGTATTGCCGTCATGTGATAGCCTAGTGGCACCACCTCTCTGCCCACCATGTCACTACCCAATACCATGGCGTATGCTATAATCATCTTGTAAGATCTATGTGCAATAATAAATATATCATGACAATTGAAGTTCAAAGTGTGTATCTCCTTTTTTTCTATTGCAAATCAAATTGTCTATTCATCCTTGTCCTTGACATAAATGACTTAATTTAGCACAGTTGCCTGTATAAGTGCTCCAGTGCTTACTAATTTCAAGTAGTCTTCACTCCCTGTAATTGAGGAAAAAAATTCTGCTATCGCTAATAATTGTCCGATTTCACTTTTGAAAATGGCCACGTGACCACCAGAACCTCCTGCGCACTGTCAGTCCTTCACATTCGAGCTGGGAGCGCTAGTAAAACCGCTAGCGGGGTCCGTAGTTGCGGACGGGGTAACAAATAAATTGAAAAAAAAATCTGCTTTTGCTAATAATTGTCCGATTTCACTTCTGAAAATGGCCACGTGACCGCCAGAGGCTCCTGCATACTGTCAGTCCTTCTTATTCGAGCTTGCACTGCTAGTAAAACCGCTAGCGGGGTCCGTAGTTGCGGACAGGGTAACATAAAAGCGGCAAATAAATTCTGCTGTCGCTAATAATTGTCCGATTTCACTTCTGAAAACGGCCACGTGACCGCCAGAGGCCCCTGCACACTCTCAGCCCTTCAGATCCTGGCCGTGACCGCAAGTTAAACCGCTAGCGGGGTCCGTAAAATTGAAAAAGTCAATAATGCTCCGATCTGAGAAATTCACCCACCCACGCAAAGCTTGAGTCACCCTGAACACCCGTCTGCCATTGTATTCCACCCTAGAGGCTTAGTAAATGCGTGAGAGGTGTCCATAGTTTACGTGCGCACAAATAGGAAGTGAATAAAAAATAAACATCCAAATCAAATTGGGCCAATTTCTGAAGAGACACACCTCTGGGCAATAATCAAACATGAATCAAATCCCCTCCCCATGCCCTGACAAGGCCCCTATGGCCCACATGCATTAAATGTATCACATAACATTATCAACCAACAAGAAACGATATGGCCCTTTACTGCTGAGGACGAAGGGCAGCAATTCTAGTGCTCCTTTTTCACACCAGGGGGAAGCACCACATCCAATGCAGGCGACATGCATGAAGCTGGGGGCCTGTGGCTTGTAACACAGTGAATGGAGGCAAGCCCACCCCAGTTTCTGACTGTTAACAATGATATCTCAATGCATTTTCTCTTTACACAGTTGTTTCAAAGATTTTCTGATATTTGTAGACATGAGGGCTCTGAGGATGGCTGTAGCAGCAGACGGGGTGTTTGTATGTGTAGAAGGTGGACCAGGAACAAACCAGGCAGTGCAGCAGTCTGAGTGTCACTGGGCGGCCTGTTTTATAAGACTGCAGCCAGACAGACGAGGGTCATGTTAGGTGTGACCAGAGTCAGACAGGCAGAGTGTGTTGTTTAGACATGAACCTGTGGCTGGCTGCCCGCTGCCTCACAGCTCAATCAGAACCTGTTCACGTCTGTAATACGGCTGTAGTGACTGACGTAGCAGCAGCATTTAACGACACCATCAGGTTCTTGTTGTTGTGTCAGCTCTCTGGTGTCTTGTAGTGACCTGCAGCCTTGTACCCCCATGTAGAAGGAGACGGAGAGAGGAGATGCGGCGCTCCTGTGAAGAAGAAGAGAATTACACTGACCCCAACACAGAGATGTATATTTACAACCTAGCTAGAACCCCCCTCCCCCCTAGAGTCAGCCCCTGTTCTTTAGTGGTGTCTGTAGATGTAGAATTGCGCCATGTGGCGACCGTCTGTAGTTGCAGTTGGTTCTTGTTGTAGGACACTGTGCATTTCTCTGTAGTGTTGTGGCCCTTGAGTCTTGTGGATGCCGCTTTTGGTGCCGGCTTATCATTATTATGTCACCAACAGTGCGAAACTTTTTACATTTTCCTCATCTCGATAATTATCTGTATCATGATTAAGTTATCAAGGGTAGACCGTTTTAGAACATGCCTGTTTTTTTACAAAAAATGATACAGAGAATTGGTCACATGATAACCCAAACTTGTCCGGTTCTGTGTTACTCTTTATGGGTTGTGGTCTATGATGTGTTGTGGTGATTTGAAGGTGTCTCCATGGTAAGTAAGTTTAGGTAATCTCATAGCTAATTGGTGGCCACGACTGGTGGACCGTGACGGTGGTGAGTGACGTTGAACCCTGCGTAGTGGCATGATGGGGGTGACAACAATGTCGTCACTGAGATTGACAACCGCGTACATACTTGTATCATTAGAGACTATTTATGTTACTTATTTATTTGTAAGTCAGCAGCCATAATGTTGGTTTGTTAACCAGTGTTGATTACATTGTAAAGTGTTTACTAGGTTACAGTCGTCCTCTGCTATATAAGTAAAGCAACAGCGACAAGACAGAGTACATGAAGCTCAAATTGAGAAACACTTTCATCAATCCTGTCGCATGCCCATCCATTGAGGGAATGGCTGAAATTCATGGCCATAATAATTGTAGGTAAAATGAAATGAATGTGATGTTCTTTAGGAAACGATGAGTTGAACATGAAATCCATGAATTGGAGCCTACTGTCCTTAATAGTGTCCACAGGAGTTCTTACTTGTATGTTTTCATGTCATTTGCAATGAGTTTGAACCAATGAGAAGCTGGTATTGCCGTCATGTGATAGCCTAGTGGCACCACCTCTCTGCCCACCATGTCACTACCCAATACCATGGCGTATGCTATAATCATCTTGTAAGATCTATGTGCAATAATAAATATATCATGACAATTGAAGTTCACAGTGTGTATCTCCTTTTTTTTCTTTTGCAACTCAAATTGTCTATTCATTTTTGTACTTGACATAAATGACTTGATTTAGCACAGTTGCCTGTATAAGTGCTCCAGCGCTTACTAATTTCAAGTAGTCTTCACTCCCTGTAATTGAGGAAAAAAATTCTGCTATCGCTAATAATTGTCCGATTTCACTTTTGAAAAAGGCCACGTGACCACCAGAGGCTCCTGCGCACTCTCAGCCTATCAGATCCTGGCAGTGACTGCTAGTAAAACCGCTAGGGGCGTCCGTAGTTGCATACGGGGTAACAAAAAATTGCAAGAATAATTCTGTTTTCGCTAATAATTGTCCGATTTCACTTCTGAAAACGGCCACGTGACCGCCAAAGGCTCTTGCACACTGTCAGTCCTTCACATTCGAGCTGGGACCGCTAGTAAAACCGCTAGCGGGGTCCGTAGTTGCGGATGGGTCAACAAAGAAGTGGCAAATAAATTCTGCTGTCGCTAATAATTGTCCGATTTCATTTCTGAAAACGGCTACGTGACCGCCAGAGGCCCCTGCACACTCTCAGCCCTTCAGATCCTGGCCGTGACCGCAAGTAAAACCGCTAGCGGGGTCCGTAAATTTCAAAAAGTCAATAATGCTCCGATCTGAGGAATTCAACCACCCACACGAAGCTTGAGTCACCCTGAACACCCCTCTGCTATTGTGTTCCACGCTAGAGGCTTAGTAAATGCGTGGGAGGCGTCTGTTGTTTACGCCCGCACAAATAGGAAGAGAATAAAAAATAAACATCCAAATCAAATTGGGCCAATTTCTGAAGAGGCACACCTCTGGGCAATAATCAAACATGTATCAAATCCCGTCCCTGATGCCCTGACAAGGCCCCTATGGCCCACCTGCATTAAATGTATCACATAACATTATTAACCAGCAAGAAACAATATGGCCCATTACTGCTGAGGACCAAGGTCAGTAATTCTACTTCCAACCTTTCACACCAGGGGGAGGCACCACATCCAATGCAGATGACATGCATGAAGCTGGGGGCCTGTGGCTTGTAACACAGTGAACGGGGGCAGGCCCACCCCAGTTTCTGACTGTAAACAATGATATCTCAAGGCATTTTCTCTTCTCACAGTTGTTTCAAAAGTTTTCTGATATTTGTAGACATGAGGGCTCTGATATGTTCTTACGTTCATATGTTACAAGCAGACATTTGGTCTCGCAACATCATACCCAGCAAATTATGGTTACCCTTCGCCAGATTACCAAAATGGTGCTCACCATACATCACCATGGGCAAGAGTCACCACAATTTGCTGGGTACTTGAGCCTACAAACATCATAGATTTCAATAAGGCCAACTTGGTGATCCTTAATTTTCATTTAATCAAAATATACATCTAACATTTAGTATACATAGAGAAGCTAAGTCACTACTGCTTTGGCAAGCTTATGCATGAAAACTTGATGAGCCTTAATGCCTTTGTATTGTATTCCTTCCAGGAGTTAAGTGAACCTGATGAGGTCCACTTCCTGTGTGTGGCAACAATCTAAAAACCGTCATGTTTAGGCCACTCAAGAAAAGTTGTTTCCCATCACAGCGCGCATCATAAAAATCATGATTTGGGGAAAACTTTTTTTTCTTTTTTTACATTTTTGATGAAAAATATGATAAAAAGCTTCTGCTGTCAGCAATGCAGTCAGCTAGGTATAATGTGCATTACAAGTGAGGGCGCAAACAGATTACATCTGTTTGCTAGCCCTCACTTGTTTGAGAAGATACTGGATTTAATATTTATGCAGGGTTGTGTTTGGAAACACATTAGGCATTTGGAGGTGTGTTTGGGATTTATTTCAAAGATAGTGAGGAAATTTGTTTACTTGATGACATAGAGGTTATAAATGACAACAAAGGAATTCCTTCTGTTATAATGGAAACCAATTTTATTAATAATTAGAGGGGCAGCAATGACTTGCATGAAGATTGATATATTGAAGAGTTCCTAGACTTTCTAAATCTCTAGTGGAATTCCTAGATATAGAGTTTCTAGACCCATTGAAGAGTTCCTAAACATGTGGATGAGTTTCCTAGATATGTGGAACAGTTTCCAGATGGGTTTCTTGCCTGACTTGTATCTGAAATTCCCTCTCATGAAGTCCATATTTAAAGGGCTAGTATGAGTGTTGGGGAGCCCCTAAGCGTGGTATGGAGCCCCTACACGTGTTGTGGAGCCCCTACACATGTTGTAGAGCCCCTAGTCATGTTGTGGAGTCCCTAGGCGTGGTATGGAGCCCCTAGTCATGGTGTGGAGCCCCTAGGCGTGGTATGGAGCCCCTACACGTGTTGTGGAGCTCCTACACATGTTGTGGAGCCCCTAGTCATGTTGTGGAGCCCCTAGGTGTGGTATGGAGCCCCTAAATGTGTTGAAGAGCCCCTACACGTGTTGTAGAGCCCCTAGTCATGCTGTGGAGCCCCTAGGCATGGTATGGAGCCCCTAGTCATGGTGTGGAGCCCCTAGGCGTGGTATGGAGCCCCTACACATGTTGTGGAGCTCCTACACATGTTGTGGAGCCCCTAGTCATGTTGTGGAGCCCCTAGGTGTGGTATGGAGCCCCTACATGTGTTGAAGAGCCCCTACACGTGTTGTAGAGCCCCTAGTCATGTTGTGGAGCCCCTAGGCATGGTATGGAGCCCCTAGTCATGGTGTGGAGCCCCTAGGCGTGGTATGGAGCCCTTACACGTGTTGTAGAGCCCCTACACGTGTTGTGGAGCCCCTAGGCGTGGTATGGAGCCCCTACACATGTTGTGGAGCCCCTACTCATGTTGTGGAGCCCCTAGGCATGTTGTGGAGCCCCTACACGTGTTGTGGGGCCCCTGATCAAGGTTCTGAGTGCTGTGTCCACGTGGCCAGGGCTCCCGCTCCTGCGACTCCGGCGACTCCCGCTCCCGTGGCTCCCGTCTGTGCGACTCCCACTTGTACCACTCACGTTCACTGGAAAATATAAGAATTTACATATAAAATGGCAGAAAAAGAACTTTCACTTCTGAAGAACCATGGCCTCTTATTCAAATGCACTACTGGGTATTTACATGTATTAAACCACAGACAGCTCTATTAACCTTTCTGAGTGTTAAATACAGGGTATCATTAGAAAGACCTAACACAGGAGAGTTCAGAAAAAAGTATTTTGGGGCTCCCCCCCCCAGCCTTATACAATATTTTAGAGCATATTTTCAGTTTGGATCGGGCCACTGTCAGTCGGCGCGGATAGACTCGCTATGTTAAAGCACTACCGGGTAGAGTCTCGCCTGCTCTATTTGGGTCAAAACTGGGTCTTTTTGGGTCAGGAAAAAAATAGGTGGTACTTCAGCATGTCTACTTTACTATTATCTGAGGCTCAGAAATGTTTGGGGCCCCAAAATATCCATAAATCCAAAAAAGCAAACTCAAGTTGAGCAGCCACGAGACCGTATATAGGATTTCAACAGGGTTGGGATGGTGAATTGACCCAAACTCAGGGGGGGCTTGGGGGGTCATAAAGAATTTTTCTTTCAATGGGATAGCGGAAACTTGGATATTTAACATGTCTTCTTTGCCACATATTAAGGGCAGATCCCAAAAATTGCTCTAACTCCCCAAAAAAGGGCTTGTCGTTGAGCATTTTTTCAAGTTATTCTAGTAGTATTCATGTTTGAGGGTCCTGCCACTATTGGTTTAGTCACTTCTACTTGTTGGATTTCTTAATGAATCGTATCATTAGAAAGGCCTAATACAGGAGAGTTAATTAAAAAATATTTTGGGCCCCCCCCCCCTTGTACAATATTTTAGAGCATATTTTCAGTTTGGATCGGGCCACTGTCAGTCGGCGGGGATAGACTTGCTATGTTGAAGCACTACAGGGTAGAGTCTCGCCTGCTCTATTTGGGTCAAAAATGGGTCTTTTTGGGTCAGGAAAAAAACAGGTGGTACTTCAGCATGTCTACTTTACTATTATCTAGGGCTCAGAAATGTTTGGGGCCCCAAAATATCCATAAATCCAAAAAAGCAAACTCAAGTTGAGCAGCCACGAGACCGTATATAGGATTTCAATAGGGTTGGGATGGTGAATTGACCCAAACTCAGGGGGGGCTTGGGGGGTCATAAAGAATTTTTCTTTCAATGGGATAGCGGAAACTTGGATATTTAACATGTCTTCTTTGCCACATATTAAGGGCAGATCCCAAAAATTGCTCTAACCCCCCAAAAAAAGGGCTTGTCGTTGAGCATTTTTTCAAGTTATTCTAGTAGTATTCATGTTTGAGGGTCCTGCCACTATTGGTTTAGTCACTTCTACTTGTTGGATTACTTAATGAATCGTTTCATTAGAAAGGCCTAATACAGGGGAGTTCAAAAAAAAATATTTTGGCCCCCCCCCCCTTGTGTTCAAATTTTGAGCATATTTTCAGTTTGGATCGGGCCACTGTCGGTCGGCGCGGATAGACTCGCTATGTTAAAGCACTACCGGGTAAAGTCTCGCCTGCTCTATTTGGGTCAAAAATGGGTCTTTTTGGGTCAGGAAAAAAATAGGTGGTACTTCAGCATGTCTACTTTACTATTATCTGAGGCTCAGAAATGTTTGGGGCCCCAAAATATCTATAAATCCAAAAAAGCAAACTCAAGTTGATCAGCCACGAGACCGTATATAGGATTTCAACAGGGTTGGGATGGTGAATTGACCCAAACTCAGGGGGGGCTTGGGGGGTCATAAAGAATTTTTCTTTCAATGGGATAGCGGAAACTTGGATATTTAACATGTCTTCTTTGCCACATATTAAGGGCAGATCCCAAAAATTGCTCTAACCCCCCAAAAAAGGGCTTGTCGTTGAGCATTTTTTCAAGTTATTCTAGTAGTATTCATGTTTGAGGGTCCTGCCACTATTGGTTTAGTCACTTCTACTTGTTGGATTACTTAATGAATCGTTTCATTAGAAAGGCCTAATACAGGGGAGTTCAAAAAAAATAAATTTGCCCCCCCCCCCCTTGTGTTCAAATTTTGAGCATATTTTCAGTTTGGATCGGGCCACTGTCGGTCGGCGCGGATAGACTCGCTATGTTAAAGCACTACCGGGTAGAGTCTCGCCTGCTCTATTTGGGTCAAAAGTGGGTCTTTTTGGGTCAGGAAAAAAACAGGTGGTACTTCAGCATGTCTACTTTACTATTATCTGGGGCTCAGAAATGTTTGGGGCCCCAAAATATCCATAAATCCAAAAAAGCAAACTCAAGTTGAGCAGCCACGAGACCGTATATAGGATTTCAACAGGGTTGGGATGGTGAATTGACCCAAACTCAGGGGGGGCTTGGGGGGTCATAAAGAATTTTTCTTTCAATGGGATAGCGGAAACTTGGATATTTAACATGTCTTTTTTGCCACATATTAAGGGCAGATCCCAAAAATTGCTCCAACCCCCCAAAAAAGGGCTTGTTGTTGAGCAATTTTTCAAGTTATTCTAGTAGTATTCATGTTTGAGGGTCCTGCCACTATTGGTTTAGTCACTTCTACTTGTTGGATTACTTAATGAATCGTATCATTAGAAAGGCCTAATACAGAGGAGTTCAAAAAAAAATATTTTGGCCCCCCCCCCCTTGTGTTCAAATTTTGAGCATATTTTCAGTTTGGATCGGGCCACTGTCGGTCGGCGCGGATAGACTCGCTATGTTAAAGCACTACCGGGTAGAGTCTCGCCTGCTCTATATGGGTCAAAAATGGGTCTTTTTGGGTCAGGAAAAAAATAGGTGGTACTTCAGCATGTCTACTTTACTATTATCTGGGGCTCAGAAATGTTTGGGGCCCCAAAATATCCATAAATCCAAAAAAGCAAACTCAAGTTGATCAGCCACGAGACCGTATATAGGATTTCAACAGGGTTGGGATGGTGAATTGACCCAAACTCAGGGGGGGCTTGGGGGGTCATAAAGAATTTTTCTTTCAATGGGATAGCGGAAACTTGGATATTTAACATGTCTTCTTTGCCACATATTAAGGGCAGATCCCAAAAATTGCTCTAACCCCCCAAAAAAGGGCTTGTCGTTGAGCATTTTTTCAAGTTATTCTAGTAGTATTCATGTTTGAGGGTCCTGCCACTATTGGTTTAGTCACTTCTACTTGTTGGATTACTTAATGAATCGTTTCATAAGAAAGGCCTAATACAGGGGAGTTCAAAAAAAAATATTTTGCCCCCCCCCCCCCCTTGTGTTCAAATTTTGAGCATATTTTCAGTTTGGATCGGGCCACTGTCGGTCGGCGCGGATAGACTCGCTATGTTAAAGCACTACCGGGTAGAGTCTCGCCTGCTCTATTTGGGTCAAAAGTGGGTCTTTTGGGGTCAGGAAAAAAATAGGTGGTACTTCAGCATGTCTACTTTACTATTATCTGAGGCTCAGAAATGTTTGGGGCCCCAAAATATCCATAAATCCAAAAAAGCAAACTCAAGTTGAGCAGCCACGAGACCGTATATAGGATTTCAACAGGGTTGGGATGGTGAATTGACCCAAACTCAGGGGGGGCTTGGGGGGTCATAAAGAATTTTTCTTTCAATGGGATAGCGGAAACTTGGATATTTAACATGTCTTCTTTGCCACATATTAAGGGCAGATCCCAAAAATTGCTCTAACTCCCCAAAAAAGGGCTTGTCGTTGAGCATTTTTTCAAGTTATTCTAGTAGTATTCATGTTTGAGGGTCCTGCCACTATTGGTTTAGTCACTTCTACTTGTTGGATTTCTTAATGAATCGTATCATTAGAAAGGCCTAATACAGGAGAGTTAATTAAAAAATATTTTGGGCCCCCCCCCTTGTACAATATTTTAGAGCATATTTTCAGTTTGAATCGGGCCACTGTCAGTCGGCGGGGATAGACTTGCTATGTTGAAGCACTACAGGGTAGAGTCTCGCCTGCTCTATTTGGGTCAAAAATGGGTCTTTTTGGGTCAGGAAAAAAACAGGTGGTACTTCAGCATGTCTACTTTACTATTATCTGGGGCTCAGAAATGTTTGGGGCCCCAAAATATCCATAAATCCAAAAAAGCAAACTCAAGTTGAGCAGCCATGAGACCGTATATAGGATTTCAACAGGGTTGGGATGGTGAATTGACCCAAACTCAGGGGGGGCTTGGGGGGTCATAAAGAATTTTTCTTTCAATGGGATAGCGGAAACTTAGATATTTAACATGTCTTCTTTGCCACATATTAAGGGCAGATCCCAAAAATTGCTCTAACTCCCCAAAAAAGGGCTTGTCGTTGAGCATTTTTTCAAGTTATTCTAGTAGTATTCATGTTTGAGGGTCCTGCCACTATTGGTTTAGTCACTTCTACTTGTTGGATTTCTTAATGAATCGTATCATTAGAAAGGCCTAATACAGGAGAGTTAATTAAAAAATATTTTGGGCCCCCCCCCCTTGTACAATATTTTAGAGCATATTTTCAGTTTGAATCGGGCCACTGTCAGTCGGCGGGGATAGACTTGCTATGTTGAAGCACTACAGGGTAGAGTCTCGCCTGCTCTATTTGGGTCAAAAATGGGTCTTTTTGGGTCAGGAAAAAAACAGGTGGTACTTCAGCATGTCTACTTTACTATTATCTGGGGCTCAGAAATGTTTGGGGCCCCAAAATATCCATAAATCCAAAAAAGCAAACTCAAGTTGAGCAGCCACGAGACCGTATATAGGATTTCAACAGGGTTGGGATGGTGAATTGACCCAAACTCAGGGGGGGCTTGGGGGGTCATAAAGAATTTTTCTTTCAATGGGATAGCGGAAACTTGGATATTTAACATGTCTTTTTTGCCACATATTAAGGGCAGATCCCAAAAATTGCTCCAACCCCCCAAAAAAGGGCTTGTTGTTGAGCAATTTTTCAAGTTATTCTAGTAGTATTCATGTTTGAGGGTCCTGCCACTATTGGTTTAGTCACTTCTACTTGTTGGATTACTTAATGAATCGTATCATTAGAAAGGCCTAATACAGGGGAGTTCAAAAAAAAATATTTTGGCCCCCCCCCCTTGTGTTCAAATTTTGAGCATATTTTCAGTTTGGATCGGGCCACTGTCGGTCGGCGCGGATAGACTCGCTATGTTAAAGCACTACCGGGTAGAGTCTCGCCTGCTCTATATGGGTCAAAAATGGGTCTTTTTGGGTCAGGAAAAAAATAGGTGGTACTTCAGCATGTCTACTTTACTATTATCTGAGGCTCAGAAATGTTTGGGGCCCCAAAATATCCATAAATCCAAAAAAGCAAACTCAAGTTGAGCAGCCACGAGACCGTATATAGGATTTCAACAGGGTTGGGATGGTGAATTATTCCAAACTCAGGGGGGGCTGCTGGGGTCATAAAGATGTTTTCTTTCAATGGGATAGCGGAAACTTGGATATTTAACATGTCTTCTTTTGGCATATATTAAGGGCTTGTCGTTGAGCAATTTTTCAAGTTATTCTAGTAGTATTCATGTTTGAGGGTCCTGCCGCTATTGGTTTACCGTAAAACCTCGCGTATAAGCCTAACTCGCGTATAAGCCGCACCCCGAGTTTGGGCCGATCCTATAAGCCGCACTGGCCATCTGATTATGGTGACTTTTGTACTGTGCTATAGGAGCAAAAACTCGCGTATAAGCCGCACCCTGACCATGGGCCGATCCTATAAGCCGCACCGCCGATCTGACTCGCGTACTAGCCGCGGCTTATACGCGAGGTTTTACGGTAGTCACTTCCACTTGTTGGATTACTTAATGAATCGTATCATTAGAAAGGCCTAATACAGGAGAGTTCATTAAAAAATATTTTGGGCCCCCCCCCTTGTACAATATTTTAGAGCATATTTTCAGTTGATCAGCCACGAGGCTGTATATAGGATTTCAACAGGGTTGGGGTGGTGAATTGACCCAAACTCAGGGGGGCTGGGGGGGGGTCATAAAGATTTTTTTTTTTAATGGGATATCGCAATCTGGGATATTAAACATGTCATCTTTGATACATATTAAGGGCAGATCCAAAAAATTGCTCCAACCCCCCCAAACAAAAAAAAATCGTTGAGCAAATTTTCAAGTTATTCTAGTAGTATTCATGTTTAAGGGTCGTGCCCGTATGTGAAAAGTGACTTCTACATGTTGCATTTCTTAATTAATCGTATCATTAGAAAGGCCTAAGACTTGGGAGTTCAGAAAAAATTATTTTGCCCCCCCCCCCTTGTACAATTTTAAAGAGCAGTTTTCATGTTTGCATCGAGCCACTGTCACTCGGGGCCCATAGACTCCCTATGTTAAAGCACTACCGGGTAGCGTCTCAATCCTGAAACCTGACAAGGGGGGGGCTCAAATTTTTTTTGCTTCAAGGGGGTGCCCTGCCCCAAACCAAATGTTTGTCAAACACATACCCGTATCTATAGAACTAAAAATGATAGAGAGATAAATTGAACATTTCTGAACTCCTCTCGCCGAGACGCTTTGTTTGGCGCTATGCAAAAGAGTCTAAGTCGAAGCGTTCTACTCGCCAAAATTCCCAAACAATGTCAAATTTCACAAAAAGTAGGGGGGATGGAGGGCTGACACACTAGGGCCTAATAAAGATGACATTTCTGCATCTAACGAGCCTAATAAGGTGAATATTGGTTGAGAATTACCTTTGATATGAGCCATTTTCAAGAAATGTGATTCAAGTTGAGAAATGACAGTCCGGTCTGCGTCGGTTTCAAGTCACCCCCAACCACACAATGATAAAGGGATATCGGGGGGGGGGGTCTCTTGAAACTGCTTGGCGCTTGGATCAGCTGATCGTTGACCCACATTGGTTTAGTAACTTCTACATTTTGGATTTCTTAATGAATCGTATCATTAGAAAGGCCTAATAATGGGGATTTCAGAAAAACATATTTTGGGGCTACCCCCCCCCCTTGTGTACAATTTTAGAGCATATTTTTAGTTTGGATCGGGCCACTGTCACTGTGCTGAAGATCTATCATTTGATCATTGGCTCTGTTTTAAGTTTAGCGCCCGGTCTTCCTCATTTTGCGGAATAACCCGGCTACTGAGCTGTCCGCAATTTCACCCCCCAAATGGAGGGAGCCTAATCTATCCATATCAACAAAAATTGCGGACTTACCTTTCATATTTGAGCTGTAATCGATGAAATTAACCAATTTGGTACCGAATCATCGTCCCTCGGCGTCCCCCGCCCGCCATGTTGGATTTAGATACCGGAGATTGCCGAAGCGCTCGATAAACAAATTATTTTTTTATAAAGACGGTTATAGTGTCCGATATGTCCGCAACTGCCTAGATATTACCTGTAGGAGTAATAATATTACCTTGAATGTCCGCAATATGCTCTATTTCGGAAGATAAAGATGTTCGTGCCGACCCCCGAGTAAACCGGATGTCATTTTTTATGTCGTAAAAAAATGGACAAATTTCAAGAATACGACGAGTCAAGTTTCGGCGACTTAACTTGGCCGAAAATCAATCAATCCTCCTTAATTTGGCCATGTAAGTAGTAAATTATTGCGGATTATCAAAGAATAATATGTTTTCTTTACGTTGTCAGCTTTTAAGGCAGGAGAAACAATGATAAGTCGTGGAAAATGGACTTCAAGCGAGACGAGTCAGTGAACTCGCTGACTCGCCTGTAAATTAGTCAACTTCGAGGACGGTTAATATTGTAATCTGTTAAATAACAACTTTTGATGATCAATTTAACTCCAAATTACTAAAATGTGAGAATTGATCGCGAAAAGTCCAAATTTCCCTTATATATTTTTGTCCCGAGTAAAAAATAGATAAAATCAAATTAAAAAGGCACTCGCCATATTTTTCATTGCTTGGTGATGAGAAACGATTTTCCTTACGTTCGGATCTAAAATCAGAGCGGGCAGCGTCATACACACACACCTTCATGATGGTGGTCCCAACCACCTGCGGCTGGGTGTACTTCCTCTGTACACCAGCGATGGTCACATACACACCGAGCCACTCCCTGTAGTCGGTCGGTACCTCCGTGTGGCGAATCTTGATGTAGAACAGGTCGGTTCCCCCCTTCCGGCCACAGCGTCATGTCTATCTTCATGACAACTATTTTGGTTGGCTGTTTGAAGGTCAGGCAGGTCGTAGAGTCATCATCCCTCAGTTCTGGGGCCAGGATTTTCACGTTAGGGTCATCTCTGATCTCAATCTCATAGACAACTGGAAATGTAGTAATATGTTCATCTCCATCATGTCTCACAACGAGTGTTCACTTTTTTGTCTATAATTCACTGCAGAATGATTTATACATTTACAGCGCAAATACAGATGATTACAGCCTCATTGATTTAACAAGGAAAACTGTATCTCCCCACGCCGTTAGATAACCGTGCTTATCTCACAGCCTATCAGTTTATAAGATCTCCTAGTCAGACAGAGTAAATTGAGATTGAAAGTATATTTTATTCAATGTAGAGAATATTTTGATGAAATAGATACAAAGGATCACTCAAATTGTTCACCACTAGAGGATTATCACAATCGGTTTTCCTCTTGACACAACCTTCAGTAGAATGACATTCTTGTCAACCTTTGTCTACATATATGTAGTGCAGTAGTACTTGCACTGCACAAATATTGACATTTAAGCAAAGATTGACTGGTCAAAGTCTCACTTGAATTTAGGCATCTTTAATTACACAGGAAATGGCACTTGAAGGTGCTTAAATTTCATTATGACCTTTCCATCCCATTTTCATCAAAAGCCACTTAAAGTGTGACTTTTTGCAATATCCCGGTGAGTTAAAGGGAAAATTTATACTTTTTGGCCACTCAAAAATGCACACATTAATAACTTGTGTTTCTGCGGTAATCTTTGTTTAAAGTTTCTTAAGTTAGATAATTCAGGCAGTGACTCACGCTTGCAGCTTGCAGCTGAACCCGTCCCCGGTGTAGCCTGAGGGACAGGAGCAGGAGAAGGAGCCTAGTGAGTTAGTGCAGACAGAGTCAACGTGACAAACACCCATCCAACACTCTTCTAGGTCTGAAAGGAAAAATGCTTCTCACTGCATGGAAAAGTTTAAATTGCTTAATGGCTTTCTTTCAGCAGCTTGAAGCAACTTTAGAGAACTTTAATAAACAGAAATGTATAAAGTTACCAGTGGCCATTTGGCATTGCTCAACTTTAATATTAGCTATATATATAATTAGCTAAAAGTTGTTTAAATCAGATAGTTCATCCAATGTAGATATTTTAACCCATTAAGTACAGCCTAACGCATCAATGCATAAGGCCTTGTTTATTATGATGCATGAATGCAGCCCTGACAAGTAACCTGTTAACTATTCAAGGTTAAGACACTCCCAAAGGGTCGGCATGAAGCAACAATACGGCCAGTTACTTGCCGGAGATGCATTAGTGCATCATGGTGCATCATGGTGCATCATGGTGCATCATGTGACATCATGCAACAAGTGACATAGGGTTAAATATGTTTCTGTATGTGTGAAACACAGTTTTGAGCAAATATTGCCCTGAAAAATGTCATGCATAGATTTCGGTAATTTCTCATAACTGACTGATATTTACAGTCAAACACAGGGAAAATGTGAATACAATTGACCATTATATATTTAGAACTACTTTAAGAGGATTACATCTGTTCACAATGGTTGTCTGGCATATAGGTTTCACATGGTATATCAATACATAAATGGCTTTTGCACTTAAAAAGCAGATCTGCACTGAAAACGGTTTTGCACTGAAAAACAGGTTTACACTGATAAACGGTTTTGCATTTAAAAAACAGTTCTGCACTGAAAATGGGTCTGCACTGATAAACTGTCAATTATGGAAAATATTCCTGTCATTGAGAGTTCACACTGTCAATAGTGGAATATTTTTGTCTTATTGACAGTTCTCATCTTTTGCACTGATAAATATGGTTTTTGCACTTAAAAAGTAGATCTGCACTGAAAATGGCTTTGCACTGAAAAACAGGTTTACACTGATAAACGGTTTTGCATTTAAAAAACAGTTCTGCACTGAAAATGGGTCTGCACTGATAAACGGTTTTGCGCTGAAAAACTAGATCGTAGAGGCTCGAACTGTCTTTTGGGACAGTTCGAGAGCAAGTGTATGCTACAGCAATATGGTCAGAAATAATCACATTTTCTAAATTGCTGTGCTTAGCTCATATGTTCTTCTATATATCTACCATTGTCAAATATAGACTGTCATTCAACCCATGGATATTCTAAAAAGCTTGAGGGCTATCCAAAATCTTTTGAAATTGTCACAGTTGCCATTTTGACACTTAGCCAATTAGACATCACATCGCTCAGTGGTCAAATAGAAGGCCATCTCTGATTGGCTAAGAGCTACTCTGCCAACTTGTCAGAGTAGCAAACTAGAACTGACAGACTTGCTCCTGACCTCTGAACGGAGGGGAGAGGTGGGTTCCCCGATCTATAAAAAATGGGTTTGCACCTAAAAACTGTACTGCTCTGAAAACGGTTTTGCACTGAAAAACGGATTTGCACTGAAAAACCGTTTTGCACTTAAAGATGGTTTTGCACTGAAAAACGGTCTTGCACTCCAAATCTGCTGTGGATTGAAAAGGTTCCCAATGACAGTTATGGCAAGGAACTGTCAATAAGAGAGAAAGTTCCCACTATTGACAGTTTGGTGAATAACTGTCATTAACAGTATAACTTGGCATTATTGACAGTTTTCACTGTCAATGAGAGAGAAGTGTCCCACTATTGACAGTCTGAACTGTCAAAAAGAGAAAAGTTTTCCACTATTGACAGTTTAAACTGTCAATAGCTAAATCAAGGTGGGCCAGCTATTGACAGCGCAAACTGTCAATAGTGGAAAACTTTTCTCTTTTGACATTTTCTTTTGTTATTATGGAAAAAGCTGAATGCTCCAGTACAGCATGCAATAAGCTCAGATATCTTTAAAACACAAATGTTATGTCTATTTTGATTGATTAAACTGTTGTCATATGGTCTTTTTCCATGGCACCACATAGAAGTCAGAATTCCCAAAAATGCTCTAAACTGGGGCACTATAGTCTGTGTCAAAAAGAAAGCGTTGGCAAAAACAAGTTAATTACATTGAAAGACCAGTATCTTGGGTCCTTGAAACCACCAAAGGGAAGGCTAAACTCCCCGGGGGTCAGTTTTTATTATCCTGTGAACATAACCTGGCGTAGGTTACAACCAAAATATCATAGATTTGATAGAATGTCTGAAAAACACCACAGCAACTTTTAATTTTGTCTGCAAGTAGCTACAGTATATATAATCATGCATACCAAGTTTGATAATAATCACCAGACAAAGACTTTTCATTTTGTGGGTTAACAAACTTTTGAAAACTCTTGAAAATGTTAAAATTTTTACCGAGAATCAGAAACTTTACTGTAGTTTGCTCAAAAGTGTTTTGTTTATCCTAACATTTGCGGTGTATCATCTTCAATATGTATACTTTCAATCATATATATCACTTTACATGTAAATAGACTATTTTTGCCATCATAATCGAATAAGTGAGTAAAAGTGACGCACATTACGCATATATCATTGATTCTTCTTGAATTATCCAGCGTGCAAAAGTAAAGTATCTCATATTGACGAAATGACTTTTTGGGATGATAGAAGTACCACAGGGGCATGTTCAGTTGACACATTAAGCTGGTGGTGGTGCGGTATCATAGTAAAAGTGGCGGAGATTACATAAAAGTGGCGGAGGTTACGGCAAAAAAACAAAAACACAGCCACCCAATACACTGAAACAAGTTTAGGCTGCAAATAGTGGCCAGAATGATGGAAAATGTATGTCCCCATGATAAACAAAGGTTAGAAGAGTGAGTTGAAAGGTATTTGTACAGTTATTGAGGCATAACGGTGTAACCTTCGCCTCGGTAACAAAACCCCTCATCTGGGCATGGCACCGTAAATATTAGAGTTATTCCCACAATTTTTTCCCCAGTGTTACTACCCACAGCCCCCTTATATTGAGGGTAAAATGAATATTTATAAGATTGTTACTCTTAGCAGGCAAACATCAGTCCAGAAAGTAAAAGTGGCGGAGGTTACACAAGTGCCATTTCTGAAATTAGGGGCCATGGTAAAAAATTTGGGCTAGATATCCAGATTAAAATGCTTGAACCTTTCAGTAAACACATATGCCTCATAATATTTGTTGACTAGGAAGGGTTCTGATTGCAGCATTAGTGATAGGGGAAATATCAGAAATATCAGAACTGCCTGGAGCCCCGTTTCACTTTTTTAACATGTTTTCTGAAAGCCTATCAAAAAGACCTAGTATAGTGCACATATTTTTATTGTATGGCTAATGGAAGCTGAAAAAGACTAAGAACACCAACTTAGTCCATTCTTCTGGGGTCTGACTCATATGCTTGAACATTTACTTACTTATCCTATGAACCTGTTCTATGTCTTTGTATAAAATGGGTGTTTAAAACCTGGATGGCCTGACAGCTTGCTTGTAATATTGATTTTTTTTTGTCTGCGTCCATCAGTTGGTACAGACTCTGTGATATATAACTAGGGGCTCTAATGAATGAATGATGAACGGAACTTAGCCTCATTAGATTGGATCTGACTATTAATGTTAGTATGTATCATTATCCATGTAGAAAATTGATGGAATTTATGTGTGAAATTGTGTGTTGTGTAACGTTCATGGAAACCACTGTATCGGTCACACTCTGAGAAGCCGCAAGTTTGAATGAGGTACTACATATTGACATTGTATGGGTCTGTTGACTCTCGTTACTTTATTGTTGGTCAAATGACCTATGTGCATAATTTTGGCTGTTGATTGAAAAAATCCATGGATGTAACGCTATTCAGCCAATAAAAGATTTTAAAACTTCCTCCCTGGAAATATTTTTGAAATATTAATGGCAAAAAGATTCAGAACCTTCTTAACAACACATAACATTTTAAACAAAAATCAACATTGATTTAGACCTAAACATTCTACTACCTCTGCAACCACTACTTACCTTAGATATATTTACGATAATATTGAAAAGGGAAAAAACACACACAGCCTATCTTTAGACTATTCCAAAGCTTTCGATACAGTATCACACCCCCTATTATTAGATAAATAAAAAAATATTGGCCGTAACACAGAAACCTGCATGTGGTTTAAGAGTTACCTGACCAATAGAAACCAAAAGGTTATTGCCAGCGCTAAGCTTTCACAGCTTAAGTGTATTAAGTATGGAGTACCCCAAAGGTCTATATTGGGCCCAATATTGTTTACATTGTATATTAATGAGTTACCTAAATGTGCCCCTCTTTGTCACACTATACGCTATGCTAATGATGCGGTCATATCATCAACAGATATAAATGGTTCACAAGTGTAGATAATGTTGGTAAATGGTGTGCCTCAAACCTTCTTACCATAAATAAGGAGAAAACTAAATGGATGTGAATTGGCCTAAATAACCCTCCCATTGAGGTACCCAGTATTGACAACACAAATACCGAACGTGTGAATGAGTTTAGATATTTGGGTATATTAATAGATGAGAATCTCAACTTCAAAAGACATGAAGACAATATATATATCATAATGTGGTAAATAAGGTCCATCAATTTGCAGACATCATGAAATATCTGGATGTACCTGATGCAGTAAGACATTATAAAACGACTATTTTGCCCATAGTAGATTATATAGATATAGTATGGAATAAACATACCATAGCCTTTTCTAGAAGATTTCAGATGCAACAAAACAAAGCATTACGTATAACACATAAGGTCAAGCTTGAACCACATCCTAGGTTAAACACCATTCAGTTACATAATGAAAGCAAGTGTGGATCCCTCCATGATAGGAGGGATATACACCGGCTATCATATGCCTATGAAATCAAGTTTATGGAAAATACCGTAAATTCCCGCGTACTACCCGCATCTCGCGTATAACCTGCACCCCCAACTCAGGAGAATCCTATAACCCGTTTTTAGATCTGAAAATGTCAATTTTAGTACTGTTCTATAATGATAAAAACCCTCGTATAACCCGCACCCTATATAGGCATGTCTGATATCAAATGAAAGCTGAGTTTGGTTCGTGTACAACCTGCGGGTAGTACAGTACGCGGGAATTTACGGTACTATCTTGATAATCAGACTTATCCACACCCATCTGTATAAGTTCAGGGAACTCCCAGTGTACAATGTTGTGCACCAACACACCATACCAACACCACTATTGTTAACTATCAGTACACCCCCCCCCCCCCCCCCCTCCTGCCCCCCTCCCCCTCGCCGCTAATCTACTGACTATTGTGTCGAAAATTGTATATCATCTGTAACGTTGTATTCATATGACTATCTATGATTCATGAATACTGTACTTATGTTTAGAACAGTTCGATGGGGCAAATGAATAGAGAAGGACGGGGCAGCAGAGCGGTATTGCTGTAGCCCAGATTCTGGTTGTATGTATCAACATACTATACTGGATGTAACCATCTTTAAAAAAAAACACTTTCTCTGTACTACTCAATTCTGTACAGAGCCCGCCCTGAGTCAGTGTCCACTTTCCCTACACTACTCAATTCTGTACAGAGCCCGCCCTGAGTCAGTGTCCACACTCCCTATACTGGTTAGTTCTGTACAGAGCCTACCTTCAGTCAGTATCCACTTTCCCTACACTACTCAGTTCTGTCAACAGCCCACCCTGAGTCAGTGTCCACTTTCCCTACACTACTCAGCTCTGTTCAGAGCTCACCCTGAGTCAGTGTCCACTTTCCCTCCACTACTCAGTTCTGTCAACAGCCCACCCTGAGTCAGTGTCCACTTTCCCTACACTACTCAGTTCTGTCAACAGCCCACCCTGAGTCATTGTCCACTTTCACTATACTACTCAGTTCTGTCAACAGCCCACCCTGAGTCATTGTCCACTTTCACTATACTACTCAGTTCTGTCAACAGCCCACCCTGAGTCAGTGCCCACTTTCCCTGTACTACTCAGTTCTGTGCAGAGCCTACCCTGAGTCAGTGTCCACTTTCCCTGTACTACTCAGTTCTGTTCAGAGCCCGCCCTGAGTCAGTGTCCACTTTCCCTGTACTACTCAGTATTGTCAACAGCCCACCCTGAGTCAGTGTCCACTTTCCCTACACTACTCAGTTCTGTCAACAGCCCACCCTGAGTCATTGTCCACTTTCACTATACTACTCAGTTCTGTGCAGAGCCTACGCTGAGTCAGTGTCCACTTTCCCCGTACTACTCAGTTCTGTCAACAGCCCACCCTGAGTCATTGTCCACTTTCACTATACTACTCAGTTCTGTCAACAGCCCACCCTGAGTCAGTGCCCACTTTCCCTGTACTACTCAGTTCTGTGCAGAGCCTACCCTGAGTCAGTGTCCACTTTCCCTGTACTACTCAGTTCTGTTCAGAGCCCGCCCTGAGTCAGTGTCCACTTTCCCTGTACTACTCAGTTCTGTGCAGAGCCTACGCTGAGTCAGTGTCCACTTTCCCCGTACTACTCAGTTCTGTCAACAGCCCACCCTGAGTCAGTGTTCACTTTCCCTGTACTACTCAGTTCTGTCAACAGCCCACCCTGAGTCAGTGTCCACTTTCCCTACACTACTCAGTTCTGGACAGAGCCCACCCTGAGTCAGTGTCCACTTTCCCTACACTACTCAGTTCTGTACAGAGCCCACCCTGAGTCATTGTCCACTTTCCCTACACTACTCAGTTCTGTCAACAGCCCGCCCTGAGTCAGTGCCCACTTTCCCTGTACTACTCAATTCTGTCAACAGCCCACCCTGAGTCATTGTCCACTTTCCCTACACTACTCAGTTCTGTCAACAGCCCACCCTGAGTCAGTGCCCACTTTCCCTGTACTACTCAGTTCTGTCAACAGCCCACCCTGAGTCAGTGTCCACTTTCCCTGTACTACTCAGTTCTGTACAGAGCCCGTGTAGGCCCAATGATCATACCTAAAATTATCCCTCTCCCAACCTAATAGTGGATAGGACTCAATACCCTTAATAAAGAGGTGAGTCAGGGGACAGAACAGTCTAGGCCCATAAGGCACCCGGTAATAGCAGTGACCTCATGGGGTGGAGGGATCGGTAAGATCCAGACACCCCAGAGTACCCTATTTATAGTAATGAGCTCACAAGTCTGGGGGAACCCAGAACAGCAGGGAAACCTCTAGACTAAGGGAGAGTCTCCTGGACTGGGGGACCCATGCTATTTATGGCCCCCTGCCTTGTGGTCTGGAAGAATCCAGGACACCATGGAAACCTCTGGATTAGGGAGGAGGCACCTAGATTGGGGGGATCCAGGTTATTTATAGTAACTGATCCCATAGACTGAGGGGTTCACAGAAGCCTGGAAGTCTCTGGAAAAGGGGGGCCCTATGATATATAAGAGGTGGAGTCCCAGTACAGGGCAACTCAGTTTGGAACTACTTACACTCCAGGCAACACCTCTACCTACACTACCTACACTACCCACTCTACACCTACCTCCAATCCAGGCCTTCAGAAACACATCCCTTCTTGGTGAGATCAATCTGTTTACATTACAGCTACCCCCTTTACATGTGCTTAAGATTTGTGGTGACCCTGCCTGTCTCAATGAACTCCATGTTCATTGAGAAACAATAAAACTGGTTAATTGTAACTACCTTGTTTGACCTTTTTCCCTGGCATTACATTATATTTAGGATCCTTCCTAGTACCTCTACCTTGGCTGAATTATTATAGTAGTAACCTTAGGCTATAAATCACATATAATTAAGAATATAAGAATAAGGCATTATACACATAACTAGATCTATATAGTATACAGGACCGAGATCCTATCATAATCAGTATACCAGGGCAATTAGCAGTAAACAGCAATAACCCAGCATTAATTAGCATTACTTAGCCTTAGGCACTATACAGTATCAGCCATTGCTATAACAAGTATAATTCCCCACCGTAGCATAGAAGAACCTACACCCGCCCTGAGTCAGTGTCCACTTTCCCTGTACTACTCAGTTCTGTACAGAGCCCGCCCTGAGTCAGTGCCCACTTTCCCTGTACTACTCAGTTCTGTACAGAGCCCACCCTGAGTCAGTGCCCACTTTCCCTGTACTACTCAGTTCTGTACAGAGCCCGCCCTGAGTCAGTGCCCACTTTCCCTGTACTATTCACTGGTTTTGGTAACTCCTGCTTGGGACTCTTGCCTAGGTAGGCCTCTGAGTCATCAGACATTTTTTGAGAGTCAATGTACAATCTCCAGCCCTCACCTGCGGCATCCTCCGCTTTGCATGCTAATGCTGACTGTTTCGCTGCAATCGTATATGGGCATGGTTTCCCACCTTTTGGAACATGATTCTCCCTGCATTCACTGCACTTCTGAAGCTTTTTCTCCATGATCACAATGTACCTGCTGGTACTCGCCTACGGTACCACACACACGTCCGTAAAATGCTGGCGATTGAATGCTAATGAACCGACCCTTTGTCCGCCTAGAAAGCGCGCGGACTAGTACCAGAAGGATCCTGAAGGTGGCGACAGTCTCTGATATTTATAGTGCCATAATGCGCACATTGATGGTCTCCTACAGAGCCCGCCCTGAGTCAGTGCCCACTTTCCCTATACTATTCAGAAATTATATGACAAAAATTCAGTGACTTTAATTAGATTAAATTACTGTCGTACCAAAACGTTTGAATGTGCAACCTTATTTTAATGTTATTCTACTAAATGGATTTCGACTATGAATTTACATGGAAATCTCTAATGTTGATGGTTTTTTATAATCAAAATTACATCTGTATACATATGAAAGCTGTGCCTCTACATGGGTAAAAATCGACACGGGCGACACGGGCGCCACGGCGACACGGCCGTTTTAGGCCCTTTTAAAAATCGACAGACACAGGAAAGTTGGGAGTAAAAATCGACCCACAGGGATTTTTCTCTAAGTTCTTATATAGCTTAAAATCGACACAGTGCAGTTACACAGCCATTTGGCTAAAAATCGACTCGGCGACATGGTCAAAACTGTGGGAACCCATGTAGAGGCACAAAGCTAATACATGAGCATCCCAGGTCCCTCATAGGCACATTAGTCAAAATGACGAACTTGTATTCAAAATGACTAAGGCAAGCATAAGTTCATTATTCTGACTAATGAAGGATGACAATCTCTTTGATAAACCTGACTAAAATCTTAAACTTATGGATTTTCACCGTGGATTTCAGCCCCAGAGTGCTCTCCTACTAGTTTTTACAGGACTATACACCAAAAATGAGGTCTTCAAATTTAGTAATATCATGGGCATCTTTGTTTACAAAATCGCCAAATATGCCAGGAATTTCTTTGTTACCAGGGTGACCTTTGTGTCATCCCTTATTAAGCTACTCTAGGCCTATATGATTTGATATCTCGAAACTATAGAATCAATCAATCAATCGAACATATAGGGCCTACTAATAGTAGGTTCGGAAAAGCTATGTAATGTTACAGTGAGTCAGTCATTGATTATATTATTTAAAAGGCTGTGAAACACGGAAGAGGGTTATTTTACAGGGAATGTGAAATACGGTCTTCCTTGGTTGAGTCAATGGGACTGCAGTATTCATTATAAAATAAAACATAACATAAGGTTATACATGATTTCACCAACTGTGGCTCCAGAGAGGTCAAAGGCAACCTGGCGATTTGGGCCGTTTTCTAGGCGACCTGGTAAAATAATTTAAGCCACCTGGCGACTTTTGGACAAATTTGGCCGTAGCAAAAATCGTCTGAAAAAGGGACTTTGTGATCTTGAGCCCTCAATTTCGGTGACTTTCCGACCTGACTCTGAGGGGGGATCCCTCTGCACACCCCAACTGCCCAGTGGGC